>JAQOOD010000003.1:25216701-25816701 GCA_029633175.1 Citrus glauca | reverse complement strand
GCTGACCCCGCTGGCAACAATTACGTTGGTGATTTTGAAGCTTTGGAGAAAAATAATGGTGTGTCAGTGTACAATATACGTCAAAATGAACAAAAGAAGAGAAAACTGGAGAAGAAACAGGAAGCTGAGGAGGTTGATGGTACGGCTGTAGATGTGGATCCTGCGCAGATTAATAATCCTGCAACTGACACTTGGCTGATGAAAAATCGGAAGAGCCCTTGGGCGGGTAAAAAGGAGGGGGTGCAAACAGAGTTGAGTGAAGAGCAAAAGAAGTATGCCGAGGAGTATGCAAAGAAGAAAGAAGCGAAAGGTAATGCTGGCGGTGAGAAAGGTGAGCATGTGGAGGATAAAAGTACTTTTCATGGCAAAGAAGAGAAGGATTATCAGGGTAGGTCTTGGATTTCTCCTCCCAAAGATGCTAAAGCAGCTAATGATCATTGTTATATTCCAAAGAGGTTGGTCCATACTTGGAGTGGGCATACAAAGGGTGTTTCAGCAATTCGGTTCTTCCCCAAATATGGACATTTGATTCTCTCTGCTGGGATGGATACTAAGGTGAAGATTTGGGATGTGGTCAATTCAGGCAAGTGTATGAGGACTTACATGGGTCATTCAAAGGCAGTTCGTGATATTTCATTTTGTAATGATGGGACTAAATTTTTGACTGCCAGCTATGATAAGAACATTAAGTACTGGGATACAGAAACTGGGCAAGTTATAAGGACTTTCTCGACTGGGAAGATTCCATATGTAGTCAAGCTTAATCCAGACGACGATAAGCAAAATATTTTATTGGCAGGTATGAGTGATAAGAAGATTGTTCAATGGGATATGAACACAAAAGAAATTACTCAAGAGTACGATCAACATTTGGGAGCAGTGAATACAATTACGTTTGTGGACAGTAACAGGAGATTTGTTACTTCAAGTGATGACAAGTCTCTTCGGGTATGGGAATTTGGGATTCCGGTGGTCATAAAGTATATTAGTGAACCTCACATGCACTCAATGCCGTCAATTTCACTTCATCCAAATACCAATTGGCTTGCTGCACAGAGTTTGGATAATCAGATTCTTATTTATAGCACAAGGGAGAGATTCCAGCTGAATAAGAAAAAGAGGTTTGCTGGGCACATTGTGGCTGGATATGCTTGCCAAGTCAATTTCTCACCAGATGGACGGTTTGTCATGTCAGGAGATGGTGAGGGTAAGTGCTGGTTTTGGGACTGGAAGAGCTGCAAAGTTTTCAGGACCCTCAAGTGTCATGAAGGGGTTTGCATTGGGTGTGAGTGGCATCCACTGGAACAAAGTAAAGTTGCAACATGTGGTTGGGACGGCTTGATTAAGTACTGGTAAGTAATTTCTCAACAGGTTTATGTACTTTCATAAGTTTAATGACCTTACCATGCATGTTCTGTCATTATCTGTGTATAATGAACTTGTGATGCGCTGGCATTACATAGTAGGGTCTATTATGCAAACTTGTGCCTAAAGTTTCTGTTGCTTGCACACATAGATCAATCAATATACACTTGAATTGATAGTTGGCTATATTAATTGATAATTGGCTATATTATATGTGAAACTTGTGCTTAAAAATGCTGTTGCTTGCATGTCACTGTTGCACTTTGGGCACAGATGAGTATGTATATGAATTTTTTTAGTTTTACGATGGATCTATTGTCTCGTGAAAATTGGTTTCCAATTGCCTTCGCCTCACATACCATATGGAGGTTTATATTAACTAAATTTGCACCATTTCACTTGTTTGACATATATCGATGCCCATATCTACAATTCATCCATTTAAATGATGAATTTGATGCCCATATACAGAACACAGTGGGATAATTTTGTCTTATATCTTGTTCTATTTATTTTTAGAACCTAGGAAAAGTTGCCACTGAAAGCTAGATTGTTGTTTGGGTTTATGCATTATGTTTATTAATGGGACTGACCTTTGTAATATATCTGGCTTGCAGGGACTAGCTTTTTCATTTGCTTCGGATGGCATGGACCAATCTGGTGAGACATACCTAACCGGGAGACTACAGGAGTCAAATTGGACCTGGCTAAGCTTTGAGGCGGTGGCTGCGACCTATATATGGGGATGAGGACAACATATGGGCACATTGCAGTTGTTCTGATGAATTGGAAGGTATTGTCATTTAATATAGCATTACTACACCTACACATGCAATTTTCAGTAGATGTGCATTGCTTTGTTATGCTGTTGTGAGCTTGCATTCAGTTCTTTCCTGGGATTTTTCTTTTAAGGACATGACTACTCAGTTTTAAGAATTATAAATTATATATATTTTGTAGGTTTGAACAAGGATTTCAAGAAAATGTTTCCAGTGAACGTGTTGAATTCGATCAGGGCACTGTATATCCTTGAAAGACATTCTCACAGCATCTGATGACAGTAGAGAGACAGAAATAAGCTTCTTTCATCTGCAACTGTTGTGTCCATAGTATCATCTGACTAAAAAGCATGTATGCATGAGTGGTACGTGGACACTCAGCTTGGACTCTGATCTTCCATGGAATTAAGTTTTGTTTGAAACAGCTGTTAGTTGCTTCTATAAGGCATCATCCATCGGCTTCATTTTCATCTTCCAGCGCTCGTTTTAACCCCAGCCAGTTTCAGCTGCAATTGAATGCTTATAATTTAACTTGTAATTATGGAATTTTATAACTTGAACTTCAATAAATATACAATGTTAAAAATGCTTTCCTTTCAGTTCATGAGAACATAACCATCATGAGATATTGAGATTTGTTATGAGAAGCTAAAAAGGTCCAGAACACAGAGTTAAAAATCTCCAAACCGGGAAGTGCAGTTCAAACTCGAAGAAGTAAAACCATGGGGTGTAAACAATGGTTGGTAAAAAGGTATCGTCACCTTAAAGGTCCCATGAAGTGAAAGAGAGGTTCCTTTTCTGATTATTCTGTCCAATCACGGGGATTCAAATGCAGCAAAGATAATTTGAGGAAAGATTGAGGAGTTGCATGAAAATTTCCCAAAGTCCAAAATGGCATATTGTTAAAAACTAACGGAAAAAGTGTAGAGGTTAATTTTGGCGGCTAATCTGAATCATGAAATTCCTTTTTGTCCGCGGAAGGATGGCAGCTGCCCTCTTCAATTAGTCAACATAGGTTTGCTTGCAATTGTCTGGTTTCATGTGCGGGGATTCTCCTTTTGAGTTCTGGTAATATTAAAAAAAAATTAAAACTGAGTTTCAAGAAATTTTGTGATCTCAATTAAATTAAATAATACTTATAATAAACTACTAGTCATTTAAAAAAATTTTTAATTGCTCTCATGATAAAATAAAATGGACTCAAACCCTTGACTTTCATATTAATACCAGAATATGCTCAACTTTAAGGGATTTTAAGCTAAGGAATTGCATGTGCTTTCAACCCTTATTTACTAATTTTATTTATTTATTATTATCATTATTTAAAAAAAAAGGACAGAAGAGCATAAATATATACCAAACACAGCGCAAAGAAAAATCTGGGAGAGAGAAATTGTGCTGGCGAAATGGCGACTATGATTAGCAGCAGCAGCACCGTAAATTTGCCAATGACTCTGAAAACCAACTCTTTCTCTACTTCTCCCTCTTCTTCAATCAACTCCAAACACATTCTCCCTTCGCAGTTACCATTTACTCCGACCAATCACGGCCTCTCCCTCCGATATGACGGAAACCCACTTCGCTGCCGCCACCGGAGGTCGCCGCAGTCGCCCAACGCCGCGAATTTCCAGGTGGGGTTTTGAATTTGTGAAGGTTTCTTTATTGGGTTAAGTGAATAGTTGTTGATTTTGTTGTGGAACGAATGAATAGGTGTTGGCATCAGCAACAGTGGAGCCTTTGAAGATTATGATATCTGGAGCTCCTGCTTCTGGTAAAGGTACTCAATGTGAGCTCATCAAAGAGAAAGTAAGTTTATTTATTTTATCTTTAGCTTGCTGTCAGTTTGCAGTTCATCATTTTATGCTCATTTTATTAGAGTTTCATAGGATTGAGAAATAGGGATAGGAGAAGAGAAGTTAGATTTTTTTTGCTGTGAATTTCAGATGGATTGATAAGAGAACTAAAGTAGTTAAGGAAGTCTGTAATAGATATGATGCAAAACACAGGAGCTGAATGATATTAGACTAGACTCTAGACAGAGCTCTTTCATTGGTTTCGAATTCTGTTTGTAACTTACAATTCCCATGCACATGTTTTTAGCACGAGACCAGCTAAAATGCAACCTAGTTGCTGCTATGTGTCTTGTTGAGAAGAAAATATACAAAATAATTTCTATTATTTTCTTAAATTATCTGTTGCTTCCTGTTAACATCCATAACAATTTCTTCAATCTGTTGTTTACTATTCCTTTTGCAGGACTCTTATTTTTAATATTAATAATAATAAATCATTTTGACAAAACTTGTCAACAATAGAGAACTCAGACATTGCCACATATTAACACTAGTTTCACTCGTAAAAAATTCATTGGCATAATATGTGGCTATCTTAAAAAAATGTATGAGCATAAGATGTGGCTAAATGCAGTTGGGTTGATGGTGGTCTAATTATTCATATCACTTCTTCTTGGATATTGACCACTTTAAGATAATTGTGTTTGACCTTTGTGGGGGGAGAAAAAAACTCAGTAAGATTAAAACCTACAAAAAAAAAAAAATACAATTCTTTAATGAATCATAAAGTGGTGTTGGATCTCCAACTATTAGTGACAATTCATACCCATGCATTTTTACTAATGCCAATTGTCTTCATAGCTGGCAATACAAGTTATTCATTGTTGTCAAGTGTGATAATATTTAGCATAGCTTTTGGCAAGTGGAAAGCTTTGTTATTATAAACAGAGACTTTGTATGAAGACGACAGACTTTCCATGTGAATGGAAAACAACTGAACTGAACAAATATATGTATGTGTATGTATACATGCTAGAGGTCTAAAGAAACAGTGACCAAATAATTATGAAAATTATATAATTTGGAGAAGTGCAGGAAAAGATTGAAAAATATATTGTCATGGCCTGTTTACAGTGATCCATGTTCTTTAACAAGTTGACAAGTGTCATTAACATGTCATAATGGCAGTATAAATAACCAACGTTGTTGAGAATTTGAAGAAGCAAGTCCATTTGATACCCTTGCTTTGTAGAAGAACATGGATATCTAAAGGAGTGTTTTGAAATGACTGAATATCCACCCGTGTGTTTCTCCAAAGCAAGAATATAGAATCAAATTTACTTCTCCAAAGCAGGGTGGGAATGAGACTTGTTTCTCCACATTCTGAACGCTACCGACCTTTTGTATTGTCATTATAACATGTGTCTAACATTTGCCAATTTTCTGGAAAATTGAACTAAAAGATATCCTTCTGTGGAAATTAGTTATCTAGTCATCTTAAGATTGGTGCTACGTGATATCTTGTGGTGTTTAGCCCTCTCTTTTGCATTACTTCAAAGTATTGGGAAGTCATTGCTAATCTCACTGAAATCAATCTACAAGATCCTTCTATCTTATGGCAACTAGAAGATATGTGAGGAGTGATTGTGATTTTTGAGGAAAGGTTTCAAAATTTGTAGCACTGCTAGTTTCTTTAAGCTTTTATTTAGTAGGACAAATTATGTGCACTGGGCCAAAGAGCTTCAAGCCGTAGTCCTCAGGGATAATCCTACATCCAGCTAACCTTATTTTTGTTATACTTCTATGTTTCATTGCTGAAAATTCCTCTTTAATCACTTTTTTTTTTCCAATTAGCTTCAAAAGGTGGCATCTTTTTTTATTTGATGAATTATGTGCTAGATTTCTGTCATTCACTCACATGATAGACTGCTAACCAGTCATTGATGAGTACATTAGTAGTCCATTTGCTGCTTCGTGCATCCTTTTTCAGGTGATATCCAGAAAGGCGTAATTAGCATATTATCCAGAAGTTGTTTACTCTGTTTCGTGTAGTTGGGGTTCTTAAGTATACACTCTGTTGTTAGTCCATTGTTTCCCGATTTTGATAGTTATTAGCGGTCTACTGGCTGTTAAATTCAGTTACCTACAGTTAATTTGCTTATGTTTGACTCTCTCTCTGTTTTGACAAAATTTCCTGATTGATAGTTTTAATTTAATGATGTAATTTCGAATTTGAAAAATATATGTGCCGCAATGCATGCTATGTACATCATCAAAGTGTTACATTCTGCCCAGTAGCAGTTTATAGTCCGCTCGTGTTACGTTATCAAAGTGTTTCATTCATTACATGTAGATTGTGCGTTGCCCTGAGTAGGTGAACTTACTTGTAATGAGTCACTTTAGAATCGTAAATAAACTATCTTAGATGGTTTTTCTTATACCAACCTCACATTTATTTCTTTTGATTTAGGAATTTGTTTCTTGTTCTCTTTTCTTGGCACAAATATATTAGACAGCCGAAATTATTTGTTACATCCTGAACGATTTCGACAGGTCTGAGAGGTGAATTGTTGGGCCCAGTGTTTTAAGAGACTAAGAGGAGAATTTCAACAATTTTATGGCTGAAACTAATAGCTTTGAGAGGTTTAGGCAGTTGCTGGCAGTTCTATGAGGATAGAAAGGAAAATTTAGCATTTTAATATAATAGATGACACTCAAACAGTTTTGGAGCATTTGGAAGGTGAGAAGAAAGCATGTCTTTGGACGTGTGTTTAGAATGTGGGCATTGTATGTTAATTTTCTTTCTTTTTTCACATCATTGGTATTTAGTATGTCTGTCTATGGTTGCACAGAAATGTATCCACATAACAAATAGCATAATGATGGATCACAGGAAAAGTAATCATACATTTTCTCAATTCTGTATTAACAGTAAGGGCATAATTATTTGATGGGAAATGTGTTTGTGAATATAAGATAAAAGCATTCGTCAGAGTTTTACTGACAAATAACTATTTCATAGTTTACTGAGGAACCACTGCTGGCTCTACAGAGGAGTTTTCCATAAACTATTCTCTATATTAAATTATAAAAACTTTTCCTACATCTTCTCCACCAAACAAATGCAGTGTTGATGGTTCATGAAGAACAAAATCACTTAATATGATATGGCTCCCATTAGTCATTTCTCGGATGGCACTGTGTCACTGACATTTATTCATACTATGCTGTCCTCCTCTTTAGGTGATTGATTTCCTTGTTGAAATAGCTGCATGCCATTGTTTGTATGAGTTACCAGTCTTGCTGCATGAGTCTCTTATACTCTAGCTGCTGAAAGAAAAGAAGATTGAATGAAGTCATCCTCGTATATGCAGTATGGCTTGGTGCACATTGCGGCTGGAGATTTACTAAGGGCTGAAATTGCTGCTGGAAGTGAAAATGGAAAGCGTGCAAAGGAACACATGGAGAAAGGAAAGTTGGTACCTGACGAAATTGTTGTCACGGTACGGGTTGTATATGAAAATTGACCTAAAAGCTGACATAAAAGCCATTCTCTCTGTTGATTCCTTGGTTTTGTTGTAATAGATGGTGAAGGAGCGTCTTTCACAGCCAGATTCTCAAGAAAATGGCTGGCTTTTGGATGGATATCCTAGAAGCTTATCTCAGGCAACTGCTCTTAAAAAATATGGTTTCCAGCCTGATCTTTTCATTCTATTAGAAGTAAGAATTGTTTGCAAAATTGAATGTTATAATTTCTTTATGATTTGTTGCTGAGTATTAGATTGTGCATACAATTCTTTTGGTCAGTTTCTAATTAAGCTTTGTTCAACCATGTGTGCAGGTCCCAGAAGATACTCTTGTTGAGAGAGTAGTGGGTCGTAGGTTGGATCCTGTAACTGGGAAAATATACCACATGAAGTACTCTCCACCAGAAACTGATGAAATAGCTGCTAGGCTGACCAAACGCTTTGATGATACAGAAGAGAAGGTATGACCCTGCCTATTCCTTATTGTTTTAAAACTTTTGACTCAGTAAAAAGAGTCTGTGTACTCTTTGGTCTCTTTTGCTTCTTCCTAAATAGTGGCTTTCCTCCTTTATGATCGCTCCTGGCAATTAATTGAGATAATTCAACGAAAAACTTTCTTATGTTTAAAATTTGGCTCTCTATAGGTGAAGTTGCGTTTAAAGACTCATCATCATAATGTGGAGGCAGTACTTTCATTGTATGAAGACGTGACAGTCAAGGTATGTGATATGATCTCTCTATCTTTCTGTTTCCATTTACATTTATAAATATCTGTGTACATATCTGTTTGACTTAGGGAAGCTACTTAATGAATTTATACTGCATATGCTGCATCAAAAGATCCATTGGAGAACTATTAGTGGCTTCAGAAATTGTTGTATGAATCATAACCGGCTTTTAGGCAATCTGTGTGACCTACAACTACTCTTCCATTTTGAGTCCTTATTATTGTGCACATGGCACTGCCTTGTATGTATCTGGTGCAAATGGGGATACCGGATACTCATGGTGAAGTGGCTACTAGAAGTTTATGATATTGACAAGCAAAATTAGCAAATGACTTTGGAAAATACAGGGAACAAAAAGTTGAACAAGTTGAATGTTAACTGGATTTTAGGACAAGCAAACTTATTTTAAGGTAAATCCACTAAATTGGTTTTCTAGGCTATGCGGTCAAAATAGCATATGTACTATTGAGTTTCAAGGTCCATCTATATGTCATGTTTGAAAACCGAGTAGAATGCTTGAAACAGAATTATCGTTTACAGTACAGTGACCTATGATAAGATGCATCTGTTTGAGCTATAGCTGCTTTATTATGTTATATAATCACTTATACATGGCAAGAATCTGATTATTAGCAAGTGATTACTTTCCGCCTGAGTACAATAGAAAAGAAAAGATCTTTGCCGACATAATGGGGTTAGTTATGTGGTTAGCATAGTTATTTCAATGTCATACTGAAGTTGGAGGACTTTTATTTCTATTCAGGTTAATGGAAGTGTTAACAAGGAGGATGTTTTCGCTCAAATTGATGTTGCTTTGACAAATTTACTGGAGCAAAGGGAGCGTGCATTGGGATCTTTGGCGGCATAGAAGTCGAATATGAATAGGTAAAGAAAAAGGTTTCTTTTGCAATTACTTGCAACTCTGAATAATCGTCATACTGTTCTCTTATACTCGGGTTTAGTCCAGGCTGAGCAACAAGTAGATCAATTTAAGAAAAATGAAAATTTTAATTACCCACCGATATAAACCATGTCAAATGATGATTCAAAACTATTTGTTGAGTGTAAATTCTCTTAATTATTCATAGTGGAAGTATACAATTGATTTGAATTTGATTATTTTTTATCACCCACATGTTATGTTGAGTTCCCATAGATTGCTAGAATTTTCTTGCTGTTTACATTGAAATTAATCAAAAACTATTCTAAATTGATTCACAATAGGTGCATTTGACATATATATATATATATTATATGGGGTAGGTAAACCTATTGGTATTGACAAACAGTGTCATTTAATCTTGACCTCTTTGCATCTAACAAAAATATGAAAAATATGAAAGCAGTGACGACGAATACAGATCTAGTAGGTATAATATCGATATGTTTCTGACTCACAAAATTTTATGGCAAAATTTCTCTTTCCTACCCGAATCATTTATCAAACTCCCACCAAGTCTTCTTTGACTCGCCAAAAATGTTCTTTTCAAAGTCTCTTTCAGTTCACAACGTTACAAAAGATATGGAATGGTTGAAATTGGAAAGAATCTTAGGACTTTTTCAAAGTAATGAAATCATATATGTTTCTTCAAAATTTCAAATTAGTAAATTATTGTGGCTGATTGAAGTTTCTTTATTAGGTTTTTTGCTTCGTTGATCTGCAATCAATGATCCAATTGGTTCAAATTATTATAAATTAATATTCGACATTTCTGAATTTCTGCAAGAAAATTGGCCAAGGAAGCAGGTTGCGGTTTCACTTTCCTATAAATAATTTGTTGGAAGGTTCCTTCAATAAGATGATTTTTCATTTTCAAAGTTTTCTTCTCGCTTGACCCTAAAAGTTCTAAGCTGAACTTTCAAGGATACCTTGACTTTGTCTATAATTTTTTTTTAATAAAAGAAAAAGATTATACTTATGGAGAAAAAGTGTGAACACATGCCTTTACGTCCCCTTACTGTAGGGAAGAGGTAGGCTGAAGAGATCTTACAGAACACTTAAGTAGGAGGGAAATTTGAGTGGAACAGTTTTAACGAGACCTTCCAATCAACTTATGTCATTAAGCTTTTTTTGTCAGAATGTTGGTGGATGGGGCGTATGAATGATATAGCACATCTGTCTCGCCCAAGAAAATGAACTTATGAAATTTACGAAGAAACATGCTAACATGTATTATTGACACGGACATGTACGATTAAAGAATGATTCTCATTACGTAAACTGTCGAACAATTGTAGAACTAAACTCAATCAACAAATGAGCGGAAATATGTGTAAAATATGAACAAATTACGAAAGAATGGGTGGTTTGCTCTCCAAAAATGGAGAAATTTCAATAGTGTACATGAATTGGGGGCGTGGGTGCTATGCGGAAGAGGAAGTGGCCGACCGGGAGATTGATGGGGAGACCAAACATGCAGCCAAAGCCCTTTCCAAGCTATTAACAATCTCAGTCATTGAAGGTCTGTTTCTACCTTCTAATGTGACACAATCAGCTGCCAGGTAACCCACGTATGCCACTGCCTCTATTTCAAATGGTGTTGGTGGTGGCACATTACGATCCAAAACTCTGTGAATTTCATCTCGAACTATATATGGAACAACAAAATCAACTACATTCCTCGGCGTGCCGTTATCGGTCCGATGAATTGCCCGGTATCCGGATAATATTTCTAATAGTACTACTCCAAAACTATATACATCGCTCTTTTCGGTAAGTTGTTGCAGCCTATAGTACTCGGGGTCCATGTACCCGACCGTGCCCGCAGCACGGAGTGATAGGTGTGACTCGTCATCCTCGGGACCTATCAAAGACAGTCCGAAATCGGACACTTTGGCGGTCCACGTGGCGTCGAGCAGAACGTTCGATGACTTGATATCGCGGTGTATGATCGAGGGTACAGCGTACTCGTGCAAGTATTCAATCCCTCTAGCTGCATCCAAGGCTACTTTAATCCGAGCAGGCCATGAATTCAGCGGTGATGAACTTTGTGGGTTGTGGAGATGATCATGAAGGGTACCATTTTCCAAGTACTCATAGATTAAGACTCTCTCATTGCGATCTTCACAAAAGCCTAATAAACGAACAAGATTCTTGTGATGAAGTCGAGATAAAGATTCAAGCTCATTGATGAAAGCATTGTCTTTGTCTTCTTGGCGCTTGGTGCCAATGGCATAAGATGAAGTGCTTGATATTTCAGCTCGTTTAACAGCTACTTGGCGCCCGTCATCTAATGTTGCTTTGTACACGGCGCCAAAACTTCCTGAGCCAATCTTGTGATCTTCTGAGAAATTGTTAGTGGCTTCAAGTAGAATTTCTAAAGAAAATTCCTCCAAACGACCTGCATTCCCCATGCTAGCCAATTGGCTAAGCTTTTTCTCCAGAACTGGTGGTGACGGAGGAGGTGGCTGCATTGGCGGCTGTGCTGATTGTGCTTGCGCCACAGCCTCGTCGAGGCGCCCAGAATCATGCACACGGCAGCCTTTACACTTGCAGTGTTTGTAGCCAAAGAAAGCAGATACAAGCACCACTACCAATGAGCCTAAACAGCCCAAAACTAGGAGAGCCACCATTCTCCCACTCCAGCCGCCGCCACTTCCGGACTCCGGTGGCTGCTGTGGCTGGGGCGTAGGACTAGGTGTGACTGATGTTTTCTCAAAACAAGGCTGGCAAATAATTTGTCCCTCACCACAGACATTGCCGGAACCCGGCAACATTAGACACGGACATGTGTTAGTACATGGTCCTGGTAAAACGCTCTCAAAAACCATATGATTTGAGCTAAAATTTTCATTGCCCCAACAATAGAGGGAGTAATTTGATGCCAAAACTCCACAGAAAACGCTTCGTTTAGCTTCAATCGATACAAAACATATTCCCTGCAAAGAATCAGGCAAAGTGAAACCATTCTGCCCCCAACAAACAACTTTTTGATTGTTTCTCAGAGCACAGCTACGATTTTCTCCCAAGGCCAAAGCTTTGAACTTACCTTGCGGCACTTCACCCACCGAATCCCCCCAACATTGCAACTCTTGATCATCATCTATGGCACAAACATGCCGAAAACCAGCGGCTACCACTCTGAAAATCCCACTTGGAACTTTCTGAGTGACGCTGGTTGGACTATTTCTCGATCCGAAGCAAGTGATCGTGCCATTTTCTAACAACCCGCAAACAAAATCTTCACCGACAGCGATATTAGAGAAGTTATGAGTTGAAGTTGAGCTGAAATCATGCCATTGCCACCAACGGAGGCCATGAGTCCCATTAACAAGCCCACAAATGTGAGAGTTTCCAGCCTCAAGTTGTTGCAAAGCAGGGCCCCGATAAATTCTTTTATAGTCATTGATAATACCATCAGCAGAGAATCTCCAGCAATGCATAACTGAAGATGACGAAGCTGAAAATGTTATTAACGTGCACAAGAATCCATCTCCGGATACAATACTTGCAAATGAAGCATTGGGATTCACAGGAATAAGCTGAGGAATTGAACAGTTGAGAGAAAAATCTCCCGGCCGGGAAGAAGGTATCAACGCGCAAACCAAAGACTGGTTTCCAGTTTCGGATACTGAGAAAGTCGAGAGCGAAGAATTGAAGGGAACTAAACAGACAAAGAATAATAATAATAATAGCGTAGTTGGCAAAAAAGGGTTGTTGGGCTTGCTAGCCATGGCTGTAATGGAGGAGGATTAATGTTATTAAATGTTTTGATAATTTCATGATGGGACAAAAAAGAATTAGGGAGGTGAAGTTTTTGGTGATGAATTTGTAAAGAGAGTTGTTTCTGAGATAGAGAAAGAAAAGGAACGCGGTTTGGTGAAGTTTATTGAGGACCAAAGACCGAGTCGTTTTAAGAGAACAAGGCGCGGAGGAAGAAGAAGAACAAGTTGTGTAGAAGGAGCGCGTGTGGTCAAGAGTTTGAAATGCTCACTCGATCGTCTCTAGGACACTTCCCCTTGGCACAGTTTCACTATTTGACTTTTGTTTACAATAACTTGAAAAATTCTAAATTTATACCCCCACCAGATTTAATTTGTTACATGGATATTTCAACACGCGGCGGGCGAAAAAACAAATCATCAAACTTGCACAAAAAAATTGGATTGTCATTAAAGTCGAGTAAATCAGGTAAGGTTGCGTTTGTAATTTATATGGCTAATGAAATAAGTTACTTCTATTGTGTGATGCAACAAGTTATTAATTAAAAAAGTATTTTAGTGGTTGATAAATTATGTTATTGTGCAGTTGGTGTGAATTTAAAAAATAGAGTACATGTATTTGATAAATTTTATTATCGAACTATTGTTTTATTATAAATGACAAAAATAGATATAAATTTAAATTGTCTTTTATTTGTATATTATGGTTTTTGTTAAAATATTAAGATTATAATATAAACTTTAAAAATGTATTTTTTAATTAGCTGCTTATAGAAAACAATTTCCTACCTACTTTTAAAAATTATTATTAAAATAGAGAAACTTATTAATCAACTTTAGAAAATTCATCAAACACTACTTTTATTATAACTTATAGCATTTCAACCTCAATCCAAATGGGGGCTAAGTCAAGTAAAATTGTTTTATATCATTAAGTACTACGAAAGTCTGATAAGGCCATTTCTTGTATGGTTGAGTACTAATTAAGTAAGGACTTATATTATTGTATAGGACGATTTGGGTGGGTCAAGCTAGTCGAATAATTATACATTAGGGCATTTTTGTGTTAATCACTAAAAAAAACCCCAAACTTTTGACCACAAATAGCCACAACAAGAAATATTCAACCATGACCCAGCAGGACAATTAGTAAAAATCCAAAAACATTTTACCCTCAGTGGTGAGAGTATAGACATTGTAAAAGAAAATATAGTAGAGGCCTTGTACCAAGATTTTGTTTCAGTAGCCAACCAAATATTCAATCACCAGATGAATTTCTTAGTTGAACTCAGACCTGGATTGTTAGAACTTAAAAACATCACTGCTCTTACAAATGATTTTCTAACCATCTCATTTGATTATTCCTTAGCCAAAACACTAGACAATGAAGTTTTCTAATTTAAGACTCTTAAGTTTTAATGAAGTTTTGTAATTAGACTCTTAAGTTTTGGAATGATTAGAACCATTTATCTTTTTAGCCTAGACAGATTTAAATCCTTTCTATTACCCCTAACCAAAGCCTTATTTATTTTAAAACCAGCACCATTGTTATTAAACTTCAGTTCTTTACCATTGAGACCCTAAATAATCAGTAAAAGGAAAATATGTGTCATACTGTCCGCATATCATGTCATCCTCATAGCAAAGGAGCTAAATGGTTTAAAAGAAGGCATTATCATGATAAACCAATCTTCTCTGCAAAAGGCATATAAAAGAACATATGCAATTGTAGTATTTTATGAATGAATTGAGCTGCACGACAAGATCATAGTCCAAGGACAAAATTATACAATTTTAGCGCAAAAGCATCTTGTTCCTAAAGATCAACTTATTCTTTCACTATTATTAATAATCCAGAGAACTTTGAAGAATATTAGATGTGATAATTGAGGTCAATGGAATGCCAGCATCGGGTCAAAAATAGAAGCTATGAGTCACTAGTCGTTGGGATGAAAACATAACAGAAGCTATTGGCGAAATGATGAACAAATAAACTACACTATGAAAATAATATTCAGCCAGTTGTTTGAAAGTAACCAAGAAACTCAAGTAGTCAACCTTTTCTTTATTTCATCTTTACATATGTCCTGCCATTACTCACTTTTCGTTAAGGAAAAAACTATGAAGATATCTTTTAGTTTTACCATTTTTTTACTGAACCTAATCATCCTAAAATACAGTAGTCGGTCATGCTTTTTCTTGTTTATTTTTTAGTCGGTCCTTTAGTAAATTGATAGTTGTAAATGTAATATTTATCTTTTATAATTAGAGTCAAATCTTTTTGTAACTAGAGTGAATCTTTTTGTAACTATAGTTAGTTTACACAAATTGTATATATATATATATATCTCTCTCAAACTACTGAGAGAAGAGGGAGGCTTTTAGCAAGCACAACACTTTGTATTAAAAAAGGAAAGCAATAAAATTCCCTTTTCATATTTCCTTTTGTACTTAGAAAGTTTAGACATCATTTGAAAATTAATTAGCAAATAAGTTATTTTAATTTCTTTAATCTTATTATTTATCTTTGGGATTAAGAAGTTAACAAAAGTATAATTTTTATTTAAAGCATTAAGAAAAGGTTGGTCCTTTTATTATTCAAGAGAAAAGAGTTTTTGTTAACTAAGTTAAGGTATATTTAAGTAATTTTCGCATCATCAGCCTATCTGGGGATATTTGGTGCAATTCTTCTTGTAAATTGCTGACACAACGTTAATAATATTTAGTGAAAATTATGTAATAATCTTTAAATTGTGTTTTTTTTTAAATGATGTTATAAAAGAGGTAAACAAAACATTCCTTGTGTTTTGCTTAAATACAATCTGGTTGGATATTATCATGAGATCGGATTGGAATGTATAAGATTGTATAATTGAGTATTGTACTAAGTTTTGTATACTCGTGAAATAATTAAATGAGTAACTGAGATATATGCATACTTTTATTATTTTATTTCCATTAGTTTACATGTAACGCTGAAAAAAAAAATTCTTATTTCGTATATATTTTAAATTTTTTTATATCCAACAAAATGAACTAACAATTAATGTCTCTTCGAGTATAATATACGTAGTTGGTAGTTATTACAAACCGACTCTCGTCTTCTTTGACTTGACATTTGACAAAAACACAATGTGCTTCATGTTTAAAGCACTTATGTAGTGTCAATGTGAAAAGTGCTTTCTCCACACCCCCAGCTTTTAGAATTTTTTAAGCTTTCGTACGTCTATGAGTTGAATTTTCTTACATTCACTTTTCTGAACAATTTCGTGCACCTTGGTGCTCGGTCAAAAACGAACGTAAATAGGCTACCTCTTTATTAGGGAAGTGGAATAAGTTGACGAATTATAATGTAGTAAATTAAGTTTGTCATCATTTCTCTTGCAAACAAATACCCATTAAATGAAGAAAAGATAAATCAACTCACAGTTTAGTGACATGATCACATCTTATTTTCACAAAATGGCATTATAATTAATATCTCTTCGAGTTTAATTTACCTAAAGGACCTGGGTAGTGCCAATCATGAACAGAGCTTTCGATAAGATGTATAGCGATTACTTTATTGTATGCAAACGAGTGATCTCGTCTGCGGTGACTTGATACCTACACAAAGTGCTTCGTATTAAAAGCGCTTATGAGTTAACATGAAAAGTGCCTTGATTCAAACCACTTGGGCTGTAGCCCAAGTGGCCAGGGCTGCTGCCCTCTAAAAGTTATGGGCTTCGGGACTATTTTTTTAAGTTGAATTTTCTTATCATTCACTTTTCCATACACCTTATTGCTCGGTCAAAAATTCAAAACATAAATAATTTTCCTCCTTAATTAAAGGATGTTGAGTAAGTTGATCGAGTTAATTATGTTTGGCATCATTTCTTTTACAAACAAATACTTATAAATAAGGGGAAAGGATAGGAATAGCCTCGTGGTTTAGTGAAATGATTGCAAGTATTTTTGTTTTCAATTGCTTTAGGGACACATAATGATGCAAAACACTTTTTTTTAAAACAAAAATTTTCAAGTATGCATGAAGGTCTCCATGAACATGTTATAAAAACGGATTTATGTGATCATTTCTCAAAATAAGAAAACCTCCATGACCTTTTAGCAATCCCTTTTCTAATATGAGATGTTATCCTAACTATAGGGATGACAAAAACTTAGGTTGATTCAAGGTTTTATATTTTATAATATTCTATATGTATATTTTTTTAACTTATTTTATAATTTTAGGTTTTTAAACTTTATTTTAATGAAATTACGTTTGAAAATATAAACTTTAAATATTTAAAATTTTAAATACATGTAATAAATTGGTCAAATAAATAAATTATTTAAAATAATAAATATTTTATAATTTTTTCATAAAATTTAGATTTTAGGCCAGACAATCGTTCTAATTTGGGCTGAACATGTATTTTTGGCATTCTTATATGATTAGTGTTATTCTTTTTATTTTTTTTATTTTTAATTGTGAATAACAATCTCCTAGCATGTTATAATTTTTGTTTTCCAGTCCAAATTGCTATATACCATAACGTATACGTGGTATGATACGTATAGTCAATATTGCCTCTCGGTCTTTGCTCTTGATCTTATCATAAACGCACTTGTTTAGACGTCGTTGATCAGTTACATTCAAAGGAATCCATTTCTCCTATCTCATTGTCACCAACGAGTCTTCCACTTATTTTAGCCCATTATACAAGTAAATCAATCTACATGGCTTCAGGTCCCGAATTTTGACTGGAAAAATGCAACATTACTATGACTGAGCCTCAAACTAAGTTTAGTTAACATTTCAATTTCCTATGCAATTACGTATAATCACTAACACATATAAATATAGTAGTTACAATGATACAATTATAAGTACAAAGAAAAGAAAGGGGAAAGAAAAGTTTATAAGCAAGGGTGTCCTTTACAATAATTTTTCTATCGGTCAATGATGTATTGATGAAATTATAGTTTATAGATTCTCAAAATAAATATCAAATTCTATATCTAAATAGAAATGGACCATTATTTAGGAAGAAGGCTAATAATTTTTTTGTGGGGGGGGGGGGGGGGGGGGGGGGGGGGGGGGAGACGACGGTATTGAATGGTTCTCTTTTATATGAATGTAGACTTGTAGTTGTAGACCTTGTCTTTTTCTTTGTTAAATTATTATATTACAATATATACTAACATCATTTTCAAAATTTATCAAGAGCTGATATCTATGTAATTATAACGTTGTTTAAGACTGTCTAGTATAGTTATAAAATTTATGTCTAATATGAATACACTTATTGTAGATTTATAAAACTAAAGTCTCTATTTAGAAGTGCTCAGGAGCCTGAACGAGTGATTTTTAAAAAGTTTTAGTTTGACTAACTATCCGAGTTCAAATTTTGAGGAAGATAAAAATTAAAAATTAATCGTACTTTTTTAATACTTAGAAAATGAAAGCCTTTATCCCATACATAAATGTAAAAGATGAAATTTTGAATTTGATAGGGCATGAATTTGTACCAACAAATTAAACCTTGTCATGTGACAAAATTTTAAAAAACCAGCTACGATCCATGTAAGAGAGATTATAATATTTTTCAATCTTTGGTTTGATATTCTGGAAGAAAACGATTTGTCCTTTTTTTTTTGGAGAAAACGACTAACCGTTTAAATTCAGAGAGCATGTTTTTTATTCTAGAGAAAACGGTTAACCGTTCTTTACGGAGAGCAATTTATTTGACATTCTGGAAGAAAACGGCTCACCATTATTGAGAAAACGGCTAACTGTTTATTTCCAAAGAGCGTGTTTTTGCGTCAATTGGAAAAATGGTTAGCAAGCTTGGAAATTTCAATTGTCAATCGATGCGAAATTAAACCAAAAGAATGTCTTTGAAGAAGTACCTTTTTCTAATGGTTGTATTTTTTTAAAAATAATCATCTTCTCTTTAAAGAAAGACATACAATTAGATTAATCATCAGATTTTGTAGGTTTCATACATGTTCTGGAAATACAATCTTATTTACTAGAGATTATATTCAAGATTTGATATATCTTGGAGGTAATTTGCCACTAAAACTCTATAGCAAATCAAGATTGGTGAGGGCAAATAAAAACTTAAAGGAAAGTGTGCAAACATGTCTCAAATCCTAAGAAATTTTCTTTCTTCTTTGCCTCCATATTCGAAATTCACTAACAATCTTTAAGGTTTTATTTTTAATGCAAATAAGGCTGAGAAGAGTTTGACATCATTTTTGAATCCTAGTGTCCATCTCGATCGTTTTGATGGAACTAATTTCACTCGTTGAAAGGGAAAATTGTTCTTTTTCCTTACTGTTCTTAAAGTGGCATATGTTCTTGATCCGAAATTGGAACAATTTCTAAAACCAAGAGAAGATGATACCGAAGTTGTTAGGGCTGCAAGGAAACGTCGTGAAGATGATGAATTGATGTGCCGGGGTCATATACTCAATACACTTTCTGACAGGTTATATGATCTCTAAAATTCTATGACTTCTCAGGTAGAAATTTGGAATGCTCTTGAATACAAATACAAAACGGAGAAAGAAGGTACTGACAAATTCCTTGTATCTAAATATTTTGAATTTATTATGGTAGACACAAAATCCATTCTTGATCAAATACATGAGTTACAAATTATTGTTGCTAAGCTTCAAGAGTTAAATATTGAAATTTCTGAATCATTTCAAGTTAGGCCTATTATTGCTAAATTGCCTCAAAGTTGGAATGGTTATAGAAAGAAACTCCTTCATAGTAAAGAGAACATAACTTTAGAAGAATTGAAAAAACACTTGGTAATTGAAAAAGAGACTAGGGCTCATGAATCCAAGGATAAGCATGATTCTACTAAAGTTAATGTTGTTGAAGCTAGAAAATTCTTAAAGAATTTTAAAGTCAAGAATGACAAGAAATTCAAGAAGTCCAGAACACAAAAATTTTCTGAAAATTGTTTCTTTTGTGGTAAGAAAGGTCATCGCCAAAGTGATTGCAGATTCAAGAAGAAAAAAGAAGAAGTGAATTCACATAAAGCTAATGTTATTGAAAACAAATCTGAAGAGATTTGTGCTATGGTTTCTGAAATGCAAATTGGCATGATTACCGAAACCAATATGGTTGAAACTAAGTCCTATGATTGGTGGCTTGATTCGGGTGCAACAATTTATGTTTGTAATGATAAGAAAGTTTTCTTATCATAGAAAGAAAAAACGGAAGGACAAATGGTTCTCATAGGGAACAATAATGCAGCTATAGTATCAGGGAAATGAGTAGTTGAGATCAACTTCACTTCTGGAAAGAAAGTCACATTGTATAATGTCTTTTATGTACCTTCCGTTAGGAAGAATCTTATTTTTGCTAGTTGTATGTGTAAGCATGGGCTTAAGGTTGTGCTTAAGGGTAATACTTGTATTATGTCAAAGAATGGATTGTTTGTTGGGAAAGGGTATTCTTGTGATGGAATGTACAAACTCAGCATTAATAATAATAATAATATCAACTTAGCTTATATTGTTGAGTCTTGTGATGTTTGGCATGCTAGATTAGCACATTTGAACTTTAGATCTATGAAATACATGTCTAAGAATGGTTTGATTAATTGCAATGATGTTAAAGGTCATAAGTGTGAAATCTGCATCCAAGCTAAATTAACTAAGAAACCTTTTCCTAAAGCTAAACGAAATACTCAAATATTGGATTTAATACATACCGATATTTGTGAGTATAATGGCATGTTAACAAGAGGAGGTAAGAGATACTTTATCACTTTTATTGATGATTGTTCTAGATACACTTATGTGTATTTACTTAGAACTAAAAATGAAGCTTTTGATAAATTTAAAATTTTCAAAACAGAAGTTGAGAACCAAAAAGATAAGAAAATCAAAATGGTTCGTAGTGATAGAGGTGGTGAATATTTCTCAATTGAATTTAATAATTATTGTGAAGAATTTAGAATTATTCACCAAAGATCAGCTCCATTTATTCCTCAACAAAATGGTTTGGCTGAAAGGAAGAATAGGATTTTCACGGATATGATAAATTCTATGATCCCTAATGCAAAACTACCAAATAATTTGTGGGGGGAAGCATTACTCACTGCATGTCATATTCATAACAGAATTACATCTTTGAAAACACATATATCTCGTTATTAAATTTGGAAAAGAAGAAAACCAAACTTGATGTATTTAAGGGTCTAGGGTTGTTTAGCTTTTTATAAAATACATGACCCTAAGTCATCAAAGTTGAGTGCTAGAGGTATAAAAAGTGTTTTCGTAGGATGTGCTGAAAATTCCAAGGCTTAAAGGTTGTTAGATTTAGATTCTAATGTGATTGTGCAATTTAGAGATGTTGAATTTATTGAAAATAAATTTTAACATGATTATAATATTGAATTAGAATCCAGTATTGATCAACCATGTGTTAATACTCCTGGTACCTCCTCTAACAATAATAAAAGGAAAGAGTCTATGACATCTTTCGAACTAAGGAGAAGTCAACGTGAAAAGAAATAAAAGAGTTTAGCTTCGGATTTTATTTCATCACAAGCACTACTCTTCTTGGTTGAAGGGGATAGAAATAATATACTTAACAAAGTACCATTGTTGTTAAATATTGAAAAAGATCCAAAGACATTTAGCGAGGCTATGTCTTCTAGAGACGCTTCTTTCTGGAGAGAGGCGGTAAATGACGAAATGGATTCGATTATGTCGAATCAAACGTGGGTCTTGGTTGATCTTCTGTTAACATATATGTTTCCATAATGCTGATTTTGATGATAACAAACAATATTAAGAATGATTAATTTTTCAAGCTCAAATTATTTTCTTTTTAAATAAATTATTATTTTCAAATTATAAAGGTTTCATATTTAATGGAAAAATGATGTTATGGAATTGAAGTATATTGGACTAAAATGAAAGTATTTTAAAATTTCAGATTTGGACCTATTTGAAATTATTTAAATATTTTGGATCATTTTATAATTTCACATAATTTGGGTGAAATCATAATTCCAGAAAGTTTTAGGATTGACAAAGCATTATTTAAAATTCTGAAATTGGACCTATTTGTAAACTTTCATAACATTTTAGGTCATAATACAGTTTTATAAAATTTTAGGGTCAAATTATAAAATTAGAAAATATTTCACTGTAGCAGTTACTTTAGCAAGTGGCTAACCAGATCTTGACAAACGGAAGTTCAGATTTTGGCAGAATCTATCCGAATTGAAAGCGGCTAACCGGATCCTAACAAACAGAAATCTGGTTGTTGGACAGTAAGCTTCTGAGCATAAGCGGCAATTTGGATTTGGCAAAATGGCATACCGGATATTCAGAAATTCAAAATTATGGCTGTAACAGTAATATTAAGCAGCTAACCGAATATCCATAACCGGCAATCCGGTTATGACTAAAATGTGCATAATGGCTAGTTTTTGAGCTCAAACTATAAAAACTAAAATCTAACTCATTTTCAAGTACTCCAACAAACAAAAACAAAAACAAAAAGCACACGAGATATCCTGAGCCTTAAAACTTGCAAAATACAAACATTGAATCATTTCTTGTTCTTCATTTTTGAATATCTACTCATAAGTGAGTTTCATTGTAACCTTCATTTATTCATCTCAATTGTAAGAGTTTGAGTGTGTGAGACACTTAAGTGAAGAGATTGAGAGATAATCTCTTCGTTATAAATGTTCATTGACACTTTGAAGTCAATTGTAATCGGTTGAAGCCTTGGAAGGGCTTGGATAGTGAAATCCTCAAGCTTGGATCGCTTGGAGGCGTGGATGTAGGCGGGTATTGAGTGTTAGAAAATGCATATTTATAAAGGAGAAAACCATCATTTTACATTTTAAATCTTACTAACAATTTTTACTTTTATGTGTTTTACCTTTTTGTAATTTAATTACGTATGTTTTATTTAATTAAATATTTTATGTACTTTATGGTATTATAGTCATTTCATAATAAACGAGAGATCAAACGGAAAAAAGGACATCACTTTTGAACTCAGGACGGTCGAAACCTTAGGAGGAGCATAAAAGGAAAAATAGCATTATTCACATGTACGATACTATTCACATGTACGGATACTGTCTACGTTACTGTTCACGGCACTGTTCATATAGACGGATCGATGACATGGCATTAACCGATGATGTGGCATTGACTGATGAGGTGTTATGATCCTATTGGAGTAAAATTCTTATGTACTGTTGATGGTGACGTGGCAGCATATTAGTGGATCAGAAAAAACGCGTACGGCACATGCAACACATCGGATTATTTACTATGCAAACCGTGTCACTGTTCAAACCGTGGTCAAACCGTGTTACTGTTGACTGATGACGTGGCGCAATCCTGAGCGTCCAAATTGTTTTTAATCCGATGGCCATAATTTACTCAATGTATCTATAAAAAGGGGGTCTCCCCCCTAATTTGGCACTTCTAAATCCATTTTTAGGATTCATTTTCTGTAATTCTCTCTCCATCTTATATTTTCTATGTATTTTAATAAATTTCCATTTTACCCCTATTTCAACTATGAATGACTAATTTTCTTTCAAATTTGGGTTGAAGGTGAAGTCTCAACATGTGTCATGGGCTTTATTTGGTAAATTTATTTTCTATTCCCCTCTAGTTTTTATGGATGTTTTGACTTCTCGTCGACAAATAATAAAAATTTTGTCTAGTACCGCCCTAGTTTCACCAGCTCCCTAGTATAAGATTATTATTATTTGGCACGATAAACCCTTAGTACCATATTTATTAGAGAGTGGTTCATAAGATGTGGATTTTCTCCTCATGATTTAATTGGTATTAATAAGTAATATTTAGCCCATGATGCATGTTGATACGGATCCAAATACCCAAGTATGTTATTTCAATAGAATTCTTTTCAATTTACTCTTGCCATTTCAATTCCAATTTTAGAATTTATTATCACTATTTTAATTTAAGTTTTAGCATATTCTAAATTATTTTTCACCACAAATTCAACCACCCATTTACAAAATTAATTCTATATATAATTAAAATACACCTCCTCGATCGATAATCGTCACCATTAATCTATACTATAATAGATTTGTACGCTTGCAAGTTCAACAAAAGTTACACAATAAGCTTTTGGCGCCGTTGTCGGGGAGGTAAGTAATTTTGATCCATAAAATTAATTTTTGTGAATATTTCCATTTAATTGCTTTCTTGTATTTTTTTTTTAAAAAAAGGTGAATCTACATTTAAAGGTTAGTATTTCTTTTCTTTTTCTCTTCTTTAAAATTCTGTAATTTAATTTCCAATTTATTTTCTTTGTAATTTTTTTAATTAATTTATTTTCACGTATTTTTTGTGTATTTTTATAGTAAGGTTGTAATAGCGCCATAAGGTTAGTATCGTAATTTTTTCCTCTTCTTTATTTCTATTTGTTTTGTTCTTATCTTTATTTCTATTTTATTTGTTTTGCATGCATGGTCATTGGTCATTATTACCTAATCTTGAACCTATAGACCTTGAACTTGAGAAAACACTTCACACAAAAAAAAATTAAAAATAAAATGGATTTGCAACCACAGAGGAGGCCATTTAAGGACTACTTCAGTCCTTTAGCCAATTTTAGCACATCATGTATAAGATACCCAAATGTAGCTGCTAGGAGTTTTGAACTAAAACCTAGTGTGCTAAATTGTCTCCCAACATTCTATGGCCTAAAAAATGAGGACCCATATAATCATCTGAATGATTTTCATGCTATTTGTCAAACCTTTAAATACGAGAATTTTTCAGACGATGATGTTAAACTCAGATTATTTCCATTTTCTTTAAAGGATAGAGCTCGTTCATGGTTGAATACTTTACCTGCTAATAGCATTGTATCATGGGAACAAATGGTAACGAAATTTTTAAATAACTATTTTCCAGTGCATAAAACCAATGTTATTCGCAGGGAAATCTTAAAGTTTACCCAGAGAGATGACGAGCAGTTTTTCGAAACATGGAAGCGATTCAATGGGCTACTCTTGAAGTGTCCACATCATGGGTACGAGAAATGGCACCAATGCCAATACTTTTTGGACGGATTATTGCTGAATGTGCAAGAATGGTTCATGACAACAAGTGGAGGAGAGCTAATGTCAAAAAGTGCATCAGAGATTTGGGAATTCTTCCAACGACAAGCGGATAATTCCCAACAAAGGAGTCGATCACTCAGGAATACTAGAAGAATTAAGGGAGTAAATGAGGTTCACAATGGCGAATCCAGTTCAGAAATCAAAGAAGTCAAGGAGATGGTTGAAGGTCTTGCTCGACAAATAGCATGGTTATCGACTGCTAAATCAACAGAGCCACATGACCATGACTCATACTCAGATCAAGCCAATGCCATAGGTGTAATGAGAAAACCATCAAATTACAACCTATACTCCAACACATATAACCCTGGATAGAGAGACCACCCCAATTTTTCATGGTCTCAAGGATTTCAACAGAATGGACCAGCAGCTCCAGCTCCACAAATGCAACCAATTCCTCAAAATCTCAAGCCTCTCAGCCCCCATTTAGACCATTCAATCAGAACCAGAACTACTCTCAATCCAGACCATAGGAGGATGCATTCTAGAATTTCAGGAATGTTACTCACTCCACGATTGAGCAACAGAACCGCACCATTGATAGACTACGAAATGAGTTAAGAGCAGGCTTCAACTCACAAGCCCAATTAGTTTTAAGCCTCGAGAAGATGGTGGAACAACTTGCTTCTTCAGTTCAGACCTTGGCAATGACTGTTGAGAAATGCAAGTTTCCAAGTCAACCAGTGCCTAACCCTAAAGGAGTGCATGAAGCAAGTACTAGTTCACCACACCAGCATGAAGAGGTCAAAGCCGTCATGACCTTGCGAAAAGAAAAAGAAGTCGACAACAAAGTGGAGATGCCAGTGATAAAAGAAAATCAAATTGTACCTGTGAGTGTTGATGACTCATCACCGGAGGAAAAAGAAGACTCCAACCCACGAGAATATGTTCCCAAAGCTCCATTTCCTCAGAGGTTAGCTAAAGGAAAGAAAGGAAAATCCACATGTGAGATTCTCAAAATCTTCAAACAGGTAAGTGTTAACATCTCATTGCTTGATGCTATCGAACAAGTTCCATCTTATGCCAAGTTTCTTAAAGACCTGTGTACTAAAAAGAGAAATATGCATGTTCAAAAGAAGACATTTTTAACAGAAAATGTTAGTTCTATACTCCAACATAAAATTCCTTTAAAATGCAAAGATCCAGTTTCCCCCATTATCTCATGTAGCATAGGGAACCACACAATTGGGAATGCTTTGTTGGATTAAATCTATTGCCTTACTCTGTTTTCGTGAAACTTGAAGTGGGAGAATTACACCCAACTCCAGTGGTGTTACAGCTTGCAGATCGGTCCACAAAAATACCTCGTGGTATTGTGGAGGACGTGCCCATCCAGGTAGACAAGTTTTATTTTCCTGTTGATTTCATTGTAATTGGCACTTAACCAATACAGGATTCAAGAAAGCACATCCTCATTATTCTAGGCCGACCTTTCTTGGCAACTGCAGATGCTCACATTCAATGCAAGATTGGAAATATGCAGTTGTCCTTTGGCAATATGACTATAGAACTGAACATTTTCAACATTGCCAAACAACCTCACAATACAGATGATGGAATTATTGATGTGGATTTAATTGAAGCATTAGTTGATGACACTTTTGTTTCAAACCTTAGTGATGATCCTTTACAAACATGTTTCACTCACTTTTGTTTGGATTTTGATATTAACAGATCGATCGATGAGGTCAACGCCCTACTTGACTCAGCACCATCCATGAACACTAATAAATGGAAGCTAAGAATTGAACAACTGGCACTATAAAAAAAAAAAAACTCATCCCATCATCAGAATCACCATCAAACTCGAGCTCAAACCATTGCCCAACACTTTGGAATATGCATTTTTGGGGGAAGAAAGTACTCTACTGGTAATCATCTCAGCATCTCTCAATGACGGACAAAAAGGTAAGTTGTTGGATGTTTTAAAAGAGCACAAAGGAACATTAAGATGGACCATAGCAAACATCAAAGGTATAAACCCAATAGAATGCATGCATTACATTCACCTTGATGAAAATGCTAAATCTACTAGGGAAATATAATGTCGGTTAAATCCTAATATGAAAGAAATTATTATAATAGAAGTCCTGAAGCTATTAGACACATGTATTATTTACCCAATTTCTGATAGTTTATGGGTCAGTCCTGTACAAGTTGTCCCTAAAAAGTCAAGAGTCACTGTAGTTACGAATGCTGATAATGAATTAATACCCACTAGAGTGACTACAAGATAGCGTGTCTACATTGACTATAGAAAGTTGAATTCTGTCACACGTAAAGACCATTTTTCTTTACCATTTATCGATCAAATGCTTGATAGATTAGCAGCCCATGAATTTTATTGTTTTCTAGATGGCTACTCAGGATATAATCTGATTTCTATAGCACCAAAAGATTAAGAGAAGACCACTTTCACTTGTCCTTTTGGCACTTTTGCATATAGGAGGATGCCATTTGGATTATGTGATGCACCTGCGATATTTCAACAATGCATGTTAAGCATTTTTTCTGATATAGTTGAACAATTCTTTGAGGTCTTTATGGATGATTTTTCTATCTTTGGTGACTCGTTTGATCAATGTTTACATCATCTAACACTAGTTCTGCAAAGATGTATCAAGAAGAACTTGGTCTTAAATTAGGAGAAGTGTCATTTTATGGTAAAACAAGGTATTGTCCTCAGTCACATCATTTCGAGCAAAGGTATTGAGGTTGACAAAGTTAAGGTGGATCTTATTTCTAATCTTCCTCCACCCAAAATAGTCAGAGAAGTAAGATCTTTCCTTGGGCATGCTGGTTTTTATAGACGTTTCATTAAAGATTTTAGCAAAGTTTCTAGACCCTTATGCAATTTACTTGTTAAGGATGTACCTTTTATCTTTAATGATTCATGTTTTGTGGCTTTTGAAAAATTAAAACAATTGTTGACATCATCACCCATCATTCAGCCCCCAAACTGGAGCTTATCATTTGAGCTCATGTGTGATGCATCTGATTATACAATAGGAGCGGTATTAGGACAAAGAGTTGATCGGATTCCCCATGTTATTTATTATACTAGTATGACATTGAATGATGCACGGTTGAACTCATTTTCAAGTACTCCAACAAGCAAAAACAAAAAGCACACGAGATATCTTGAGCCTTAAAACTTGCAAAATACAAACATTGAATCATTTCTTATTCTTCATTTTTCAATATCTACTCATTAAATGAGTTTCATTGTAACCTTTATTTATTCATCTCAATTGTAAGAGTTTGAGTGTGTGAGACGCTTGAGTGAAGAGATTGAGAGATAATCTCTTCGTTATAAATGTTCATTGACACTTTGAAGTCAATTGTAATCGGTTGAAGCCTTAGAAATGCTTGGATAGTGAAATCCTCAAGCTTGGATCGCTTGGAGGCGTGGACGTAGGCGGGTGTTGAGTGTTAGCAAATGCATATTTATAAAAGAGAAAACCATATTTTACATTTTAAGTCTTACTAACAATCCTTACTTTTATGTGTTTTACCTTTTTATAATTTAATTATGTATGTTTTATTGTAATTAAATATTTTATGTATTTTATGGGCATTATAGTTATTTCACATTAAATGAGAGATCAAACGGCAAAACGGACATTACTTTTGAACTCAGGACGGTCGAAAACCTTAAGAGGAGCATATAGATGGATACTGTCTACGTTACTGTTCACGGCACTGTTCATATAGACGGATCGATGACATGGCAATGACCGATGATGTGGCATTGACTGATGAGGTGTCATGATCCTATTGGAGTAA
Organism: Citrus glauca; assembly: GCA_029633175.1. Classification (NCBI taxonomy): domain Eukaryota; kingdom Viridiplantae; phylum Streptophyta; class Magnoliopsida; order Sapindales; family Rutaceae; genus Citrus; species Citrus glauca. The sequence goes on along the minus strand of JAQOOD010000003.1, from coordinate 25,787,912 downwards.
AATTCTTATGTACTGTTGATGGTGACGTGGCAACATATTAGTGGACCAAAAAATGCGTGTACGGTACATGCAACACATGGGATTATTTACTGTTCAAACCGCGTTACTGTTCAAACTGTGTGCAAACCGTGTCACTATTCAAACCGTGGTCAAATTGTGTTACTGTTCATGCATACTGTTGACTGATGGCGTGGCGCAATCTTGAGCGTCCAAACTGTTTTTAATCTGATGACCATAATTTACTCGATGTATTTATAAAAAGGGGGCCTCCCTCCCCTAATTTGGCACCTCTGAATCCATTTTTAGGATTCATTTTCTGTAATTCTCTCTCCATCTTGTATTTTCTACGTATTTTAATAAATTTCCATTTTGCCCCTAGTTCAACTATGAGTGGCTAATTTTCTTTCAAGCTTGGGTTGAAGGTGAAGTCTCAACATGTGTCATGGGCTTTATTTAGTAAATTTATTTTCTCTTCCCCTCTTGTTTTTGTGGATGTTTTGACTTCTCGTCGACAAATAATAATAATATTTTCTGGTACCACCCTAGTGTCACCGGCTTCTTAGTATAAGATTATTATTATTTGGCACGATAAGCCCTTAGCACCACATTTATTAGACCGTGGTTCATGAGGTGTGGATTCCCCCCTCATGATTTAATTGGTATTAATAAGGAATATTTAGCCCATGATGCATATTGATACGGATCCAAATAACCAAGTACGTTATTTCAATAGAATTCTCTTCAATTTACTCTTGCCATTTCAATTCCAATTTTAGAATTTATTATCACCATTTTAATTTAAGTTTTAGCATATTCTAAATCATTTTTCACCACAAATCCAACCACCTATTTACAAAATTAATTCTATATATAATTAAAATCCACCTCCTCGTGGGATCGACACTCGTCACTATTAATCTATACTACAATAGATTCGTGCACTTGCGAGTTCAATAAAATTTGCCCAACAGGTGGGATTGCCGAACCACGTAAAAATTCGTGTGTTTGTTCTCTTCTCTCTTACTCTTTAATTATTGTATTTTTATTAAAATTATTGCTTTCAATTTTTATTAGGACAGTAGATTTCTTGTTGTGTGGATTTGCTAGGATAATTTTTAAAATTCCAATTCACCCCTCTCTTGGGTTGCACACTTATATTTCATCTTCCTCCAGGATCTAAACCAATTAGCAGCAAATGTGTATTTAGAAGAAAGTACAATAGTGATTGTTCTTTGCAAACTTTTAAGGTTAGATTAGTAGCCAAAGGGTTTACGCAAAGAAATGGTATTGATTATTTCGATACATAGCTAGGTTAACTTGTATAAGAGTACTATTTGTAATTGCTTCATTGAATAATTTGTATGTGCATCAAATGGATGTTAAAACAGCTTTTGTTAATGGTGATTTTGATGAAGAAATCTATATGGAACAACCTGAGGAATTTGTTTTGCCAGGAAATGAGAAAAAGGTATGCAAGTTAGTCAAATCTCTTTATGGTTTAAAGCAAGCACTAAAACAATGGCATGAGAAGTTTGATTCGATAATTTTATCTCATGGATTTAAGCATGCTGATAAATGTATATATTTTAAATTTACGAATGATTTTGGTGTGATTATATGCTTGTATGTTGATGACTTGCTTATCTTTGGAACAAATATGCAATGAGTAGATGATACAAAGAAGTATTTAACTTCACAATTTAAGATGAAAGATCTTGGTGAAGTAGATACTATCTAAGGTGTCAAAGTGAATAAACATAGTGGGGGTTACTCGTTGTGTCAATCTCATTATATAGAGAAAGTGTTTCTTAAATTCAATTATTTAAAATTTAAAGAAAATAATACCCTATATGATTCTAGTATTGAATTACTAGAGAATTCAGGCCGAGTAGTAGCACAACTAGAATAAGTTAGTGCTATCGGTAGCTTAATATATGCTATGCATTATACGAGGCCTGATATAGCATTTGCAGTTTGCAAAATGTCAAGATTCACGAGTAACCCTAGTGTTGAACACTGGAAAGTAATTGGTAGAATACTTGGTTATCTTAAAAAGACCACTAATTTGGGTTTGTTTTATAATGATGATCCTGAAGTATTGGAAGGATATTCATATGCTAGTTGGGTAACCAATACAAGAGATAATAAATCCACTTCTGGTTGGATTTTCACAATTGCAAGAGGAGCGGCTTCTTAGGCTTCAAAGAAACAAACTTGCATAACTCATTCAACAATGGAAAGTGAGTTTATAACACTTGTAGTTGCAGGCAAAGAAGCAGAATGGCTGAGAAATTTGTTGTTTGATATAATATTATGGCCACAACCGATGCCATCTATTTCTTTGTACTGCGACAGTGAAACTACATTGTCTAGAGCTTATAATAAAGTGTATAATGGAAAATCTAGACATATTAGCTTAAGACATGAATTATGTGAAACAATTAATAGCAGATGGTGTTATTAATATTATTTATGTTAGGACTAATAGGAACCTAGCAGATCCTTTAACAAAAGGTCTTTCAAGAGAATTAGTTAAGGATACATTTTGTGGAATGAGATTGAAACCTTTACATAATAAAGTCACTAACGAGGGTAACCCAACTACTTAGTAGTTGTACCGCTACTTCATAGTTAAATGGGTAACAACAAGTTGTTGTTATGTGACTGGTTTGGCACCGAGTAATAAATAATCCCATTCAAGATATTCGGTGCAAATAGCTACGAGGTTGAGGTTGAGTACTTACTCTTAATGATGTTCAAGTCTGATAGTAGCTAAAGACCTGATTTGAAACTTCACCTAAGTGAACATAAGAAATGGTGCCGTTTCTAATAAGATCATGGTTTAATCTTGTAAATGTTCATGAATCCAAGATAGAGCACAAGGCCGGAATAGTGCTAAATATTGGAATACAACTTTGAAATCTGAGATAACTTATATGTGACGTATCTCCGGTATTTACTTAAGAGACAAATTTTAATGCTTAGCACACTATTGTCTTGTAGATGCTTTGAAATACACTCACTAATTAAAGGTTAAAATCAAAAAATACCTTTTTGTATGTATAACTTTATTATTAATAAATCTAAAAAATATTACAATCTAGTGGGAGATTGTAAGAGAGATTATAACATTTTTCAATCTTTGGTTTGATATTCTGGAAGAAAACAGTTTGCCGTATTTTTGGAGAAAACGACTAACCGTTTAAATCCAGAGAGTATGTTTTCTGTTCTAGAGAAAACGGCTAACCGTTTAGAGAAAATGGTTCACCGTTTGGAGAAAACGGCTAACCGTTCGTTACAGAGAGTAACTTATTTGACATTCTGGAAGAAAAGGGCTCACCGTTATTGAGAAAACGGCTAACCGTTTATCTCTAGAGAGCTGTTTTTGCGTCAACTGGAAAAACGGTTAGCAAGCTTGGAAATTTCAATTGTCAATCGATGCGAAATCAAACCAAAAAGAATGTCTTTGAAGAAGTACCTTTTTCTAATAGTTGTATTTTTTAAAAAATAATCATCTTCTCTTTAAATAAAGACATACAATTAGATTAATCATCAGAATATGTAGGTTTCATACATGTTCTGGAAATACAATCTTATTTACTAGAGATTGTATTCAGGATTTGATATATCTTGAGGGTAATTTGCCATTAAAACTCTATAGCAAACCAAGATTGGTGAGGGCAAATACAGCCTTAAAGGAAAGTGTGCAAACACGTCTCAAATCCTAAGAAATTTTCTTTGTTCTTTGCCTCCATATTCGAAATTCACCAACAATCATGGTGACAAGTAAACCAAGCAAGAGAAGACACAAGTAAATAACAAGGACAATTAACAGGGATGGGACATAGGACCTTTCATCAATATTAGTTAATTTATAAATTTATTGTAAATTTGTGTGATTAATGATGCTTATAAAAGAGTTAGGAAATACATTTAGTGATACAACAATTATTAGAAAAATAATGAGAACAACGTAAGAAATAAGTTTATTAATATAAATTATTAAAATTGTACCAAAAAATTGTTTATGAATTTATTTTGTATTTTATTGATAGAAAAGATAAAATTTTGAATAACTTGATGAAAACAATCAAGTATAATTGTGAAGCAAATAAACCATGAAAGCGGGAAATTATGATTTGTTGTTGAGTGTTACTGTATACCAATTTGTAAATTTCTTATACAAGTGGCAATGTAATAATATATTAACATACTTTTCTTTCAATTACTACAAACCATAATACCTTTTAACAATAAGTTAAAATAGTAGTAAGATTTTATCTCCAAAATGATTTCAATTTATTGATACATATATAATTGAATTATTTGATAAAAATAAGTCTCTAACTCCAACTTAAAAAAGAAAATAAAAAAAATTGAATTGGAGACATATATGAAAATAAATTAAAAACTCTATTAATACATGAAAAACTAAGAAAAATTTAAGGCGTATTAATTAATTTTTTAAAGATTAGACTAGATTCCACCCACTGATGATCAAATATAGCATCATGAGGGGATCCTATAACAATGAAGAGAAGAGAAAGATACTAGGAAAGTATTATGTCTCTCAAAAATTCCTCACTCATGCAAAAACATCATCTCAGAAAATTCTCACAATGAGTTAGAAAAAAGAATTTGAGCAATTAAACCCTTCTGATAATCTAAATGTTGACCAACGATTAAGTATTCTTAACATACATTGAACTGACACTAGAAGTTCTTGAAGCTCAAATTAAAGACAACAAAAGGAAAATCAAAACCGGTCGTTTAAGGGTAATGTAAATCTTGTCATCTTCTACAGCTGATTATCACAATTAGAGTCATATAACTTCTATACAATTAGAGCAAGATGGAATGGTGATGGTGTTGGAAAAATATGTTCTTTAAAAGCATGTGTGTTTATTTAATTGTAATAAATAATTTTTTTGATTAATAAAATAAATGAGCTATTTTATTCAAGTATCTTAATTGCATTAATATTTTCATTAAAGTCAATTTAATCATAGCATATGTATTTATATGATCACCATGTGGATTCACAGAAGACATAAACATAAGCTATCTTATGATTAAATAAATTAAGTTCGCAATTAGTAAATAAAGTTCAGCACTTTATTTAGGTATAGACTGTAATAAATTCATTGAATGATTTGTCTTAATCATGTATGAATTTATTGATATGATACGACTATATTTAATAGGATCACACATGAAATTTAATTAATTTTGTAATAACTGTCAGACTTATTAAATCTCAAAGCATTGATTTACTGTAATTTTAATTTTGAGTTAGTTATGATTTCATAATTGTAATTGTTATTCCATTTGAGTTACCAATAGACACAACCCACACTTGTGGTCAAGATTACTCGCTATCTTGATGGGAGCAATTATAAGTATTGAAATTATATATTAACAATATAAAATTTGTACAACATATCTTTTGAAGGGTTTTCGGCACTCGATCATAAAATTCTCTAGGCAGAGTATGTCAACATATTTAATATGTTGAAAATGATCATTAAAGGAAACTAGTAAGTATGAAAGAATAAGATATAATTAAATTAATTGGACAATTAAGATATCGATTTAATTAACGATGTGGTACAAAAGATTATACAGTAAAGAAATCAATGTGGTATAGGTCGAATTATTATTCGGAGACACTGTCCTAGATAGCATACAATTATAGAGATCAATTCCAATCTTTTAATGGAGTAGATTTGGAATTAAATAATTGAGCTACTTTAATTACAGACCTAATTATTGTAGCTACTATTGTATGTACCCATATGATCCTCAGGTTAGGTCATTTAATTGATTGCACCACTATTGCATTAATAAGCAAGATACTTAGCTATTTTGGTTAAAAGCATAAATATATTGTTTAGTGAAAGACTCTATTTATATGCTAGTTTGAAAGGGGTTTTATGTTATTTTACAAAGTGGGCTCCTATAACACAAGAACAAGTAACGATACTTTTGGTTTTATTATTTTTTAATTTAAATCAAATGCAATTTGATAGAATTAAAAAATATATAAATATGGAGTCTAGGGTTTCTACCAAAGAGAGATATAAAATGGATTGTTTTCTCTAAAGAAACAGAGAGCAGCCACATTATATATATAAGAGAAAAATATTTTTTCTCTCTACTTTTCAGAGAAATATTTTTTCTTGTTAGTTGCTTTTAGTGGTGATAAAAGCGCCCACACGTCAAGTGCAAATAAAATTTGAGTCATAATCTGGAAGATCATTGGTGACAGATTGTGATCTAACAAGATTGGTGGTAACAGATCGTGATCTGGGAGCCTAGATTAATTCAGCAAAAAAGCAAAATCAAATTGTCAAGATATGATTTTGTAGATTATAAATTTTTATGTATTGTATGAGATCGGTCCAAAAGTTTTATTAAAAAAAAAATTACCCATTATGTGGTAAGATATATAAATCAATATTTTAGAATACTTGAGGTCCAACTACCGTGCACTTTTTGCCCATATACAAGTTGGCCATTAGATCTAAACTGTAAGTTGTCTACTTGTTGTAATGGAACATGGATGCATTTTATTTGATTTTTAACATTGATGTCCAGATTATTTTATGGGAAAAAAGTCAAAGGTTTCAAAAATTTGACAAATAATTTTGTATTATTTCAAATTTTTACACTTTGGTCGATTGACCTCTTTGACTGTAAAAATTAGAGATAGTGTAAGGACAATGACCTATGAAAAAATTGAATACAAAATATTTTTTTTGGTAAAAACATAATTCATATTTAATTTATAATAAATAATTTAATGTTGCATTTACTAAATTGCAATCGAAATGGAAAGGAATGAGAATGAGTTGAAATGAGAATGGAAAATGAGAATCAGAATAAGTTGTTTACTAGAACTATAGGAATTAAAATCGGAATGAGTTGAATTGACATTAATGTGTTTATTTTGTCTTGGAATTGGAATTGGAATTGGAATTGGAATTGGAATTGGAATTGAAATGAATTAGATTGTTTCAAATTATTAAAAAGTCCTTAATAATAACGACAATAATATTCATTAAAACAATAAAATTAATAAATTTTAATAATAATAATGATGATAATATTAATAAAAATAATAGAAATTAATAAATTTTTCATAATAGAAATAAAATAAATAAATTTTAATAAAATAATAATAAAATAATAATGATAATGACAATATTATTATTATAATAATATTAATAAAAATAATAATAACAATTAATATAATTAAAATAATAAAGTATATTTTAATAATAATGACATTATTGACAATACTAATAATAATTAATAAATTTTAAATAATATTAATATTATGTCATTAATGACAGTAGTAATAACCATTAAAATAATAAAACTAATAAATTTTAATAATTATAATTATTTAATTTCATTATTATTATTAAATAATAAAAGACATATTTGGAAATAATACAAACTTTTGGGTATTTTTATAAATTCTGTAGGAACCAAAATAAAAAAATGATAAAAGTTGATTGAGGGTAATTTGGGGATTATAAAAATATAAAGGAAGTAAAATGAAAAATCTAGGAAATAGTAGATTGATTCCCAAGCATTTCCTATTCCCAAATTTGGGTGGAGCCCATATTTCATTCTGATTTCTATATTTATTTTGTAAAGTAAACGATAATTCTAATTTTATATTTCGATTCCCTAATCTATAAAGTAAACACTGCATAAATATGGAATAAAAATATATTAATTTATCAAAAATATTAATCTATTTTTAGAAATTATAAAATATATTTAATATAAAATAATTAATTTAAATATATACTAAAAAATTAATTTACCAATGTCATTAACATATGACTAGTAATGATAGTGTAAAAAAATTTCGTACTAATCAACTATAATCTAGGATCCAAGAATAGATAATAGAAGCATATACGATTTATATATTAAAATTTTAAAGTCTTTAATTTTTTTAATTTTCAACAACTATGAGAGACGCACTGCAAATAGCCAAAAATGGGGTTTCGGTGCATCACTATAGTTTTGTCCAATTTGATCATTTTTTTGTTAAATGTACCATACTTGGTAAATCTCATGTGTATTAAATTTGTGTGTCTGTGTGTGCATACGCCTGAGGGTAAAGTTTAAGATCTTTGACTTTTTTTTTAAGTTGTTATACCATATGATGTGATAATGTAATAGGTTTTTTTGGACTTCAATAAAATCCAATATTGTAGATTTAATAATATACGTACGCATACATATACATATATGTGTAGATATATGTATGTATGTATGTATACTTACTAATTGCTACATGATATAATATTATAATTATACAAAATTATAAGGTATTTTCTTCTTAGAGAGAATATCATTTAATATGTTATATGAAATGAAATTTATATTAGTAGATGAAATGGATTAAAAAGCAAAAGAATGATGATAAGTTAGAAATATATTCGGAGCTTGCTATGTTACAGCTTCTGCAAGTAACATAGCAATGGGAATCTTCCACGGATGTTTTAGGTGCTGATGCAACCTAGGCAAGGGAGCTGTTGATGCAAGGTCAAAATGCCACCAAGGCTGTTAGTTGCAGCTTCTGCAACTTAGCCGTGCCCCAATATATTCATATAATTCGGACCAATCTGCGTAACAGAATCTGTAACGTACACACCCAATGAAAAGCAGCACACGTCCTGAGAAGAGAGAAAAACCGTGCAAATGCAGGCAATAGGAGTTGGCTATAGTTGGATCCGTAAGTCACAGAATCTGTAACTTAGCCAGCTCCTATTCATATATATCAAAATTGGTGTAAAATCTTCCGTAAAAAATTTTGATAGTGGGGCGCCGACAAATATTTCCAGCGGGTTGACAGACACTAAATTCTTTAGTGTCCACGTGTTAGGCTATACTACTCCCACGTGGCACCTTCCAGTGGTCCAGAGATAACGAGTTGTTCTAACCACCCGCCCCCAATATCTTATCTTTCCTTTATTCAACCATTTTTATTTTCTTTTTGTCAAAGAAATTTATTAGCTTTAATTTTGAAAAATGTTCTTAGAAAATTATCAAGTGCCCTATAATTTGGCCTATTTTCATAAAATTTCCAATTGGCAAAAATGGTTAGAAACGTGGTTATGATTACCGTAATTCAAGAACATCATGGCCTACGGTCTGAGCACCGTAGATTAGATTTTAATTTTGTTTAATTTTTCAACTACTTGACCATATCCAATAACATCATCTTTAGAGATTTTTGTTTACTTTTCCTACTTGTGGGGATATTCGATAATATGTCAAACTATAAGGGTAATCAACAATTGTTTTCCTTTTTTTTTTTTCTCTTTTCTCTCTTTTAACATTTCAATATTTCACTATACTCTTTTAAATAAAAAGAATAAATTGAATAAGCAAACTTTTTATTACTACAACAGCCATGTTCCAAGTGCCAAGGACAAAAATTGGAAGTTGCATTTCATTGTTCATTTTCTGATTCTGTTACAAACTTATGAAAACAAAATGGCTAAAATGCTGCTCACCTACCCATCAGCAGCCACTTTGAAATATGGAAGTTATGTCCAAAAAGGTGCTTTGAGGAAAGCAAATGGTACTTATGTAGTGCATTGCTGCAGTTTTTCATCAGCTAAGGAAGTGGGATTGATGGGTAATAAAGTTGAGGAAGATGAAAAAGTGCCTTTTAAAGAGAAAAAGAATGATATTAATAAGCAGTTTGAGTATTTGGTAAGTGAGTATGGTTGGAAAGTGAGGAAGTTGGTTAGAGTGGGTGAAGAGATGAGAGAAGTTGCTTTTATTCAAGCAGAAGCATTTCATAATCCTGTGGCCCTCTTCAATGATGTTTTCTTTGAATTCTTTAAGGTTTGAATCAATTCTTTCTATATTCTATTTTAATTCTTAGTTATGTTTGCTTCTAGCTTTTCTATCTTTGCCTTTTGATATTGGTGCTTTTCAAGTTCTATATAGAATGAAAAATCACTTTTAACTTTTTTCTGCTCTACACAGGCAGAAGTGCTTTCCGGACTTCTTTACAAACTGAGAAACTCACCCCCAGACAGGTAAATGCAGAAAAACAAATTCTCTGTCCGAACGTCCGTACTTCACAAAATGCAGAATAATTTAAGTTATAAATTGTTGTTTTACTAGAATTAATAGTCCATAATTTTTCACTTTACTGCGAAATAATTCTCTAATGTTTAAAAATATTGACATTCTCACTAGAGAATGAATTGGTAAACAAGTCTTAATGCGAATTTGAATAATATAATGTTGTTTTATACACTATTGGGGCACCAGATGTTGGCGTGGTATTGTAATTGGACCAACGAAATGAAACATTAAGAAAAATATTTGTGAATAGAATTAGATTGTCTTAACAGGTATGCGTGCTTGGTAGCTGAGCATTCAAATCCAAATGACAATATTGAGCCACAAAGGAAACTTGTGGGTGTAGTAGATGTCACAGTTTTGAGAGATGATCCTGTTCTTCAACATCTCCGGGGAGCAGAAGAATACCTCTACATCTCTGGCCTCGCCGTTTCAAAACGTTTCAGGTTTCATATTCTACTTTACCATATAGCTAGTCAATAACTCTGTGTGTACTGTGTTGTTTATACATTGAAATTGACCAGAGGCTCTTATGGTAACAAATAGGAGACAGAAAATAGCCACTGCGTTGATGAAAGCCTGTGAGGTACTTGCCGTTCTCTGGGGTTTTGAATACCTTGTTCTCCGAGCTTATGAAGATGATTATGGTGCTCGAAGACTGTATTCTAATGCAGGATACCGAGTTGTTTCAAGTGATCTGCCGTGGTTTTCTACCTGGATTGGACGAAAACGCCGAGTTCTTATGATCAAGCGTTCCGATCATAATTTGCTTAATTGAAAACCTTCAATATACCTGCATTTTGCCTCACCTGTACATTCATGTGAAATGCCAATAGAAATGAAAAGAACAAAATTGCAAGTGCTTCCATCTCATTTTCTGATGCTTGTGGCAGAATATTAAACTGATTGAACATGATATTACGATTTTCTTGACGTAACAAGATGGAATTAAGTAGATATTGGAATAGGTGGAAGCTACAATCATACATGATCACGAAAAAATCACAAGCATGAGTACATAAAAACAATCTAAGTAGCCTCAATTTATGATCAAATCACAATAAAATGTTTTCTTATAACATCAAACATTACATATATAACACATCAAAAACCTATGTCATCTTATGGGTAAACCTAATCCTTCAGAGTTAATAAAAAATCATAATATATTCCAGAAACTTTTTGCCAGCATGTGGATTTTTGAGTCATATTTGCTTGAAATTTGAACATTCAAAGATAAGCAACAGGTATTAGAACAATAACTACAAAGAAATCTTCCCCGATTTGTCAGAGGAGTTGTCAGGAGACTTGTCAGTGCATGGATCGGCATCAGCAAGCATCTTGACGACCTCTCTCATAGGAGGACGTAGATTTGGAAGCTTGGTAGTGCATACAACAGCAATCTTCAAAAGCTTGATCATGGCCTCTTTGATAGATTCTGATGCAGCTTCACGGTCAAGAACCTTGAGGACATTTTCGTGGTTATTGAGATGAGTTGAAACCCAATAAACAATATCTTTCCCATCTCCATACTCCTCTTCAATAGGTTTTCTTCCAGTGACTAATTCGAGTAGCACCACACCAAAGCTAAATACATCACTCTTTTCGCTAACTTTACAAGTGTATGCAAGCTCTGCCAAGAAAAATTAGATGCAGATTTATTAAGAACAACTCAAATATTAGTCAAGTTCAAATTGGAAATAACTAAAATAACAAAAAAAAAGGACACTAATTCAAGAGATATGAAACCGAATAGAATTGGGGGCAGGGGATAAGGAGAATAAAAGCTTGCTAAACAAGTTTTAAAACTAACCAGGGGCAATATAACCATGAGTTCCAGCAAAGCAGCTATAATCTGACACCTTAGGAGAATTTTCTGCGATCTTTGCAACTCCAAAATCAGCAATTTTTGGCTCATAATCCTCATCAAGCAATATGTTGCTCGATTTTATATCTCGATGTATAATAGGAGGCGAACAATCATGGTGCAGATAAGCAATTCCTTTGGCAGCTCCTAAAGCAATCTTGTATCTCCGAAACCAATCTAATTCTGGTTTCCCTTCTTTTACCCGTTTGTGAAGGGCTTGAAACAGATTACCATTCGGCATGTACTCTAAAACCAGAAAACTTGATCCTCCTTTCAGTAAACAAGCATAAAGCTTCAGTATGTTTCTGTGCCGGATTTTGCCCAAGATCTCCATTTCTGCTGCGAAAACCTTTACTCCGTCACCTTTCCATAGTTGCTTTACAGCCACTGTGCCCGCATTTTTCTTCAAATCCAGGCGATAAACTTTTCCTGTACCACCACTTCCAATCAGATTGTCTTCTACCAAATTACATATTTGCTCAGCATCAATGTCAATATGGTGGAAAGAGGCAAGCTTCCATTTTGAACTTACTTCTTTCTCCCCATTTTCCATATCAGCTGAAAGCTTGAAATTTTTGTAACTCACAAGCAGCAACCCAGCTAGAAAAGCTGCCAAAGCAACTGCAATGATACAGAACAAAACCAGTTTATCTTTAAATCCTCCTTTCTGTTTCTGTATTGCAGCGCAAGCAGTCAGTTTTGAATTCATAAGCATTTTAGTGCTTTGGTCTAGGCAGAGTCCTTCATTACCGGCAAAGGCTCCGTCTCCTCCCATCCTTAAAAAATCCAATGGAACACTTCCAGACAACTGGTTTTCCGACAAATCAATAGAACTTAACTTCAATTTCATCAAATTATCAGGAATAGAACCCGTCAGTTTGTTTCCAGAAAGATTCAAAGCGTTCAAAGAGCTCAGTAGTGAAAGAGAACGAGGAATATTGCCACTCAAAGAATTCCGAGCAAGATTCAAGTCCACAATTCTAGCACAATCACCCATTTCATTCGGTATTGATCCTGTTAATGCATTTTCTTCCAAATGCAAGGAAGATAACTGCCTTAGAGCACCGAGAGCACAAGGTATTTTACCTGAGAAATTATTGTTAGTCAAGATAAGCCTCTCCAAGTTTGTTAACCTGCCAAGTTCTGATGGAAGCTCACCTGAAAATCTATTGTTTTGCAAAACCAATTGACTTAAGCTAGTGGACATCCCAATTAGAGGCGATATCCCTCCAGTAAAGTCATTATCACCAAAATCAAGCATACCTACATTAGGCAATGCCCAAAGTCCATCAGGAATCTTCCCAGACAAATGATTGTCACTGATTCTCAACCTCTGAAGAGTTTTACAGTCAGCATAAGAATCTGGCACCTCCCCAGAAAAATTATTGCTCAAGGCAAGTAAGTTCAACAATTTCCTTTTTTCACACAAGTATTTGGGGAAACTACCAGAAAATTGATTTTCTGATATGTCAACATCAGTCAGTGCAGTATACCGGCCCAAAGTCTCTGGAAATGGGCCAGAAAATCTGTTTCCATAAATTGAGAATGCAAAAAGCTTTTGCATATCCCCAAAACCAGAAGGGAATCCTCCAGAAAAGTTATTCTTAAAGCATTGAAAAACCGTTAAGTTCTTCAAATTTCCAATCTCCTCAGGCAATTTCCCATACATCTGGTTTGAAGAGATATCAAATTCTTGCAAAAGAGTAAGGTTGCCAAGCTCTGCTGGAAGTTCCCCGGTCAAATTATTTGCATAAAGCTCAATCTTCCAAAGCTTCTGCAACTTCCCAATGGATCTCGGGAATTCCCCAGAAATCTTGTTTCTACATATGTCAAGTGTGCCTAACTCCCTCAGTTCAGAAATGGATTCTGGAATCCGTCCCCTTAAATTGCAATGAGCCAGAAACAGGTATGTCAAATTTTTCAAATTCCCAATACTCTCCGGAATTTCAGCCTCATCATACACATTATCCCCCATACTCAATGAAACTAGCTGGGTTAAATTGACCACCCAACGCGGGAATCTACCAGTGAAGTAGTTGATTGACAAATCAAAAATTTCCAAGTTTTTCAAAGCGGAAAGATCTGGTACTGATCCAACCATTGCATTTCCCGTAACATTCAGTACTTTGAGATTGTTACAATTGCTTAGCTCCGAAGGAAGCTTCCCAGACAGAACATTGAAAGGCAGCGAAAGGACGGTGAGACTTTGTAATGCTGAAATGGAACTTGAAATTTCACCAGACAAAGACTTGTTGTCAAATGATATTTCAGTGACTCTCCCAGTGACCGAATTGCAAGTAATCCCCGAGAACCCGCATGGAGAATCAGCTGACTCTTTCCAGGAATCTAAGACCCCATGAGGATCTTTCAGCTTGCTTTTGAACTGAATAAGGGCTTGTGTTTCAACATTCAAGGACAGCGATGGCGGGAAAACAAAGACCAGAATGAAACATAACAGATCTAGCAAATGGAAGCAGAGAAATGGGATTTTGGCCATTGTCAAAAAACCAAGTGGCAAATTTTGGTCATTTAAACAGAGGATGTCGCCACAAGATCAATAAACTCGATAAATGACCATGGCAGAAACATCTGAAAAGAAGAAGATTCAAAATAAAATCATAATCTATTGACCACCCAAATTAGATTATACCTTTGAAATACAATAAAATTAAATAAATAAATTACATAAAATAAAGTTATCTATAAAAAAATTGACGTTCAAACGTCAATTTTGTTTTTAGCTGTGGATTTTGGTGTGATTCTTGTTGATCATTATAAAATTATATCTAAGAAAGAGACTATTAATTATATGTACTATGCTTTGAAGTTACTCTACTCATTGCATTGCTTTGCATTTAGGCTATATAAATTTAGCATCAGGAAAAGTTAACAATTAGAAAGAAATAAAAAAAATGGTAACAATTGAATCTTGCTTTTAAATACAGTTTAAAAACTTTTGTAAAAACTAATAATTTTCATTAGTTTTTTGGGTTAGCATGTCCCCTATACTGAAAACCAAATCTAACTTTTAGGTTCCTTTTTACTATTAGAATAGTTAATTATTCATTAACTTACTATTTTTTCTTTTTTAAATACCAATAAAAAAAGTGAATTGAATGAAGATTCATAAGAGAGGGTAAAAAGACGATAAACTTACCTGAATTCTGATAAAGTAGTAATTTGATGACTTTCAAGTTTCTTCTCTAGAGAATTCTGAAACTACAACACAAATTACAAGTTTATTAAGCCAACAAGAAAAGAAATAAAGTATGAATAAAATTTTTAAGAGATCCTCTGTTTTTTCTCTTTAATGGATCAAAGAAAGAAAATATATACCCAGAAATGGAAATCTCGTGCAGCAACTTGACTTAATGACTAGTTGTTTTGTCTTATAACCCCTGGAATTCTTCAACGAAATGAAAGAACTGGGGAAGTGGGGTTGTTTTGTCTTATAACCCCTGGAATTCTTCAACAAAATGAAAGAACTGGGGCAGTGGGGTTGCCACCGCACTAAAAAGCTGTATAGTTGTTTGTTTGTTTTCCAAGAAAATATATAACCGACCTTCGAAACAGCACCAACAGCTGGAATTTTTCTAGAGAAAATGAAAATCTTTGTTCAGGCCACCGAGAGAAAGAGAGTGTATGTGCATGTTGTTGTTGTTGTTGGTACACGAGAATTGAGAAGCAATTAAGCTCAAATTCCCAAAAGAGGGGGGAGAAAAAAAAAAGGAAAAGAAAAGCTCCAAATTTTCTGCTGAGAAAAGCAATTAATTATTAACTGTTTGAAGAAGGTTTCTTAGCAGCTGCTCAAAGACGAAAATGAGAGAGAGAGACAGAGAGAGACAGAGAGAAGTTGGACGGAGAAAGAACATTGGATCTTAGAAGCAGAAGCAAAGGGACAAAAGTGCTCCCATGAGAAGTCTTTGGCAGTGCTTGTTGTTAGACTGTTCAGTCACCGTGGTGGTGGGAAAAGGTTAACATCATCAAATTCATTATTGATTGGACTGATGTTTTAGTATTTTATCATTTAGGTCCTTCACGTCTTGCATTTCTGTTAAATAAAACTTAACTTATGCCTTTTGATTGAATAAGTCATAACTTCTGTTTTATGTTTAACATACGAGTGCTTCCCTAATGCCAAGTGCTAACATAATATGATATGATTATCATATCAATACAAATTTAATTACTCAATGCTAAGTGCTAACATAATAAGATATGATTATCCGATCAATATAAATTTCAGTGTAAAATACATAAATATATGTATTTATTTTATTGAATTAATTAAAAGGTACACATGACAAGAATTCAATAGAAAATAGTGTGTGCATTAACAATATATAAGATTTTATTTTATTAAGACTAGCTAATTACTTAATTATAACTTTTGTTATATTTGTATATATGCATACGAAAGGAAGGGAATGTGCCCCTAAGCTAATTATGTATTCCATTTGCTGAAGGTAGTTTTGATATTTGTAAATACTATTAAAGAGTATTACCATATGTAAATTTTATTTATATAACGTTACATAATGTCACATTTACATCTTACGGCTAAATTAAAGAATTATCTCTAAATTTAAGTGACAGTGAGATTTTTCATTTTATTATCATGATATATTTTTTTCTCTCATTTTCCTCTGATGCTTTGAATAATTAATAAAAAAAATTGACTGCAGGGACTCTTTTAAGAAATATTATAACTTATTACTATTAAACACTAATATACTAAAAAATAGGGTGATCAGTGATAAAATTTGCGGTATTAGTCTAGATTAATTTTACTTTGAAGATATGTTGGATTTTCCTTTTAATTCAGTCAAAACCGAAAAAGACAATATGGTGTAAGAAAACGATTAAACTTAAAGGAGTAGTAATTTTACGGTAATAATCAAATGAAAGCTAAACGAAAATAGAAATAACATAAAATATTTGTAACTGCCGTTTGGTCTGAAATGTGGATCTAATCAATATGTCCATAGTAAGAAATAATGCGCATTTTTTCTTCATCATTATCTAAGTTATTTATTGTTATAGATTTTTTTTTTCATAAAGCATAAATAAATAAACAATTATACTTTCATACTTTAATTTTCAAGTGAGTGTATCTTAAAATAATTTGTTGACTCAAAATTTTGGCACGAATTTTAAGATTTTAATTTCTTCTAATTCAATGATGGATTAATTAAACTCAGTAAATACTAATTTTGACTTTGAATATCTATTATTAGTTTATTTAAAGTCTCAAGGGTACATTCGCTGGTTACTTAACTTTAGTCATTTTTTCTTCTAATCATTAACTTTTATTTGCTATTTTTTTCCACTTATTAGCTTTTATTTGCTATTATAGATTTGAGAAAAAAGAAGCTCAAAATTATATTTTAGTGTCACGAAAATGACATAAAATAAAAAAATCAAAACTAAATTTTTTTTTAAAAAAAAAAGAAATCAATTTTGCTTTCCCTTATTGAAACCTAAATCAATTAAGTCTCTAATACACGAACATAATATCCTAATATGACATATTTTCTCGTGGCATATGTAGCTCATAATCATGATATTAATATTGCTTTACAATGTTCTCTCTCTCTTTCTTTCTTTTTTAATATGTCTCCTGGATGTCAAGAAATTAAAAAAATGAAAAACCTTATCTTATGAATTAAAAAAAAGTACAACTTAATATCGTAAATATTCAAATTCTAATAAAAATAACAGAATTAATTAATCCAATCATGAATTTAATTATTTATACATATGTTGTTTCACTACATGCGATTGTTTCATCTTTTTTATTAGCCCTACAGCAGTGACTTACAACAAGCGAATAATCAAAGTTTACATAATATTGTATAAAAAAATATGTTTTTCATTATCAAATTCAAAAATCGATTTGTAATTTGGCCTATAATTGATTGCATTTAAAAGCAACCAATTATTATTCACATTTTTCCTTATCTGTTTCTGCTAAAAATTTTAAAAATTAGTAATAATCATGGTTTATTGGGATTCCAGTCAGTCAATCCATTATTAATTGGTGTGATTAATGTTTTTCAATAATTACTCAAAAAATGGAAGAAGAAATTAAACTTGACAAACTTCTGCCACTTAAGACACTGCCGACACATTAGTGGAAATTGGATTTTGATGTTTTATCATCCCCCAATAGAATTGTTTTTTTTTTTAAATTGACAAAAATTAGAGTTTTATATTTGATTTATGAAGAAAGTAGGATTAGTCTTAATCTTTGTCTTATTTACTTCTTGTTGAGTTAGTTTAGTTTAGTGTTTAGTTTTATTTTTTCCTTTTTGAGTTTTTAGTTAGTCGTTGCAGATCTAATTTCAAAAATATTTTTTTAATTGAATAATTAAACAATTTTATGTAAAATTAATCATACTGTATTTAACAGTTACTTGACGTAACTGATCCATCAATTTTATGGAAGTGTTATCCACTGGAAACAAACCCTTAAAATTAAAATATATTCTAAATAATATTACTATTTGGCAGTTCCTGTAATACGTTGAATTGAAGAAATATTTAACAATTTAATTATTTGAAGTGTGCGATTAACAATGAAATTTAATAAGATCATGTTTTTTGTTTTATTAATTAGTTCCATTGGGCAGTTGAGAATGTTGATTAGAAAACTACCAACCTTGTGTGACTGCCCAATCATGAAAAGAATTAAGAAGCATTATATAATATTTTAAGGTCATGATGAAGATGTCAAGTGAGAAGGAAATTCAATTGAACGGCCAACGTTTTTCAATCTCGTTTTACTCATGTACTCTGACCCCGTCTCTAGGAGATAAACTTTGGCTGATTTCGACTTTTATATATATGTATATATTTTTTCTTTTTTCTTTTTATTACATACGCCTCTTAATTAATTAAATAATAGTAAATAAACAGATGAACAAAACTAGACAAATTTGGACACTATTAGAACACAACTTAAAATCTTGCCCAAGAAAAAGTAGTCTACATATGCCCAAATTTTCTTACAGAAATTTGGGCACACATTCGATGCAAATTCATGTCAGTTAGTGACAACTGGGGCTTACATAATTTTGGTTTGTATACGATAGGCCACGCTATAAATGTTTCCACTTGATAGTTGATAGTAACACACACAATGTCTTTATCACAAGTGCCCATACATTTAACACGCATTGCATATTCGTTTTTGTAGGAGCAAAATGGGCAAACAGAAAGTACAAAAATAAGTTCATTTTAGCTTATAAAGTGGTCTTTGAAGGCATAAAATTAGTGTAAGAATATTTAAAGGTATAATTAGAGTTAAAATTTAGTAACACCAACATAGTAAAAGAAAATGGATCAAATCTAAAGTAATTGTCAACTAATTTGAAATAAATTATTAAATTAATCAACAACTCCTTATTTGAGTTAATCAAATATTTTTGTCTTATCTTTGTGATCGAGTTCAAGTCAAAATCTTTAGTATTAAAATTTTTGAATTTGACTTTAGTTTTAGAACGGCAAAAGCAGGTCTCTACCAACATTGAGTTAGGTTTCAAGTATGCATGGTGAGCTTATTTTTTATTACCAATATTGTGTTTTACTCTCTAATATAATGTTAAAATAATAATAGTAATGATCTCGAAAGGGTCAAACAAAAAGATATACGCACGCAGTAATTAAATTTTGAAAAGCCTATTATTAGAAACAAAATTTGCTTGAAAATTAGAAATCACGTGGCGGTGAATGTGAGATAATCTACTCATGCTATCAATACTATTAACTATTATATAATAGAAAATCATTTGTGAGAAAAGGCACACAAATCACATGGTACATGACCGTCATCGGCGTCATCGAGAAAGAAGATAATAAAACGGCTCTCGACCAACCACCGGGAGACAGAAAATTATTAATTTGCTTAAAAGATAGCAATTGTTTATCTGTTTTTAAGCATTACAGCTGTATTTTGTGCTGGATTACTGCAAAGCTCAGGCACGTGAAATCAGGTATGAGTGAGCTGTATTCATTCTTCCAGATTTTATGTTGATTGATGAAACAAACAACATATTTTGAATTGAAGGTGTGAAATGAAATACGAAATCTTAGGATTTTACTTATTACATATTTGTGTAATATTTTACTTAAAAAGGGCACAATTATGATTTGGTCCGAAGAGTTAAGGGTTGCTCAAGTATGTATACTTAAGTTCTCATTTAATGTGTAATATTTCTCTTAAACACCCCTTATTACTTTTTTTTTTTTTACTTAAGTCTTGTCATGTGATAAGATAATGTGAGTTAATTTAAAATAATTTAAAAATATGAGTTAATATTTTAAACTTCCATAAATATATACCTCAATCAAGTAGTCATGAAAATGATTATTTTTTTTAAGTTTTATTTTTTAGAAGAGTGAGATCCCAAAATCATCCCATCCCAAGGACTATTTAAAGACAAACTATATGAAAACTACATTTTTTTTCCTTGAATTATATTGACAGAAAAGGATGTACATTGCGTAGTTCCCGATTATCCCTGCTTGCTTCTTCAATTATTGGACACCTAGCTACCATAAATACAAAACTTTCACATCTCTATTGTAAATGAATTTGTTTGAAGGCAAACGATTGGAGACAGCAGGAATGGAGGATGAGATAAGGATTACTATTTTTATGCTCGGGGGGCAACGCATGCGCCAAAGCTGGGCCATGAAAGTAACAATACGAGAGCATGCTAATAATACCCACTACATTACTAATTTGAAGTATATATTCTTTGGTCAGCATTAGAGGCATGAAAAAAGACATACGTGGTGCTTGTTTCTTTCATTTTAAGAATGTGATTGTCAATTTTTATTTGATTGGGGTTATGGAATCCCAAGCACCGAAGAGATAATGTTTGAGAGGAACGGGAAGTGATTTTTCACCTTTTTGAAGGATTTAAGCTTGGATATCATAGATATTGGTACGTAATTGAGGTGGTGTTCATATTTTAGTCAGAAATCTAAATAAATTTGAATTAATAGATGAAATCCGAATTGATTTGAATATTTAAATTTAAATAATTTATTTAATTTTTTGAATATATGAATATAAGAATTATGTTGTTTATTTTTTATTTCTCTTCTCCAGTCATGACTAGAGAAATTAACGGCAAATAAGCACGACGAGTTATAAATATAACATATATACCTAATATCAGTAATTTAAATAAATATAAAAAATTGCAACACAAAAAAATTAAATGAAATTATCCAACGTCTACCTATTTTTTCACCTTTTTTTTAAAATATACAATTTTTTTTTGCAGCACTTCGCCTAAAATTAATATTTTTTTCATTGGTCCACTCTCGTTATAACACTGTTAGAACTTTACTGACATCATAAGGGTAAAATTATCATTTCACAATAACACAGTGGTAGACAAATACAAAACAATATAACTTCAAATGAAATTTCGTAAAAAAAAAGAATTAAGAATTGTGTATTTTTTAAACAATACGGAAAAAAATAATCGGTGGATAATTTAATTTTATATTTGAGGGTAAAAAAATTATTTATATAATATTTTATTATTTTTTTTAATAGACTCTAAATAAAAATTGACTAGCGAAAAGAAATATAATTTTATTTTAATAAAAAAAATTAGAATAAAACATGCGAATAATTTTTCAAAAATTAATACTTTTCCAACCTTCTCACCTCAATAATTACACAGCATGGAAAGTCCCAGGGCTACTTACGTACTTCGTACAGTGAATATGGAGATAATTGTGAATAGTGTCAACTTCCTCGCTATTTGTTTTGTAATAAATCCTTCGCTGATGGTGAAAGCGGCAAAAAGGTGTCAGTGGAAATAGAAAGGTTAAGGCACTAGGAATCAAAGCATGGTTGAAATTTGTTTCTTGATAAAGATAAGGGAGAACCGGAGAAGCAATGTGGTGCAGGGCCTGCAGGCACCTTATTTTGTTTTAAAGTGGATTCACTATTAAATTGTACAGTTTAATAAAATACTGTTAAATTGTACAGCTTAATAAAATTATCTTTGAAAGCACTATAAAATTATAAGGTTTAATAATATATTTATAATGATTCTATTAAATTATTTGATTTAGCAATATATTTGCATAAAAAAAATACATACATACATACATATGTATGTATGTATCTACAATGATTCTATTAAATTACATAATTTAGCGCGTTTTCGCATGAAAAAAAAAAGATACTTGCATGAGTAAAGGACCATATATACATACGTACGTATATATGTACGTACATACATATATATGTTCAAATCTGAAATTTTAAAGTGCGGAAACGTCCGAAAAAATACATAAACTGTACGGTTTTAACACTTCCCTAAATTTTTCTCGCACTTTAATATCCCGAACTAGAAAATTATATATATATATATATAATTAGACGTTGTATTAATTACTAGATATTTTTGGATTATAGATATTTTTAGAGTGGCCATATCGAAATTATTTTTGACAAATTATAATATGTAGATATTTTATTAATTTTATTTAATACATTAATTTTAATTCCAATGATTAAACAAGCATTGATTGACTTATATAATTAACAAGAAAAAGTATCAATATAATATACTAAAAATAACATTATAAGTATCACATGTCAATGTAAAAAAATACATGTGTTTGATATGTATTTTGCTTTTCATGCTTTGTTAAGGTAAAAATTATCATTTTTTACTAATTAAATAATTTATTTATAACTTGTCATGTGTTTAACCAATAAATATAAGTATTGTTAATATTTATGAAGTTAATATGTCAAAATATTATATTTAAGTTTTTTTTTAAAAATAAGTGAACACTTATATTCAGATATTGAAAAAAGAAAAATAAACATGTCATTCAGATATATGTATTCAGATTTATTTAGATTTTAGTTAAATTCATACTCATTCAGATTTTAAACAAAAAAAAAGCTACCTAAATTAAATCATAATTCCAAAATTAAAATTGAACTTAAGATGATCAGATTATAAATAAAATTCCTTGATTTTAGGACAAAAAGTAAAATCAAGCATTTAATACGGTGTTTTATTTTTTTTATTTATATCACCAAAGTTAGAGGGCAAAGAGTGAGAGAGACTTGGGTAGAAGAAAATGAGTTAAGGTTGATATGAATAAGTTAAAAAAGAATAAAGAAAAAAATGAAACATTATTAAAAATATTAATAGTATCACTATAAATAAATCTATTTTGAAGGGCTTATTTAAAATTTTCCCAAAATTTGGACGGTTATAGCCCATCCTAGCCCTTACGTGGCTTCCCACTGGAAGATACTAATCCAAAAAAACCCCGCCAAAACAAATAAGAAAAAGGGCGTGGATATTTTACTTCATTATTTTTATAAACTCACCCTACCTCGAAGTATAATTACAACGCATTCACATTATTTTATAAAATTATAAATTAACAATAAATTTAAATAATTAATTAATTAAATCATTTTTATAATATTCTTTTCTTTAACTTAGTCTTTCAACAATCTTTATTTATTTAAAGTTGATATAAGATAAATTTGATTTGACCATTTTACCCTTAGATTATAAATAACCAAATTACCTAAAAAATATTTGTTATTGTAACTAATTATTTAGGCATTTAGTTTCTATAATCTAATATCTTTTATATAAAAATTAATAATTTTCAATACTCCACATGTCCTAATTATATCTTGTTAAGTTAGTGGAAAATTAATAATCGTACTAATAAAGTACTACTCATACATCATTAAAGTAAAAAAAAATTATATAAAAAATTATTAAAATTAAAATAATTTTTTAGATATTTTGTAACTTTTACCTTATGAGGGTAAAATAATTGTATTAACTTATGTTAAGGCAACCTTATTGATCAAATAAAATAAATATAGTCTCATTAAAAAATAAATATGGATTTAATTGATTAAGTTTTTAAACTTCTTCTTAATTTGAATTTTTAAAAATAATGTGCATTTGATATAATAATTTTCTGAAAAGAGTAGGGATATTTTCACCCCATTATTTGTGTAAACCCACCCCACTTCTAAAAAATATTTACAGTAAATACACATTTTTTTAATAAATACAAATCAACAAAAATTTATGTAATTAATCAATTAAATCATTCTTATATTTTTTCTTAATTATTTTTTTACTATTAAATTTGTTTAATATAAATTCTATTCAATTAATTTGCTTTATGACATAAAATGACCCACTTGCCCCAAAAAAATATGTGTTTTTGTATTTAATACTTTAGGCACTTAATTTTGTGACTTATAATCTAACTTCTTAAATGAAGTCTAATCATTTTCAATATTTTACATGTACATGACATAAATTTGATAGCCTAATAATTTAATGAGCATTTTCTCATAAAGACATTATGTGAGTTTAATTAAAAAGTAATAATCATTCTAATAAAGTAGAATGCAATACTTAGAAACAATGAATTTGTATAAAATTAAAAAATTGTTGAAGTTAAATTAAATTTTTGGTATTTTTACCTTTTAAGGGTAAAATAATCTATTTAAATTTAGGTTAAAGCAATCTTATTAGTCAAATATAATAAAAAAATTTACGTCACAACAAAATAAATTAAGGTAGATTTAATTGATTAATTCTTTTAAAAACTTCTTTGTTTGAAATTTTTAAAAATAATGAGATTTTTTTAATTATTTTCTAAAATTGAGGTGGATTTACAAAATTTGTGGGGTGGAAATATCATCACCCTTTTAAAAATGGGGTGGGTTTATAAAATTTATATGGTAGAAATACCATCCCCTTAAAAATGAATATGTTTTAAAAATAGCATTTTAAAATAATTATTTAACTGTTATAATTTGAGTCAATTACTTAGTTGACCCTTATATTTATAATAATCACTTAAAATGGTATTTTTATATATTTAATTTCATTAAAATCGCCACTTTATTATTCCCTATTTTTTATCAACTACATCTACATGTCTGACTTATTAGAATTTTAAGTTACACCATACAAAATATTATTATTTTTCCTTAAAAAATTAAAACCGATGCCTACAAAAGTAATGATAAAGACTATGATTTTTTCAAAAATATAAATACAAACTAAATAGATAATTTAATCAAATAATAGGGACTAAAAAAATATTTACTATGAAAATAATTTTGAAGGGGATAATTTTATGCTTTTTCTTGTTTATCATGACATCACTGTATTTGTTAATTTTGTTATTGTTTTTTTTTCATAGATGTGATAAAAGTTTATTTGTAAGTTACTTGGAATATTTGTTCCAACAATAATTTTGAGAATAAGTTAGATTCATATGTTCCCATAGAATAAGCTGACCAGAAAGTCAACTTCAGATTAAAGGGAATTATTCTATAAATTTTAAAGCAAATCTACCCTTATATGCCCACTAAAGAAAATTAAACCCAAAATAATCCTCAAATGAAAATTTGAAATTAGGGCGCTGGCGTTTTTGTTGGTACTTAGGAGTCTTGGGTTTCTGTTAGGACTTGGGCGGAGTTATTTGTTTCTCGAAAAAGGGCAAGTAAATCATTGGAGGTAAAGTCATTGCTGAATGCTGATACTGTGTCTTCAACTAAAGAACAAAAGAATAGGATAAGGAGAATCAACAAGGGGTCGATTGCCATTGGATCCCAAAATCGAAAAGCACAAGAAACGAGAAAAGAATTAAATATTTCTATATATGCGTATATTATTCTGCATATCGGTTATGAATGAAGATCACATATATATTAGTTAATTTTTTGATTGCAAAGAGTCATGGCAGCTAGGCCTAGGGTGGTCCATCCAATTAATTTGATATATATCCTAAACTTAGACATCTTATTTTTCTACACACAATATGTTATTAGATCAAACAAATAGCATCAATCCATGCCTCAACTATTAGAATAGCGACACATTACTTGATATAGATACATAACATATAATATATGATTATGTTATGACATGCAAATGCAAAGAACTTGTATGAGGACCAAATAAAAAACGCCAAGGTGGATTATTTATTCATTTCGTATTCTTTTTCATTAATTTTATCTCTATTTAGATAGATGGGATATTATCCTCTGAATTAAAATGAAATATAAAAAATTAATTATTTACAAAGATATAATACTTTTGTTAATTGATCATTTAGAAATTTCGAATAATCAATTGATAAAATTGTAAATATTATAACACTTTTAATTTAATATGCTAAAATTCTTGAAATACCCTTTGTGACGTAAGTAATTTTTTAATGGAGTTAACAATTTGATAGTAAAATAATAAAAATTGAAATGTTAGAAGGAAAAAGGTAATTGTCAACAAATTTTAATGTTAAAATGATATGTAGCAAAAGGTAAGTGATAAAATAATAATTTTCTTTAATAAATTTATAAATTACTAAAGAAAGGTCAGTACTAGATATGTACAAATGGGCTTGCATTGGGTGAGTCGCAATCCAGCTCGTTTAGACTTGAAGGGTGAAACTTTGAGACTTAAATTTACAACTTGCACAGCTCTTTACCAATTGCATTTCTAATACTTTTTTAATCACATTAAGTAAAACAAGGCATTATCCTACTAGTAAATTTAAAGTATATACCAATGAGAATAAATTTGATTCTGTGAAAAAAATAATAATGATAATGCAAATTAAGAATGTGAGTAAACAGTCTCTTGGTCGAAGAATATGTGCAACGTGGATAGGAAAGAATAAATTCAATGTCTCAAGAAACGGTGAATTCATCTCAAGCCAAGTGCAAAGTCTCAAGTGAATGCTGCCAAAAACCATTTCCTTTTTGTTAACTTGCTGACGCAGCTTGATGTTTTAGCCAATGGTGCTGCACTGTTGCCTGTATTGCCCGTTTCTTTCTTTCGAATTGTGGTCGAGCAAGTGGGCATGTCCTTTTCATAGTGAAATCTACATTTCAATTTTTTTCTTGAACTTTTTTTCTTTAAAAGATTTTTCTTACTCAGGGAATCCACCTTTTAAATTTTGATTATATAAGATTAATACTAATGGTAACGTATATTTACACACAACAATAATAACGGATCTTATTATAAATATTGTTGTTGTATGTGAATGTACGTTATGCTTAACCTAATACAGAAGGCTCCCATCCATAATATTATTGTGTCACATTTCCATTGGGATTAGGAAAGAGCATGGGAACTGGGCAGATATTAAAAAATACATAAGGCCTTTTCTTTTCCGGCTGTAGTTGGTATGGTACTCGATGTGTCCCTGGAATTGTAATACGGTGACAACTCTATGCACTCAAAAGTACAGGTGCGAGCTACAAAAATCTATCCCATTATTATGAAATAAATTTTCCTTCAATATTAATGAAAACGAAAATTTAATTGGATAGTCCCAACAAATTTCTAATAGTAATATCAGTAGATTTTGAATTATAATATATATATATATATTTGTAGATTTTAAAAAATATAATAATTTTAGAAATTTTAATATTTGACTCCCAACTTGAGTTTGATATACTATGTATCACTAATTTATTGAACGTTAGATTATTATTTATAAAATTACTAAATTACTTTCTAATAAATGAATTTCATATAAATTAAAACTCAATTTAATACTCGAATATTGAGATGTTTGGCATTATTCTAAAAACGAAGGTGTAGAGTTTTGGATATATATATATATATATATATATAAGTAACTGATACATACATATAAATATGTCTGCTTCTAGCCAACCAATTTGATTTTCATTTCGGGGAAGATTCTGTAGTTGATTGCTGGACTGTGAATGTGAAAATTAGCAGCAGCAGCAGCAACAACAATTTAATTCTTTTACCTCTCCTTGAGATTGTTTATTAATCAATCATGTCGTGACACAAATAACAACCCCAAAGTTATTGTTTTTCGCAGGAATCTTGAATTGGTTGATTTACTTTTGTTTAATCCGTCTAAGAGTCTAGGCTTAACGTTTTGTTTAATTTTTTAGGCTTCTAGCGACAATGAAAGGGAAAATTAAAAAAAAAGATTGATTTATTCTTGAATTTACTACAACCAATATTTGATTCATTTGATGAATGAAAAAAAAGAAGAAGAAGAAGCCATGGATCAATTTTTAACCCATTATAGAAATCGGCCCACAATGTGCTTCAACAATCAAAGATTTCTTCTTGCTTGGACATGGGTCACCATCAAAAAATTGGTCAGATGCTGGGATTAAACAACTCCTTTTTCCTAGACAAGCCTGAAAAATATTATAAATTTGATCAGCCTTTGATGAAGAAAAAATAATCAAAGATTTTATAAAACAAATTACTTTGGTCCTTCGGCTTGAGGCAGTTACTTAATTACTCCGTGTTATTTCAAAAATGATCCAAAATCTCTTTGTATACTTATTTTTGTTAAAATTTACATAACAAATTTGTTTGAATTTTAAATCATATCAGACATAAATATATTTTATCCTAAAAACAGAGTGCCACAAAAATAACTACAAGGTGTTTTAGATAATTTTTGAATATATAAAGACTAAACGGATAATTCACACATTTTATGGACTAAATGGACATTCATATATGTTAAAACTAGATTAAAAAAAATGTGTATAAAATATGATGACAGGAATTGAGCAATAATCAACAAAAGCTGACCTTTTCCGCAGCAAATTTTGAATTTGGTGAGACACAATACCCAATAGCATGCCCATCACGTCCGCAGCCACCAGAAGGGGTTCCATAGCTTGCAAACAAAATTTTAGTAATGTAATCATTTGGAGCACACTGTAGATGAACTACTTTTGCTACTCTACTTCCATTATAATGTCTGTAATGAGAAGCTCTTGCTTTCCCACAAACTGAATCAATTACAACTTTTTCTAAGGTGATGGATAGAGGGTCTCCACCCTCTTCTTCTAGTAAAACTAAAAGGTTGCCTGTGGGCTTGAGGAAGGATCTTGGTATATTGTATCTAAATATGAAATAAATAATAATAATAAACATAGTTAGAAAAAGTAAAAAAAAATTGTACTAGATATTTTAGAAACAACTCTATAGCCTTACATTGTTGAACATTTAAAATAAAGGAAAAAAAAATTAACAGTACATTTGTTACATTATTTTTCTTTTTTTCTGAAGGGTAGAAGGTGGAGAATGTTGAAATTAAACTTTTTTTAACTTCTCTGGATTCAAATATTTATAAGTGACTAGCTAAGACGGAATAGATTGAAAGCCACTAGGCCACACCCAGAAAACTTACTCATAAACTGAGTTAAAATTTATACTGTTATTTTAAAATAAATGAGCATAGATATAGCATAAAATAAATATTTGGACTTGGCGAAAATTAAAGGTACTTACGAAATTTGCGAAGGTTCACCTCGAGGAGTTCTCAAAGAGGGCCAATATCGACCAATACTTTGGCCGTTAACCCAAGCTTCACCTTTTCTCATTCCATTAAGATTCAATGCAACATGCTCATCTTCGCCAGTTGCATCAAATGCAGTCTATCAAATTATCAACAAAAATAAAATTATTAATTAACATTTAATGTCAATTAATTAGTTACATATGTAATATAATGTTATAGCATTCTGTGTTAAAAATAACGAGTTGTATGTTAAAAGTTACTACATTATCAAAGAAAAAAAGAATTATCTGAACTTGCTTCTTACCTTGTACCATGTAAGCGGGGGACTAATATCTAAAGATGAAAGCTTACTCCACTGAATTATTTTGGATCCTTCATCAGTGTAAATTTGCAAATTTTCTCCTAGCAATCCTACCTGTAAGTAAATAATAAGTGTCAAGAGTATTATCTCACATCAGTGAAGAATGAATCTTAAGTCGAGTATATCAATTTGATCATTTGATGCAACTCTCAATTATTGAGCTAATTTTTAAGACTGAGTCAGCCCATAAACTTCTATAATAAGAAGTTATAGCAAAATGTAAAGTAAAAACGTTTAAGTATAAGTAGTCCCATTATTTATTTTTAATTACCTATTTTACATTCAAATCGGCAAATTTTTTACATTCAAACTTTTTTATAAGCATGTTACAGTAGACTGATAGTTAGATTATAGTAGTAAAAGAACCCGAAAAGAGTTTTAAAAAAAATCGACAAAAGTGATAAAAGTGAGAAACAATAACCACCTAAATGTCTTTCGCTCAAGTCAAACTAAAAATATATATAAGATTACCTTCTGTCCCCATTTATAGTTAGTGAAGTTCATGCTTCCTTCTTTATTCTGAATCGACACGGCAACCGGTCCATATCTCTTTCTTTCTAAATAAGCTCCTGAATCCTTAATACACCCATAGAAGAATTAAGTTGATTAATTGTCTGACACAATATGAATGAATTAGGGAAAATTCTTGAATGAACAAGACTTGCCTTTCAAAAGAGAAAATCACTTGACTTCAGAATGACTATAATAATCTAGGTTTTGTTTGGTATAATTATTGGACAGCTTTACCTTAAAGGCAACAGCTATAAAATTTTTGGTGAATATTTACAATTATGGCTGAGAAGTTTAGGTGATTTTATCCAACACTTGTTGATTAATATTTTATAATACCTCTACTATATTTGTCAAATGCCTAACACAATTAAATTTTTATTCACAGTAATCGTGGCTTTTATTTACCTAACAGAGTCTCAGTGAAAGTTATTTGGAGAATTGAGAAACTTGGAGATAGAATAGTACCGGTAATCCAACCATCACACTTAGCAAAGAAACATTGTTGATCCCGTTGCTTAATGAAAAGTCAGTTTGGAGAGTAAAGCTTGTATTCTTATAACTTCCATGTGCAGATCCTAAATAATATTGACAACAAATTAAAAAGGAATGAATAAGGTAATTATTAACAGTTACTAGGATTTTGAAAAGTATTACATAGAAGCTGAAATTTGTATACCATAAATTTGTATCACCCTTATTTGACCCAAAATATAAAGATACATGGTATAAGAACTTTTAGGTGTATAGGACTGCTCGTGAAAAAATTAGCATGTTTTCAAGTATTAATTATATCAAACACATTTTCAAATATTAAAAGTACTAATAAAATACACCTTAAAAAATTGTCAACCTGTTAATTAATTTTACTTTTCTAAAATAATTTTCGAATTGGAAATCAAAAGGACCCTTTGAACTTACCAACAGGTACTCCGTTGACAAATGCATGCAAAACGTGCCCAAGAGAATGCACACTGAGTTGAGCTCGAGTATCAGAAGGTTCATGCCGAAAGCTGCACAATGCAATATTTGGAATCAACCAACCAATCAATGCATTGCTTCAAATTAATATTGTTTAAGTAAAATTTTGCACCAAGGTATGTCAAAATAATTGAATTTTATACCTGAAACTGTACCATAGGTAATCAGATGTATCCTTTGTTGTATCTGTGTGCTCTAATAAAGCATCGGATTTCAACGAAGTGTCTTCAAAATTAGGAATCGGCTCTTTGAATTCCTCCCACTGATCTGATGCGTTGAAGTACATGATTGGTATCCTTGATCTAGTATTCGTTTGAGTTTTTACCTGTTAAAGAAAACAAAACCCCCCAAAAAATGGAAATTAATTATTATAGCCAATGAATTAAAAGCATGTAAACAAATAAGTGCTGCTGATCTTAGTTTGTGCTACCTTTTACAAAGTTATAATTAGCAAAATTGGATAAGAAAATAGATATTGTTAAATCATAACCGTACACGATTAGAAATGCATACATGTGGTACAAAATTTTTAAAAAGATCAACACAGCTTAGATCGGCACCCGTCAAATTTAAAGAGGTAATGTATGATTAAGTAGTCTTGCCTCTGCAGTATTGAAGATTACATTCCTACAGTCAGGTAAAATGCTAATCGAATTAGCGAGCAATTTATAAGAAGAATTTTGGAAGACAACATCAACATTTTGCTCATCCTTGTTCACCAGAAAGGCTGATGCACATTCTTCAGATGAATTTTCAGCAAAGAGATAGGCCTGCATTACGTTAATTTCATGATATCAGATTTTTTCTTTTTTCTTTTTTTAAGTTCTCACTCAAACTGGGAGTTAATTATGCTATTTCTAGTATATACTTCTTGTTTTGGACCCAGCTGAAGAGGAGTCATTGCATTTCCCAAGAGTAAAGTATTTGAACACAGCTTAATTGCAGCATGCAACTCCTTCAAATGGCCCCATTTTGGTTGGTTGATCATACCTTAATGTTACCAAGTGATTTGTCAAAATTAATTTAGAAAAGAGGAAATAATATAAACGAAAAGGAAAATATGTGTAGAAAAAAGTACGCATACCGTACTCATCAAGAGGGGCGTCATCATAGTAACTTGCTGTTACAAAAGCTGAGGCTTCCCTTCCGAAATTGGTTCCCCCGTGATACTGTGTAAGAGCATTAAAAGCCAGGTTTAAAAACACTTCACACACACACACACACACACAATCCTTCGAACGTAACTGCAGAATTAACATATACACTGTCAATAAGATGCAGAATTAACATATACACTGTCAATAAGATACATGCTTCTTTGTTTTTTGTAATTTAAGATAATCATCACATCAGTTAGTCCTTGTATTTAAAAATGATCTAAAACATCTATGTTGTTATTTTTGTATATATGGGATACGATTTTGCAACAGTTAAATAGTATTTGTTTTGTATAACTTACAAATTCCAACAAATATGACATTAACAGATGAACAGATAGATGATAATTAAATATATATTTCTAATATATATACATAGACACACACATATTATAAATACACACATGATGCACGTATGATAGAAATGGTTTAAGTAAGATCAACTGAGAGAACATACATATACAACATCAATCCACTATATATAAATATGAGGTACCGGAAGGATTATAATTCTTTTACCATATAATAATTTACAAAGCTTCCATTCCTCGCAACCCACAATGCAACATGAAATGCTATATCGTCAGCAGTTCTTCCTATTGGATCTTCACCGTATGCTTGATACCTTCAAAGCAACCAAAAGGATTTGTGCGAAGCAAGATAGAAAACCAAATAACATAACAACAAAATAAAGTAAACAATCGAAACAAAAATTTATTCCATGATATATTATAATGCTATAAATACCGAGAAGTCCAATTTTCTGTCCATATAGATGGCTTATTGGGAGAATTTGGCCCCTTAAATGTCTCCCCACATTTCCTCCCATTGCATGCATTTATCTGCAAATTGAATAAAAATATTAGATCTCATTTGAAGATGGACAAAAGCTCGTGCTAGAAAAAATAAAAATTAGAGAAAATGACATTGAAACCCAGGAAAGGTTTACCAAAGGTGCATCCAAGTTGCTCATTTATTTGAACGGAGATAAGAACGTTATTGTATATTGACCATGGTTTAATAATCCTTGGGTAACGGATAGTAATGAATTTTTCACCATCCAAATAAATGAAACAACAAGAAGAAGAAGGGTATAAATGTACATTTATGAAATGTTGGGTGACTAGCTGACCATTGTGGGAAAGCTTGGGGCATCGGTATCCTTTTACCTAAGGTTATGAATACATTCAATAAGGCCTCTAATGTTTACATTACCGTCACTTAACAAAGGATATCAGAGAAATAGGCACTTAGATCCCTCTTGAGTCTTGATTAAAACATGAGGGACCTAAGTGCTTATTTCTGCAAAGAAATAGAGCTAATGAAAATATTTTCAGAAGATCATCTTGATTTAAACCTAATAAGATGAAGACTAACCACAGGATCAGGTGCATCATCTTGCTTGCACATCACCCACGGCACGCCGGTTTGAAGTCCGACCGCCATCTCTGCTGCCCATTTGATATATGGTGGCCCTCGTTCACCGAAAGCATTTTCTACCATTTGATACTCATTCTCAATCTATAAATATATACATGAAATTTATTGTCAAGTCACTCTCAGTACAGACCCTCAAGTTTAAAAATGTAAATTTGAGGATAGACAACTTTGTCTAACTACAAGACGATGTTGTCTCTCTGAAATTTATATTTTCAAATGAGTGAATATCTGGACCTGCGAATTTTTATTTTTAATTCAATGAAAATATATACGATAGTTCATTTATGGGAAGAAATGTATTTACCTGGGATAAAATGATGGGGCCTCCCTGTGAGGCATACAGCCTTTCTGATTTCATCATGTTTACAATTTTTGTCGTAAAATTTTGCATGGAAGCCTTCCACATCGATCAACAAAATATGAAATAATTTCACATTCAAACTCATTTTCTGAACAGGCATTAATCACGAAATAATGAAAATATCACGAAATTAAATATTGCCATCACCTTGAAGGGTTCATTGTCACATCTAAAAGTAATGCCTGGAACGTCGTGCAGCCAAAATGGGAGGCCTCTGCAACGATTTAAGAAGCCCTAATTTGTAAATGTTCTAGAAAAAGAATAAGTAAATAATTCAAATAAAGTAGCAGAAGTGAAATTTACCCATAAGACCATTCGCTCTGAATGAAAGGTCCAATCCTAATGCTGGCATATAATCCTTGTGCTTGGATTTCTTTAATGAACCTTACTAGATCTCTTCTTCCACTAAAATCATACTAAAAAAATGTAATAATAATAATAAACATAAATTAGAATAAAATCATTGAAGGTTAGCCAGCCTCTTTTTGAAAATGATGAAATTAAGTTAATTAATTAATTAATTACCTTGCCTGGTTGTGGCTCATGAAGATTCCAGAACACATAGGTTTGTATCGCATCCAATCCTCCTTCTTTGGCCTTGCTTATCAAGGATGGCCACATCTGATATAATTTCAGTACAATTTTCTTTTAATATCAATGGATAGTCAATTTTAAATTTTGTTTTACTCTTACGTAGTAAAACTTGTTAAATTCGAAAATAAATGCGTTTCACTACTTGAACTCCCCTATTATCTGCAGAGTAATTTAAACTTATGTACTCCACTTACGTAATTTTTAAATCATATAGTTCAAAAGGGCACTTGCGTATTAATCAATAATTAATACAAAAAGTCAAACGATACATTAATAAGAAAATGTTTTTATTTTTTTTTCCTTTTTACCAATGAAACATTGGAGTAAGCCACAAGCAAAATACAAATATTGCTTCAACAATCTCACAGATGTTATACATATGTTACTGGCATGTAGGAGTGAAGATCCAGAGAAACGCACTGGCCTTTCCGATTTTTTCGAGGAGCCCATATATATCTAGTTATTTAGCAAAGATAATTTATTAATTAAACAGCATATATTAACCAACTCATAGTGGCATCTATGTGTTTTTTTTTTCAATGAAATTATTATTTGATAAGTTATGGCAAAATAAAGATCAGAAAATGTTCAAGAAATTAACACGTAGCACATAGTTTTACATTGCTCATACAAATATAACTAATATAATTTACAAGATGGTATCGAGGCTGGCATTCATGAAAATTGTCGTTATTCCAAATTTTATTATAAAATGACATTCTGTTAAAGCACCCATCGATACAAAAATAAATAATATAATTCAAAATCATAAACGAAACATGTCTAAAGAAATTTCTAAGCAGAAACTTTAGAATATCTCCGCGGATCAATATCATGCATGACATATTTGTATAACGAAAGAAATGAAGAGGATTAACAAAAGTATATATAATACCTCTCGAGGGCTCCGCGGATAGTGAATTGAACCAGAAAAAAGAACCTTTCTTTCACCATTAATGATCAAAGATCTGCCGTCGTACGTCACTTCTCCGCCACGAACGCCACCACTCATTACCGCCAGCAGCGGCAGCAAAACCCAACACAATATCAGTAGCCTCACCATCTTCTATATTTGCAACTTCTCAAATTTGCAAGCGAATGGCTCTCTCTAGCGAGCTAGATAGCTGGCTATATACTCTCTATAAATGAAAAAAATATATAATAAAAAAATCAAAGTATTTTCATACACACACCTAGTCTCTCTTTAGCAGGGTGTCCTCATTTTTTTTTTTCATTGAAAGCTGTTAAGGCATGTGGTTTAATAGAATTAATTTTTAATACTATTAAGCTGTATCGTTTTATAATATATTGAAAAAAATTCTACTAAATTGCAGGATTTAACATCTATATATGTTCAAATCGAGGATCCTAATCAACTAGATCACCATTCTCTCTCTCTATATATAAATGGAAATCGTAATGTAAAGGGAGATTGAGATATTAATTTATAAAAATTTACGCAGAAAAGAAGGGAGAGCTAAGCCATTAATGGGATCTTGAGTTTATAGATTCCAAGTGTCAATTTTACGATATAAATTAGATTGATATATATTAAACAGGGTGTTAATTAAATAAATAAAAACATTGACAGCCAGTTGTACAATTACAGGATGTTAATGAGAAAGAGTGAGAGACGGCAAAGAATAGGGTATTGTGTTGCACGTCAACTGATTTCTAATTTTTATTTTTTTTCCCTACGTTGTGTGAGAACTGAGAAATAATGTTTGTTTATTTTCATGCCAAGTTTATGAGGCATGGATGGTGGATCATACATCAACTTCTGAAATAAAACTTAGACAAAGAATTTAAACTTCAATCTCTGTTCTGTTTATTCCGTACATAGAACATAATAAGTTTATATGCAACCTGAAGTACTAAACTTAAAACGCAAAATTTGGAACACAAGAGAACGAAATTTTTTAATTTCTTGTCAAGTATTTTACAGTAGACATACTCAGCACGATAGCTGATGGTGAATATGATTGGAGTACTTGTAATATCATGGCTTGCATTTTGTTTTCAAAGCAAATAAATAACTTAATACTATTCGGGTAGGGGTGGCAAATAGGAATGACATTTTTTGGGGATATTCCCTATTTGGAGAGGGAAGAGCATAATTTAATATTTAATTTTTTATTTAGGGATGGTATGAGAAAAATTTAATATCCAAATTTTTATTTAAGGAAGGGATGAGAATAAGGTAAATCCCCACCCCTCTTTATTCCCCTGCTTTTAATTTTAATTATATATATATATATATATATGGCCTAATTCTTAGTACATATATTTAAGAATTGTATTTATATGTATGTAAATAAAAGTCCTAATATTTATAGAAATAATATAGATAAGAGATCATATAAGAACTTGAATGAAATTTGTCGTTTCCTCAATTATATAGACAAATAACACCTTTATTTTGCGGACAAATCACATATTGATGATATTAACTTAGTTTGACAAAATTATTTTAATTGACATAATTTTTTTTGATATTTTTGTATTGGTATTATAATTTTATAATTTTATATTTTTATATTGATATGATTATATAAAATACAAAAATTAAAATTTTCGGTTATTCAAAAAGTAAGTACCCTTGGGGATCTCCTTTTATTTATTGGGGATCCTTATCCCCTCTTCTCAAGTAATTATAACGAAAATAAAATAGTTATGATGACTTAAGCAGAAAGCACAGAGATGTCAATCTACTCCCTTCCTCTCTCATTGCCACTTCTAATAGTAAAATAAGGTTAGTTCCAAGGACCATTTGGTACTAGTAAAAGTTTAGTTCAACATTGAATTTTTATCTATTTTTTCAATTCCTAGATGAAATAATAAATTTTTTAAGAAAATTTGTATTGTCAGGATTATTGTTTTATTATTATTTTTTTTTAATCAATCATTCATCATCTCGACACCATATCGCATTTATCCTCACCATAAGGAATGCTAATATTTATTCATAATACTTTTTCACAATTGTGACAGAATCAATGTTAAAACTACAAATATGGAATTACAGTTAACTGAAAGACTAATTGACAGAACACGTTAAAATCACATGAAATTATCGGTATTTGAAAAAATAATTAAAAAAAATACGATAACACCATATGATTTTTTTCCTTTGAATTTTCTTTGCGAATAAACACAACAGTTAAATATTACAGCTACATCTTCCTCTTAACACAAAACTTGACAATTGCTATTAAATTCATCAATAGGGACATCATGGTGGTCCACAGTTAACATCTTAATTTTATCAACTATTACAAACTCCAAATTTGCAACATTTTCTTTACAATAAGATAACTAAAAAGAAATGACAAAATTAGGAAAGAGAGTTCTTTTGGGTATTTGCTCCTGCATGTAAAAGCTATTATATTTACTCCAGCATATAAACCTTATTTTCAAAAAATTTTTATCACTATAAAATAATTTTTTAATATTTTATTTTTATTTTTCAGTTGAGGCATATGCAGGGCAAGGATTTAATGGAAATGTGCATTTTATTTACTAACAGAAGTGTCCGAAATATTTCTCATTCAGTAAAAAAAATTGATGTAACAAAATTTTAAAAAAGAAAAAAGCTTTAGTTTACAGTTTATTTAATTCAATTTCTATTCTATTATATTACTTTTTTACCATGATCTTACTTTCCAATTATGATCAAATTGTTTTCTATTTTTTCAAGGTGGACGCAGGGAAAAAAAAATATAATTGCTATTTCTCTTTGATATGTCCATCTCATCTACCATTTCCTATATTGACTAAAGCCGAATAAATGTTGGCATGAAGACTGATAGATTAGGTAATAATTATAGGACAAAACTACCTTACCCCCACTGTACCTGACACTTAGTTTTGGTATTGTTATTGCGGTCTTTATCATTTTCTGTAAATAACAATAATTACAAATTTCAAAATTTTTACATAATAAGTCCGGATCAAAATATAATAATTTTAAAATGATGAATTTTGTTCTTTTCTCTCTCTGCCTTCTTTTCAATCATTCTGCCGTACTTCTGATCTTAGTTCGATCATCGATCATTGTCAAGCATATAATTCATCAAAACATAGAGAGTCTTCATAAATTAGATTAATTTATTGAACACAAAAATTAGAAAAATAATACTTACATATTCTTAAAAGAAACTTGTTACTTTTTATGTTCTTTCTTTCATCACCGGAATAAGAAATGATTGGATCTTACTTTCAATAAGAGGATCTAAACAATTAGTGTATTTTTACCAGCATGTAAAAAGGCTGCCATTACTCTAACCTAGATAATCCTATTGTTTCAACTGGATTTTTCGCCAGGGTCAGATTTACACTATTTAGTGGTTGTTCACATCTAATTGAGTTCAAATCCAATTTAAACAAATAAATTCATGTTTATGGGGAGATTGGATTAGCAAAGGCTGGAGTTTAGGTGAGTTTTTCTGACATTTGGGATAAGTGATATAGCTTATCGATGTTCTAAGAGATGAACTAAGGTGATTTGCGAGGTGTGTTGAGGTGAATAGGGGTGGACGTTTGGATCAGGTTAATTCAAGCTAAATTGAACCTGAAATTTATTTCGGGTTCGATTCGTTTGGGTTAACTTGTACAATCCGAACAGATTCAAACTATCAACCTGAACTCAAATAGAATTTTAACCCGAACGAGTTGAATATTTGTTTTAAGTTTTGGCTTTTAAAAATTAAAAAATATATATGTATTAAACAACAAAAAAATTCTCTTTGACTACATGTTTTATGTTTTATTAGCTTTAAAAGACTTGTTGAAATATTGTTAAGGATGATTTTAGTTAAAAAAATGTTTGTATTTGAGATTTTTGGATTTTAAGTGGTTTTAGGTAGAATTTCTGGATTAAATTGTTCCAAATCGAATTAACCCAAATTTTTAGATTGAATTGTTCTAACCCAAACTAACTCGAATTAACTCAAACCGAAACTTTAACCCAAATTATCAATCCGATCCAATCCAAATTACGAACTCGAACTGAACCAAACCGAATTTAATTCGGTTCGGGTTGGTGTTTTCAACCTGATTGAGTTCAATTCTCTAACCCGTTCAGGTTAAAACCTAAATCGAAATCCGAATAACCCGAACTGAAACCCGATATGCCCACCCCTAGAGGTGAATAGATTTTAGAATATTATGGAGAGCTCAATAGAGCTCGTAAGAGTTAATTTAGAAAGTTGATATGGGATGCTCAAAAGAGTTTAAAGGTATCTTAGGTGTAGTTGGGAGATAACTCTAGAGAGCTTTTTTGGGAAGCTCAATAGAGCTCTCAATCCTCATGCTATACCTCAGGTGAGTTCATGCATGAAGTAAGATTTAGGCATAAGAACGTCATAATAAGTAGAAAATAATACAAATAATAAAGACCACACAAAATTTGACGTGGTTTGACCATTTGTCCTATATCCAAAATGTACTCATTTCCAATCTACTGTGTAAATAAAGTATTATATAATTTGCTCTATAATATCAACAAAACCTTATTAAAAATTGTTTGTGGTGAATAATAATATAAAGGAGAAAATGGATCTTATGGAGATTAAAGAATTTTTCTAAGGAAAAAATAAGGGAAATGACTTTATGGGAGATGAGACGGTCAAGATCTTCTATAAAATTATAAAAATAAAGTAAAAAATAAAAAATCGAGGAAGACAATAAAACCTCTTAAGAAATCAAATCTGAGAAAAAAAAGGCCCTTAAAACTAAAAGTTAGATAGAGGCCCTTTTTAGGGAATAGTTTTACCGACCTTTTTGCCTCCGCTTGTGGCAAGCTCTTACTGTTGTGGCCCTTTTGCTTTTTAGGGAATAGTAATAAACAGTTGACATGATTACCCATAATTGCTTAGCTAAGGAATCTTCACTCCTATTGGCTCTTGTTTTTAGCCAAAAAAAAATATTTTAAAATTTAGATTCTCATAATACTCCAAAACGGATATTTATTGAAACTAACCTTTTTTCCCAGTGAACTTATTTTCTCATCTCTCTGTGAGTTCAGTCAAATGATTTGACTTTATTTTGTTGAATTTCCTTAGCCATGTGTCATGATGTCATTAATCCATGTCAGCATCCAAATTTCCCCTAAAAAACCTTTCAAAAACTAATATTGGGAATTTTTGTAGTCTACTTTCTGTATTTTAAACATGATCACAAAATTCAATGGCAAGATCCTTGCAAAATCCAATCACCAAAATTTGCAGTTCAATTATAATTTATGGCTTATTCGAGTTATGCAATTGAGAGAGGGGGAAGCTTTCTGCATCAACTTTTTGATTCATGATCAGAATTCTAAAAAGATTTTCTAGGTAACAACATTAACATAAAAAATTTTATTCTTAAAAGGTATAGTATAGTATAATTTGATTATTTGTATTGTAAAAATATGCTCTTTAAAAGTATATGTGTTTATTTAATTGTAATAAATATTTTTTAATTAATAAAATTAATGAGGCATTTTATTCAAATATCTTAATTGTATTAATATTTTTATTAAAGTCCATTTAATCATATTATATGTATTTATGTGATTACTATGTGGATTCACAGAAGACATAAATACAAGTTATCTTATGATTAAATAAATTTTGTTCGCAGTTGATAAAAAAATTAGACACTTTATTTAGGTATAGACTGTAATAATTCATTTAATGATTTGTCTTAATCATGTATGAATTTATTGATGTAAAACGACTACATTGAACATGATCACATATAAAATTTAATTAACTTTGTAATAACTGTCAGATTTATTAAATTTCATAGATATTGATTTTACTGTAATCTTAATCTTGAGTTAAAATTATTGTATGTTCCCAAAAATTATTGGAATTAAAGAATTAGACTAGTTTAATTACATACCTAATTGTAATAGCCACTATTGTATATTCCCAAATGATCCCCGGATTAGCTCATTTAATTGACTGCACCACTACTAGATTAATAAACAAGATAACTAACTATTTGGGTCAAAAGCTTAAATATATTATTTAGTGGGAGACTCCATTTAATCAATTTGTGCATAAGGGGCCTTATGTTATTTTATAAGATAAGTCCCCTATAGAAAAAGCAAGTAACGTGAGTTTTGATTTTGATTATTTGAAGCCTAGGGTTTTCACTAAAGGGAGATATAAAATGCTTATTTTCTCTAAAGAAAAAGAGTGCAGCAACTTTATACAGATTAGAAAAAAGATTTTTCTCTCTATTGTTGAAAGAAAAATTTTCTCGTGCTAGTTGTTTTGGTAGTGATAAAGGCGCTCACACATCAAGTGCATATCAAACCTGAGTCATAACCTGGAAGATCATTGGTGACAGTTAGTGATCTAACAAGCGTGGTGGTGACGGATAGTGATCTAATAAGCGTGGTGATGACGGATCATGATCTAATAGGCGTGGTGGTGACGGATCGTGATCTGGGAGCCTAAATCACTTCAGTGAAAAAATCTAAATCGGATTTTGAATGTACGATTTCTAGATTACAAATTCTCATATATTATATGAGAGTGATCTTAAAAAGGTTTTATAAAAAAAATTAAAAAACTGATCTTTCTCCAACAATTTGGACCCTAAAAATTCCTCCCAATTCCCATTTGCTCAATAGACCCAACAATAAAATATTGAAATCTTAATTTTGCTTGCAAAAAATAACTTAATTATTAAATTTTATTAGATTTGAATTTTCTTTGCACCCACCAACTATTATTCATTTTCTTTTGAGGAAGTGGTTAGATCCATAAATTTCTCATTTCTTTTTCCTCCGTCTTCTTGTTGTCATTAAATAATTTTTCAAAAAGAAGAAAAAGAATTTAGGATCATAATGTTCAAGGAAGTTCAACATTTGTTTCAAATTTCATCTCTCTAGAAGGGGAAAAAAATGCCATAAAAAATAATTTGATACACAGATTCATCAATCATCATCAAAAGATTTTCATTTCTCATGTGAATATTACACAAATTAGTCATATAAATGTAGAAACAAAGACAACACAAATGATAAAAGCTAAATTTATTCAAATAAACTATTATATATTCTACTGAAATTATTAGCCAGCACCATACTACCTAAAAAATATTATGATGATTTAGAAAAGAAAAATCTTAAATAAAAAGTATGCAAGAGATGAGAGTTATAAAGTAATTTGATGTTAAGCAGGTGTATAGAAATAAAAGTGAAGTTTGATCCATTCATTAAATTAATTATTTATTCTTATAAATATTATTATCTTTAATGCTAAAACACTGAATGGGTATTTTATCTATGAAACACTATACATACTAAAAGTTGGACACAGTAAATAAATTTTTTGGGTTCAAATAGTCCTTTATATTCCAAAATTTTAAACTTTTATACTGGGCATTTTAAGTAAATTGATGTGGGGAGTATTTCAACATATTTAAATAACTCATTCATATTTTTAATATTTAAATATATTCATTTACTGAATTACCCCTGACTTATATGAAGATAACAAAATATTTTATTAGACTTGTATGTCAAAATTTTGAAACTTAGCCTTTTATGATGTTTTTAGGAAACAAGAGGCTGATTAACTAAATAATTACATCCTAACTGTTGGACTAGCTTTTTGCAATTTATGGTTGGATCTTGGATGTTGGATCGATCACAAAAAGACAAATAATGACAAAATTGCTGGACTCTTAAACATAATTGTCCTTTCTTAAGAAAGTTCACAATCATTTGACTTATTTATAATTATTTCATTCTTTTTCAACATTTTCAAAACGTAAATTAAATTATATTTCCTAAAAGAAACAAAAAATGATTGAGGGCAAAATTTGAGTAAGAAGTGCCTAAGATATGACACGTGTGAAGATATTTTATATGGCATTTGAGCTCTTATATAGAATAAAGAAGGAACCGAAAAGGTTAGGGCATAACGGAAAGATCCTACAAAATCAGCTTCAGCTTCCCAAATCTCTTGAGAATTATAGAAAATGTCTCCTACAGTACACCAAAACCACCGGATGTCAGCATGGGATCACAGAGGCAGTGACAGCTTCACCAATAAGGCCAAGAGACATCTTCTCAACATGGTTCGTAACCTCTAAAATATCTCATTGATCACATAAATCAAATACGAGAAATGAGAACCACAAACATAGCCACTTGCTCCATCATCAATGAAATCAAATACTTCTCAACTCGATTGGGTCATTTCAGAGTTGAGCACATGATACCAGCAAGGATAGCATCTTAGAGGGCAATTGCCCAGCTCTTGAAAGCCAAAAAAACTTCAATAAGAAAGAACAAATTACTCCTAAATCCTGATATGAGGAGGGAAATAACCAATAACGATCCACTATGTATCCAAAAAAATACAAATATACCCTCAGGAGCATTCCACTTTATTCGGTTAGGTTTGTCTTACAAATGAGACAATTTCTCTCTCACAAAAATGCTAAATTTTCCTCTTATCTAAGAATTTCTTTTAAACATCTTATCTCCTTCAACCAACTAACTTGACCGCCAACGTAATTTCTAACGACC
The DNA here is from genome assembly GCA_029633175.1 of Citrus glauca. Lineage (NCBI taxonomy): Eukaryota > Viridiplantae > Streptophyta > Magnoliopsida > Sapindales > Rutaceae > Citrus > Citrus glauca. Next base: position 25,743,623 of record JAQOOD010000003.1, on the reverse strand, counting down.
GTTTTCTTTGATTTTGAGGTCATCTCAGCCATCACTGTTCCTAAAAAAGTTGCCTCTAAGCTACTTAGTCTCCACAATCATTAAAACTATCTCTTGATCTAAAGCTCTCATAATATTTTTGGATTGGACAAAAAGCAGACCAAAACAATACTCATAATTAATCAGCTTGAAAAACTTTAATCAATATCATTTTCACCATAAATAAAAGAATTGCTTGCCCAAGAAACAATAGTTCTCTCTTAATTTGGAAAGTGCTGGAAGATTGAATTTCACTTCATTTTGTTATGCATGTCATGTCAATAAATATTCTAATTATTATTTCAATTTTGTAGTTAAAATTGGAAAGTTCAACTTTTAGTGACTCAATAAAATGCTTGCAATTAATAGCTTCGAGTGGGGGTAGAGTGCTCGATTAATTAAGTGAGCCAGAGCTACCTATCATATTTAAGATTTACCAATGTTGAAGTTTTTTTAATGATATATAGATTCCATTTTTAATCTACAAATTGATGATTTTTCATATTTTCTTTTTAATATAAAAAATGCAGCGATGAAACCGACCAAGTTCTTTTAAATAATTTTTTTTTTAAAGAAAAATGCTAAGTGCACTAAATGTTTGACAAACTAGCGATGAAATATACCCAAAGGCCAAAACAAATTGTTTTGATTGTGTTTCTAAGAATAGAAGGTAAAAACCCCAACATAATATTATTCTGGACGTCTTTTTGTCATTTCTTTTATCAGAATTTTGTTTGAATAATAACAGAGGTATTATAAACCCAAAATTTCATTATGCAAGTCTAATTATCGTATCTTTATCGATAGTCCCAAGTGTGTTAAAAACTTTTTCCTTTTTGGAAAGAAATTTAATACCTCTTTCTAATCTTAAGACTAGACGCAGATTAACATAATCTTTTAAATTTTAAAATATGAAGTTTAATTGGGAGGTAAAGGCCAGAAAGGACAATGAAAGTATTTGTAAAGCATGTTGTTTATATGTTTAACAACTGTTATCCATGTGCTAATGACTTGGAAAATGCATCAAACATGGTGTGCTTTTTTCGTTTTTGATTTTTTGATTAATTTCAAACATGGTACCTAATCGTAACAGATAAGACACCTCAATTATCATGTAATCATTGCCTGTTTCTGCCTTTTTATCCCCTATTATATATTTAAATTTTTATCCAGACAACACTACGAAAGTCGAAACTTTCAACCCGGAACAAGAAAAAAGTAAAACAGAGTTACTTTTAAACAGATATTAAATAATAAACATAGTAAATAGCAATGATCTAAAACAATAACCTAATTGTTTATAATTTCTCGAAAAAATACTTACCTGTATTATTTATTTCAAATGGGTCCCAAACTCGTGCACAAACAAGCAAGTCGGATCAAACTTTTGCTTGGCTCGTGTTTGGAAGGAGGTGGGGGGAGAGGGGGTGAGCTGCAGTCTTTTTTTTTTTCCCCACAGAAAACATAATATAATTGTTTGTAGATAGATCAAGCTCGCCATCCCAATAGTTTGACCTACATAGAGAACTTGTAGTTGGTAATATTCATTTTATATAAAATATTTAGATTTCCTTAAATACTATTTTACGCTTAGTCGATGACGTAGGGATGCTCTTTGATTGCCATTATCTTTTGTTACTGATCACTCACCTTCGTTAAAATTACCACATACTCCATCAAAATCATAAACTAATGTTATATTCATTTGTAGTGTTTTTCATCAGCATTCGAGAAACTGTTGACATGAGAATAACAGTAAATTTAGGTCAAATATATAAACCTATTGTAAAGTAGCGTTACTTTTATAGGAGAGCCTTACCATTATTTTTGAGTTTTTGAGTTGATTGATAGATGATGAAAAATATAGCGTATTATTTACTCAAGTAATTACTTTGCTTAATTTATTTTAATAGCTGTTCGTAAATGTGGTAAAATTTGATGCGACTCTTTTACTTGATATGAACCTAACAAATGAATAAGTTTGGGTAATAAAATTGAATGCTTTTTGGATGGACTATGTTTGAATGGGCTTAAACTTGACACGATACGAATATAACTTGTTGACATGTTTTGCCGACTCTTTGAGAACTTATTTGATACAAAAAAGAAACTTATCATTATTTTTGAATTGATCGACAAACAATGAAAAATATAACCATTTGATTTTTGATCAAGTGATTAGAGTCATTCCCTCACAATTATAAGGGTAGTGGTTCAAACTCTCATAAAAGTTTTATGAATGTTAATTCTTTTTTTAAATTTAAGTAAAAATGATTTTTTCTTTTTCGAAATGTGAGTGTAGTTAATGTTCGGGATAGTAAAATTCTGAGCAATGCTATATAAGATTACATATAAACTTATCACAATAATTATTTAATTATAAGTATTAGTTGTAATCTCATATAATATAAGTTATAATTTGAGTAATAATTTCATATAATAAAAAAAAAAAAATCTTTTTTTCTGAGAAAACTTTAAGAATTTGGGTCCAAAATGTTATTGTGTTCTATAGAAACAATAGTCATGAACAATCTTTATGTTTCAGACCAAACACTTAAGTCTCCACTTTTGTCTTCGCGTTTACTGCTGTTTTGTCAAAACTGTTAAAAAATCGGAAAGCAAAGACGTTGAAAGTCTAACAAAACAGCCTATCTGTGACGCTTGACGGAGATAAACATTAAATAGCCTTTCAATTTAGTTGAAGATTTTTATGTTACAAAAAACTAAATAAATAAATTTCCTCTTCCTTCATTCACACGATCACACATTTAATTTCTTCCTTTAAATTATTATTATTTTTTATTAATTATTAGTAAGCTTCTCTCACCTACTCTTTCTTCATCTCTCTGTGGAAGCAAAATTCTCAATTTATTATACAAATAACCGAAAATGCGACTTGGGTTTAATAATACTTCATTTTCCCGGAAAAATTTCTGATTTTTCTTCCCTTTTCCGGGAAAAATAACTAGTGGGTTTTGTGTAGAAGCCGATTTGGAGAAATGGGTAATCGGTTTATTTGCATGAACAAGAAGGAGGCTAAAGAGAATAATAATGGATCAAGGGGCAAGAGAATGGGTCGGTCTCAGAGAAAAATGTTAGCAGAAGAAGAGTTTTTGCACAGGCAAGCTTTGTCAATGGCGCTTCAGCAGCATCAGCTGTCTCAGAGGTTTGAGGGATCCATGTCTAGAAGAATTGGAGGCAATACAAGCTCTAGAAGACGCACTCTCTCGGAATCTTTATCTAATGGACAGCAGGTCAAAGTCCTTTTTTGAAAATTTTTGATGATTTTGTTGTGCTTATTTGTTAGTTTTGTTTATCAGTGGATCTGTGGCGAAAGTGGGGTTCAAATTTGATGATTAAGGTTTTGTTTAAGTTGTGAAATGGAAGTGGAACTGCTTTTTTACAATAATAGATTAATGTTTGTTTTTGTTACTTTTTGGTGATGGCTAAACAAAAGTGAAGCTGAAAAGGTATGGGAGGTAATTGATTTTGCTTTTAGTTTTAGATTTATAGCTTTTTTTGGAAGAAAAAGGGATCTAAGCATACTAAAGTCAAGATGGTGCCGCAGAGATATAATCAAATGGGTAGTATAAACTTTAGTTAGGCTAAAGCATGTCAATATAGATGTTGTAGGTGGTCTATGAAGTTTGACTAAGTGATTACTAGAGATAAGATCATCATTAGTGGCCAACATAGTTTGAGAACTAAGACATTTGAAAGTCTTGAAGTTTGTTTCTGGGATCATGTGCTTCATCCTAACCCGAAAGAAAGAATTTGTTATGCTCGTAATGAAGAGGTCTTTTTTCCATTATAAGTGGGACAACAGCTAGATTCATATGACCAAATAATTATTAGTTCCTATTATTATAAATTAGAACTAATATTGTTTTACTGGTGGATAATCATGGATCACTTTTTTTCGCATGCTCTGCTTACGAGTATCTGTAATAATTTGAATCCACTTTTCCTTCTGATTTAACATATTTTGTCAAGTATGAAATTTTACAACTGAAGTTTGGCCATTCCATATCTTCTGGCAATTTTATACTTCATGTTGTACGTCATCTGGGAAAACTTTAATGTGCATAACATACCCTAATACACGGTGATATTATTTCACTGACTTATATCTCTACAGGATACAAACATTCTGGAGAATGTCCAGTATAAAAAGTTTGTTTTAATACATGGAGAAGGCTTTGGAGCTTGGTGTTGGTACAAAACTGTTGCTTCATTGGAGGAAGTAGGATTGATCCCGACTGCCTTAGATCTCAAGGGATCTGGCATTGATCTGTCAGATACAAACAGCGTCACTACACTTGCAGAATATTCAAAACCATTGTTTGATTATCTTGAAAACCTTCTAGAGGATGAAAAGGTTAGAAGATGAGAAATATATCATGATGGTTCTATTTTATTTAAAAAATGACCTTGATGGATGTGTTTATTTTATCTTCTGCAGGTTATTTTGGTAGGTCACAGTAGTGGAGGTGCTTGTGTTTCATATGCATTGGAGCATTTCTCTCAAAAGATCTCAAAAGTGATTTTTCTATGTGCTACGATGGTGTCAGATGGCCAGAGGCCTTTTGATGTCTTTGCTGAAGAGGTATGTTTAATGCTCAATGCTCCACTAATATCATTGGTTACTGTTGAGGAATGGCAATCCCTTACAAAAATAATGAAAGTTTGACGTTATGCAAAAGCAATAATGATTGTGTATATTTAATATTTTTCCCATCTTAGTTTGATCAATCTTTCCTAATTTTCACTTAATTGTATTAGATTTTCAAAGATGATATCATCAAACCTGATCATTAACCATTTGGTGGAGATTTTTTTATGGATGAATATTAATGAGCTGTATTGACACCCATGTGAATAATTCATTCATTTATACTCAAAATATGCAATATGCTTCCTCTTAATGGTGTTTTGTCTTTCTAATTCTTGTGTGGATGTAATGCTTCCAATCAGTTTTCATTCTTCTGAATTATTTAATTCGAACAACCTCGCTAATGGTATCGGTATTGCAGCTTGGATCTGCAGAGCGTTTTATGCAAGAATCACAGTTTTTAATTTATGGAAATGGTAAAGATAAGCCTCCTACTGGATTCATGTTTGAGAAACAGCAAATGAAGGGGTTATATTTCAATCAATCACCATCAAAGGTATGGCATAGTTCTAGCCTGTTTTTTCCCATAAAACGATTTCTCTGGTTCTATCAATTTGCAGAAAGCCCCACCCACATCTGCATATGTCTCATGGAAACATTTTTGGGATGCCATATTTCTTGGGTTTGTTACACTGTTTACTACTTACCGATAGATAAGTCGACAAGTGTGTAAGGAAGTTAAGAGCACAAATTCCCCTTTTTTTTTTTCCTTTTTTCTTTCTCTTTTAAGTGCTGAAACTGACAAAGTCTGCTGGTACGGTATGGTACATCTGTGTAGTTTATGGCTTGCATGGAAGTTAATACTCTGCCTTGTTTTATGCATGCCACCAAGTGATTTAACCCCACCCTAAAAAAGTAAGAATGTCTACTTTTGTTTGTTTGTGCTTGAGATCGGAAAAATCTGGCCATCACAGGACATCCACATGGTGCTACACTTCGTTACCGTCCATAGTTTTTAGTCTATGTTTGTTGATTTCTAATCGCGTTGATTTCTGATATGCGTTTTCAACATTGAGTGTCTGGACTTTGGAGCAACGTGGTAGAGATAGGTTGTGATTATATCTAGTCTTTGGTGAGCCAATAAAAAATTTCTATAACTACTCATAGCGAATATAATTCAACATGGATTTTGGTTCTTTCCAGGATGTTGCCTTGGCCATGGCTTCAATGAGACCCACCCCACTGGGTCCAATCATGGAGAAGCTATCATTATCTCCAGAAAAGTATGGAACTGGCAGACGCTTCTTCATTCAGACACTGGATGATCGTGCCCTTTCACCAGATGTTCAAGAGAAGCTTGTTAGAGAAAACCCACCAGAAGGAGTCTACAAGATCAAAGGAAGCGACCACTGCCCTTTCTTCTCAAAGCCACAGTCACTACATAAAATTTTAGTTGAAATTGCTCAAATCCTATAACTTCAATATAAAAAATGAGTAAGATTTCTTTCATCATTACTTTAGAAAACAAGAGTTGGGTAATTACTTGTTGAATGTAGAACATCGACGCCAGCTTTTATGCTGTAGTTTCTTTTTCCAAATATGGGTATAGAGGAAGTCAATGTATCATTTCCTTATTTATTAATTAGTAGTAAATTAAATCAAGTGCTAGAACGTATGACTTAGGGCTCAATTGGATTATACTTGGGAGGTTAAAAAATAATTTTAAAAAGTTAAAAGTTAATTTTGGTGTTTGTTAATTTTTTTAGCAATTGCTTTTGGCAAAATATTACTTTCTGTAGTAGATTTTAAAAATCAGAGTAATTTTTTAAAATATAATTTTGAAAATTAATTTCATACTTAACATAAGTTTATATATGTTTTAATATATATTATAAAATTATAAAATTAATATTATTAATTAGTAAATAAAATCTTTAATTTTAAAAATTTTATTATTATTATCAATTATATTAAGATAACAAAATAAAAAATAAATTAATAATATAAAATAATTATTTTAGTTAATAATTATTATATATGCACAATAAAAAATATTATACTTATATTTTTAAAAATATATAAATAGATCTTATGTCTAATAAACTCATTTACATTTTAAAAGTAATTTATTTATTAAATATATACAATTACTTTTAGCTCCAGGTACATTTAACTACTTTTTCACTAAACATAAACAATTACTTTTTATATACTGCTTTTTCATCCTTTCGCTCCCAGCTTTGATGCTTTATCACTTTTCTAATTGCGGTCAGGGTTCATGCTGTTGTATGTAAAATAATATAGTGTTAGCATGGTGTCGTTAATTCCTGAAGAAGTGATTTGAGTCATTGAGAACAGCAACAGAAAAGCAGAGTAAGCAAATTCATATACTACCTATATTTCTAATATAATTAATACAAGAGCGTCGCCAACACAAAAAACAATAAACTTTGCTACTTACACATCGAGTTTCTATTCACTACTCAGCTCAATATATATATATATATGTATTCAGGTTCCGCTTCCCAAATGAGCATGCCTACCTTGACAATTTTTATCTAAGGTTCAGTCAATGGCAGCATACAAATGTTCGCACTGAATGCATGTAAGGGCTTTGCTTCTAGACCGAAACAATAAAGAAATCCAGCAGTAGGCTGCTGACCTAGTAACAAATATACCCTACAGCGAAATGACATTGCCCACCTGAAAAAAGCCCTATACCTGATACCAGCTGGGTAACGGTCTATATGGATTTAGGGTCTTGAGATTGTCACCAGAAAAATGCAAGCCCTCCCATTTTCACCAAAGATTATCTATAGGTCAAGGACCTTCGATTATAGCTTTGACAGCACTGCACTCTTGACATCCATCTTTTATTCGTTTGGTTGTAACCATATGGAGATGAATGAAAATTTGTAGATAGAGAGGCAGGAAATTCAACAATCACAGCAGTTGAAACCCTCAACGGCTTCAAACAGATTTCCCCAGATATCATTCATGGCTGCCTCAGATTGCGCTGAAAAGAGAATGGATTCAAACCGAAGCATGTACAATGATGAATCATAAAACGATATCGCAACTTCAACATCCAATGAGGCAAACAAATTTCTCTGTCATTCAATGCAGCATGACACAGAAACTAAAGCCTTGCATCAGAGAGTTGCAAATTTCTAAAACCTGCAAAACACACAAACTGGATATGAGCTCACTGAATAGAAAAATATAGAAGAGTACCTCAGCTAATTTTATTAGGATTAAATGGGAAGAACACTTTGAGATCAACTTGGGCCTTAAAATGTATCAAATGTAAACAGTGTTACGCGGCACTACATACAAAGCAAAAGCTGATTGAGTCTGAACATAGCAACCGCAAATAATTGGTGATCAAAGGCTTCCTTCTTACTGGACAAATATCAAACAAGGATACTTACGTACATATTAAAATACAGAAAGACCATTGCTTCATGAGATGAGATGACCCACTGGAATAAACAAATTTGGGCAATAAGAATTTGCAGTGACTTTGAGCAAGTTTCTAATGCATTTTGTAAATCATCTGCAATTTGACATATCATATAAAGATCTGATACATGTATATTTGATTTTGATAGGAACACCGTATACAAAAGAGCCTTACCAGAACTAGGTTTTCTAATGCCCAGAAGATGACTTTTGAATCCACACTTGTTTCTGCACACACAAAAAAGATGTCATCTTCTCATCAGAAAGAAAAGACCCACACAGAGACAGAGAGAGAAAGAGAGGGGCAACCACAGGGGGGCAAGGGGGTGGGGTGTGAAGAGAGAGAAGGGAGATTCCAATCATTTAAGATAAAGACCATAACGACACAGAACTAATAGCTGTAAGATGAAAAAAATTTGCCTCACCTCATTGCCACCTGAGCCAGCAGCACCTCTTCTTTTGGAAGACTTCCCCTCAATCGTATTTATGCAACCATCATCCTTTGTAATATTGGTAGCTGCACGGCGACCATTATGTCTATGGGAACCTGGATAAATGAAATATTTTTTGGTAGCAGTAAAGGTAACATTAGAACCATTGTAGAAAAATGAACCCTCAGTGGAAGGAGTGAAAAAAAAAACATTTCCCATGAATATACCTCCACTTGTAGGTGCTGCAATGTCAACAGTCTTGCTTCCATAGGACATATCATCTTTCATCTCTCCACGAGTGACTGAAAATTATCAAAATACTGTAAGACTTAACACATTTCCTACTGCAGAAGAACTCTCATACAGTATGCTAAAATCACTATCCTCCAGCATACTATCAGTACTTACACAAATACCAGATAACCTATCCAAAGTAACAACAATACCTTCAACTGAATCAGAAAGCAGCTCAGTCGGTTGCGAGGATGACAAGCGCTCCCCATTAGCCTGTGAAACATCCGACCGACGGGGAGTCCACACAACACGATCAGGTCTGTCCTTATTTCTTGTACGTTTTTCTTGCTTGTCACTTACAGCACCAGAACCATGCAGGACTTTTCTAGCAAACCTATCATCTGAAGATCTTTTTGTATTACCATCAAAACTAAATATAGGTGAGTCATTATTGGTCACATGCCCATTTGGCGAGCTGGTAGGCCCAGGTAATGGCTTCCTGTTCTCCTGATTCAAGCTTTGCATCTTCTGCTGAGGCTGGACTCCAGTCCCAGACTGGGTTTGACGCGTTTCATTATTCAAGAGTATTTTTCTGATTAACCTCCCACCAGCTTCACGTCTCTGAATCTGTTTTGGAACAGTTGGAGAAGCTGAGTTTTTTACAGGAGATGATTCTCTCTGCTTGTCCAGCAGGGCATCAGGAACCTGAGGTTCACAAAATCCATCACAACTTGCATCCATGAGATTAGACATGATCAATTATAAAGCATGCAAGACTTATGTATGCTAAAATAACTCTATCGATGGCTCATAGTGGACATCTTCAGTGCAGAACGCAAGTCAAAACCAATCAGCTTACGTGAGGAATTTCTCGTTCTTTCCCTTTCAAAAGCAGGATCTTCTTCTTTCCAGTATCAGAGGTCAAAGGGATTCCTACAGAACCTTCAACGCCACAAACTGCAATTTAAAAAATGAAAAAAAATGGTGTCAACATGGAAGCTTAGCCAATCTTTAGGGCAATAATAGGTAGATATAAAACATGTAAATGAATGAAGACGTATATAAAGAAAGGCTGACAGCAAAAGAGAAAATCTATACAAGAGCAAAAGGAAGCAATAACACCCTCTTCCCCAGAAAGTAACCAGCCAAATTGACTACCCACCACAGGAAATAAATAACATAGGTAGAAAAAACAACACAAGGTCAGCATTGCACAATGAAGAGAGATATAAACGAAATATTTGTTCTCAAGATTATATATAAAACAAACAAATACAGTCACATCACATCATCCTGTCCCCAAATGTTCCATGCACAAGTCTGTCTTGATCAACTCCTCTGACGATATACTTGAGCCAGAATGCATAAAAGAAGTACACAGCGATAGGAAAATTGTCAAGGAACAAAATACATTAAAACTGCACATCATCAAATATATAATAGACCATGGAAGTTGATAAATGTCCAACAGTAGAAGAAATGGCCAGCGTTTGAGATAATAGCATCAAATTACGACTGTACAAAATGAGGCTCCAGAGATATCAAATTGCTTTTGATAGGAAACAAAGAAACTGGCATTAATAAGAGCAATAATTACAAAATACGAAACTAGCATTAATAAGAGCAATAATTAAAAAATGTGAACAAGGAGTCCACAAAGAAAGAAACCCCAAAAGATCACTAAAAGATCTATACAGTTGATATTTATCAAATTGATTTTGCTAAGTGGGTGAAAAAGGCTAAAAGATTTGTGCCTTTGCAACATAGCTGCATCCATTAAATCTTAAACAGTCCAACACTAGCACATGATCTAATGAAACAACATAATGAATGATCTTAATCTTTCAAAACAAATAAAAAATAAGGAAGGCATTTATTATTAATGATTTCGAATGAAAATTAAAAGTACCCATACTGGTTTCACTAGCTGATGTTTCTTTTCCACTTGAAGAGGCTGGCTGGTCCTCTTGCTTGGCTACTACTGTGAAAGTTGATTTGTCCTTCCGCCTTGCATTCTTTGCACTATCCTTTAGAATATACTGATAATAAAGGGGAAAAAATAAATGAGAGATGGTTGCAATCCACATCCATATATGATAACGTACTTCTGCCATTGAAAGCTCTGTTATTTCATTCCAATTACAAGGGATCTTCCACTCCCGCATACTCAACACCAACAAATCAATGAATCATCCATAAGACATTGCATCACACAAGCAAACATAAGAAAAGAATACAAGGCACCATAATTTAAAAATAAACTGCAATGTAAAAGTCAGTAATCAGCTGGTCGTCCATCATATTAGACATACGACTAACTAGAAAACCCTTTTTCGAGCTTGGCTTGTTTAATGGGAAATAACTTGCCGAAACAAAATTTTTCTCTATTTTCTGGAGTTCAGTGCAACATTTGAACAATCATCCAAAAATATTTTTACATCAATGAAAAATCAAGCTTGAATTCATGTAAAGACTTGTTTCCAAATCAGTTAATCATTTTTTTGCTGAATATATAGATAAACATCAATGCTCATTATTAACATATCAACAACCTTGGTCTTCCAGCACTGCTCCTCACTAACACCACCCAGTTATCAATCACCATCAAGAGGGCTGGTCCTCTTTGTTGGTAAACAGTGATCCACATGAACGGCCACCTTCGTCAACCAATGACCATATGTAATAATCATTATTGGTCGTATACAATTATCAACACCACCAACAATTAATGGCCATGATTAGTCATAAAAGATAATTGACAGTGTCTCATTGATTGTCATTAAGCATTACTAGACTATTTTACTTGAAAGTATTTTCTACAATTTTTTATCATGAAAACAGCTCTAATAAAAATATCTAGATTCCATAAATTTATGGCAGCAACAAAAAGTTGCAATAATTGACCTTAATATAGTCCGTTAGATATTCCCTCTCCAACCAATTGCGGTGCATAAAACAAAGATCTTAAAGCAAATCCTTTAATTTTTAATACTTTAAAAAAAGATTTACCCAAAGGAACTGCTCCTTAGCACCTGATAAAATACCCAATAATGAATGAATTTAAACCCATTGCAATCTCAAGCCTCTAATCCTTTGGAAACATGTTGACATTTTAAGTCGCACTAGATATAAAGTTGTCATTTTTCCAGATTTCACAAAATGATAACACAAGTAGCAACTGCCTTTAATGTCTGCTTAATGCGTCAAAGAATTGGACTCTAAAATTGTGCCTAGTTAAGTTCATGCATGATCCAGATATAGATCAAAACTCTAGCAAAGCAGCCAAAGAGTAGGCATTGCTTCTACCCAAAAGTCTCAAACCTGCAGCCAAGAAGCCAGACAAAGGAATTTAAATTTTTTACCTTTCAAATTTCTCTATTTCCCGAGTTTTTTTAAACTTTTTTTATTCACAAGACCACCAATGCCCACCCACTAGTAGTGCGACCATATATTTGATATATTCATGATTCACCCGCAAAAAAAATAAAATAAAATAAAAAATAACTGGCCAACAAATTTCCAAGATAAACAACTAAAGAGGACGGTGTTGTTTACCAAAATTCAAATTATAAGCCATGCTCAGAACATATTCTAGGAGGTAATTACCTTTTTCTTCTCTGAGCCGCGCTTAGTGGTAGTTGAACTAGTCTTGCCAGCAGAAGCTGCCTTACTTCTTCTGCCAACTCTCCCAACAGCTAAGGACTCCTGACTCACTCAAAAAATTGCAAATCAACACTTAAATACGTACGCTTCTAAGTACACGAAAGAATAATTGAATAATCCAGAAAGATTGATTAAAACATCTATTTTCCATTATTCCATGAAACTTTTTAAACTGTGAACTAATTTTTAGGAAAATGTGAAAAACTGCAGAAGAAATTCTTAAAGAGCCTGTTTAACCTATTTTTTATTGTTCACTCCTCGGAAACAAAAACCGAAATATAAAATTACAAATGCAAGGCTTTCAAGATTATCAAAATATGCAACTCCAAAGACTTTGAATCTCTCCTATGCACATTTATATATTTACCAAAAGGAAGGGCCTTGTACCTGAGCTCCACTCTCAGCAGCTCGTTTCTGCCGAACATATTCCATTAGAGGTGTAACAACAAGAGTTTCCTTTGGAGCACCTGCAACATGTATATTAAAAGTCCGCACCAAGGTACATACACTCTCTCTCTCTCTCTAAGAACAGCAGGCTATACTCATCAAATTCATAAAAATAACTAACTAACCAGATAGCTCAGCTTCTTTTCTTTCCAACTGAATTTCTGCACTTGGTAGATTCTCGGCAGGTTTAGCAATAACCTTCAGGAACTCCAGATAATCTGGGTCTTCATTGTCCACATCAAAACCAAAAACAGCTTATTACTACAGTACTTCTAGAAACAATAAGAAGAAAAAGAAAATAAAGGTATACTTGTAATTTTTATGCTTTCAACTTAACTTTGAAATTTAGTAGCTTAAGCGTACAGTAGAAGACACGGCACTTCAACCCCAAAAGTACCCCAAGTTTTTTTTTTTTAAAAAATTACCTTTAAAAATGGTGCCTTCACGACTATCCTTTCTAGAAAAAGGCTTGGGAACACGTTGAGATGGAGCATATTCAACAATAGCCTTAAACTGAGCACCTAATCGAGAAACCAATAACACATATAATTAACCAAACAGAAAGTGCCCTTTTCATTTACAACAACATAAACTCATTCATTACCAAATTAAAATTGATAAGTAAAAGCAAAAGGGTAAGCAAAATTACCCTTTTCATTAACAAACACATGTCCATTCAACAACTCAGCAAACTCAAACACATCCGCAGGCTTCATCAATTCTACATATGCTCGTGAATACCTCTGATGCTTGTAACTGTAAAAAAACTAAAATCCAAAGTTAAAATAAAATTTCAAAAAACAGGCCAAAAATCAATCAATTATAAAGAATAAAAGAAATTAAAACAATACCTAGATTTTCCGGGGCGAAAGCAGAACCAATTGTAACGGTCGTTGAAGTGATCGCGGAAAAGGGCTAAAAGGTCATTTTGAGAGAGGGAAGGAGGCAAATGACGAATCACTACTTTGGTTCTCTGCAATGGCTCCTTCATTTCATCGCATTCAATTTGCTCCGATTGTATTGAATTCGAAAAATCGAAAAAGAGTTTTGATTATTTTGTACCCTAATTTTCGATTTGGGTTGAGAATGAAATTGGAATGTTGTTTATTGGAAATTTTTAGACGCACGTAACCGTTGTGTTTTTCTCCAGAGAGGGATCTGAGCACTCACAAACGGGAGATTTACCCTTGGGAAACGTCGTCGTGTGGACATTTCCAATTCCCGATACGAGTAACACGTGTCGATAAATTAACCAAATTCATATTTCATTCCCCAAGGCAAGGGCAATTGATATTCCCTTATTTCCCTTTGTATAACTTCTTGGAGTTCAGGGAACTTGACGTATAAAATGACTAAAAAGTCTCTTTCTAGAATGGATATGCTAATTTAATAAAGAAGGATTATCAATAATAATAATAATAATAATAATGGGAAATTGTTAGTTTTCTCCCATTCAAATTAATATATATTAATTAACTTCATATTATTTTTATAATAATTAATAATTTTTTAATAATATAATTTTATAATATTCTCTTATTTTTAAATAATTTTTTATTCATATTTATTATAAATTAAATGAATTATATAAATAAAAATTACAATAAAAACATTAAGAACTAAAAATAAGAAATATATGTTTTAATATAAATAAAATTTAACTATAAAATATTTTTTAATACTTTTGTTATTTTTAAATATTTTTGTTATAATAAATACATATATTATAGGCCCAAGATAAATTATTAAGAAAATAACTTATTTATCCCTCTTTTGTTTTTAATGTTTTGGTGGTGATGGGAGAGTTTTTAGATATTATAAAATTAGTAGAAGATAAGTGATATATATTAGTTTTCAATAGGAAAGCATTAACATTCTCCCTACCAACAAAAGTGACAAAATAATGGAAGGCAAAACAGAGAAATTGAATTGTGTATTCATTCCTCTTTTAAATTTTTTTATTTTCAACTTTCTCTTTAAATTCTTAATAAAACCCCTGTATATATTCCATTTATTATTTAATTTATAATTTTCATACCTTAAATCTTAAAATTTTATTTCTGACATCTTAATCAATACTTAAATAAATAATTTAAAAAAATTGACAACAAAGTATGTAGGATACTTTTTTATTTTTGTAAAAATAAAACAAAATAAACATATTGTGAAATGACTTTTTTTTTTCTTTTGCTTTTGACCCTTCTTCTCTGTCTTCTTCTCCTTTTACTTTTTTTTGTACTTATAGAATATTTTTTCTATATATTATTATATACTTCAGCGCAGCTTATATCATATGCAAAATCTAATATCAATAAAGAAAACATTAATAACTAAACTTACGTTAAATAATTTGATTACAATTCATTTGATTATATTGTTATAAGATAGTATATTTTAAGTCTCTTAAGAACTCAAAGGAATTGACGGGGGCCTGCACAAGAACAAATAAAGTTAATTAATTTAAATAATTTAAGTTGAGATTTTCTTTAAAATTTAAAATAGTGTACAAAATAATTTTTAAGGGCAAAACTAATGCTACCTTTTTATTTATATTTTTATGCATACACTTTCTCGCTCTCCATACAAAACACTTCCAAAAAAGTCAAGTCTCTTCCCCTTTCTCATCTCTTCCTACCCAGGCCAACGCAATCCCTTTAGCTTTCCTCTCTTCGCAAGTAAGTAAAATCTCAGTTCATCTCATCATCTGACGGTTTGTTTTCATACTTTGCTTTCCCTAAATTGCCCTCGCCTTTTCCTCTCTTTTTCAATTTCAGTTTCTTTTCGATTATAGACTCGATTTTCTTTATCCCGGTTTATAAATTTTATCAGATGTAATGCATAATTGATCGTCGTCGTTGTTTTGTTCAATAGTTTCGCAAAACAAGCCGAAATCAAATTAAATTATGTATCAGCACAATTATTAATGCTGTTTAGATTGTGTGCTTGATTGTATATCAATATCAGCATATTTTTATTAAGATTTTAAATTGAATTAAATAATCAGGATTCTGAATGATTTTTATTTTAAATATTTTTATGAATTTTTTCATGTTCGGTTGGATAATATTTAAAGTAATAATAAATATAGGTTTTAATGGAGTGAAATTGTAAGGGTATGGTAACTTAATTTTGTTTCTTATTGTTTAAAGATAAAGACTAAATTGGTTTGATATTGTAAATGCATTGCAGGTAAATTGAAACTTTTTATATGATGGGAGGCAGTGCGATTGATGATGATTGGGAGCTTACTTCTCCATCTACTGGGGAGCGCACTGTGGTTTTAGTTGGCCGTACTGGCAATGGTAAAAGTGCGACGGGCAACAGTATTCTTGGAAGAAGAGCCTTCAAGTCAAGGGCTAGTTCATCTGGTGTTACTAGTACTTGTGAAATGCAGAGAACCGTGCTCAAAGATGGCCAAGTTGTTAATGTCATTGATACCCCTGGTAATTTACTGTTGTCAGTGCCTAGATATTCCATTTCCATGCTTGTTGATGTTGTGGTGGTAAGTAGATTGATGTTATGAGCAATTGCAGGACTTTTTGATTTTTCCGCTGGCTCTGAGTTTGTCGGCAAGGAAATTGTCAAATGTATCGGTATGGCCAAGGATGGGATCCATGCAGTGCTTGTAGTTTTCTCTGTTAGAAGCCGTTTTTCTCAAGAGGAAGAAGCTGCACTACACAGTTTGCAGACCTTGTTCGGGAAAAAAATTTTTGACTATATGATTGTTGTTTTCACTGGAGGAGATGAACTTGAAGATAATGACGAAACGTTAGAAGATTATTTGGGTCGTGAGTGTCCAAATCCTTTAAAGGTTTGTTTCTGAACGGCAATAGTGTTCGATAATTTCATTAGTCATTTTGATCAAGTTGTCTTTGGTTGGTTCTTTTGTGAAGTTTTAGACTCCTTTACTGGTGGACTATTGGAAGTTTAATATGAATATATGCATGCTGAAAATACTAGATAGGTGTATAGTAGTCCAGCCGTCTTAAAATTCCGTTTTCAATAGGGCTTCATTTCCTGAATGGTTTTCTTCTGCCATGCGGGATATGCCGGAGAGGTGATTGGTTGGTAGTTTTCTGCTGGCATTACTTAATTTTAGTTATATTTTAATGTCTTTGAATGAGATGTCATTCATTCATTTGCTAAGCATTTATGCTTTTCTTATTTGTATTCTTTGATTTCATCTGTTATTTAATCTTGGTTCTTATTCTATTAATGTGTGTTCATTTGTTTGTTCCTTAAAATATGTACCTCTTTGATTTATATGCTTAAACTTAACCTACTTTTAAGATTTTAGAAGTGCGGCAAGGAGAATATGACTTGCTATACAGGTCCATTTAATTAGGCGTTGTTTGAATAAAATATCAAGTCTAACTTTACAAGTTTTAAAATTCTCTTAAAAATCTCTGTGGATTCTAGCCTCAAAATTGGTATCTAAAATTTCAATGTGAGATCTTTTTTCAGTTTCAACATGCAAATCTCTTATTGTCATAATTTACTTGATGAATTTGGTCACTAAAACTTTTCAAGTTCAGGAGTAGGAAGAAAAATAACAAAAATGAAAATAAAGACCCCTTCAAGTTGTAGCTTTGTAATTAACAAAATCGGGTTATTTTATAGTTAAAGGGAACTTTGTTTTACTTATTGTACTAATTTTTGTAGTTTGAAGGAATCAAAATTTATTAATTATAATGCTGCAAAATTAGGTCAATTATGTAGATGCCACATAAATTATGATCATGTCTTTTGGCAGTTTTGAGCTTTGGTCAATTGAGTTTGTTTATGACAATAGTACAGTCTTTCATGCTTTTTTCTAAATGTAAGAATTTGCCTAGTGAACGGGCAGCTACTGATTTGTAGCCACTAATTTTGATTGGGTCAATGCTTTTCACTGGAATATGTGCAGATTATTATTATTATTTTTTCTGTTATATGGAATGCTGATCACCTTTTAAGATCTTTAAATTTAATGGACGTAAAAGGTTGTTGTAAGTGGTCAAACCATAAGGAGAATGGAATTAATTATTAAAAGTTGATTATTGCTGGCCTTTATATTAAGTACCAATGATCATAATAAAAACAAATTTTGTCAGCTGAATATCTTCAAACTTTTAGAGACTACAAGTGTTTGATTGGTTTATCAATGCTTACGAAAGGGGCTAACATTTGCTTTATTCCTGATCATTTTTCCATTATTTTAGGAAATCCTTCAACTATGTGATAATAGGTGCGTGCTTTTTGACAACAAGACTAAGGATGAGGCCAAGAGAACTGAGCAGGTTTGGAAGCTTCTTTCTCTGGTTAACTCTGTGGCCGTGCAGAATGGTGGGCAGCCATATACGGATGATATCTTTGCTGAGTTGAAGGTGACTTCATTACTATCGTGATAGACTTCTGTGCTGCTTCTTTCTGAATATGTCATGACGATGTCTCTTTTTCTTTTTTTCTATTCAGAAAGGGGCTACTAAACTCCGTGATCAACAAGTTGAGGTTGATTCTCTCAAGGGATATTCAAAACGAGAAATTTCAGAGCTGAAGGAGCAGATGCATAAATCATATGAAGATCAACTCAAACGAATTACTGAGATGGTATTTTTTATGCTCCTTGTTTTGGCATCAAAATATGACATGCATATGTGTTCGTTTCTCAGATCCAAAAATGCTTATAAAGTGTGCAGGTATCTGTAATGATATTCTAAATTGTGAGACTTGGAGGTGATAAAGACTGCCGCTGTGTCCTTACCCCTAGATTGTTGGAGATTGCCATCTGAAAAGAGGCTTTATCTTACTAGTTGATGGGGACAAATCTGTTATTAAGTTATCTGTTCACTGATTGCGTTTTGAAGGCTGTAACACGTTGTGCTTACCTTGAAGATTGTTTGACTGCCTTGTTCTGTTTCGTTTCTTGATGAAATTAAGTAGATTACTCTATGGTAGTAGCTATAGGTGGTTTGCTCATCATGACTTGCACTTAGGAATGGATTCTGCACTTGTTTAGTCATCAATCATAAGTCATTTCTTGTAATACTGTAGATCCTGTTTTGTTGCTAGGAATTTTGTGCGCCCGAATCTGTGGGAACAATTGAAATGTTATAAGCAAGTTATGTTATATTCTAATTTTGTTAAAAAGAGAATAGCCACATTCAAAATAAGTTTTTTGGAAAATATAGTTAGGTACATGAAACCTAATCAAATAGCTGTGTAGTTTAATTGTTCCTTTCCACAGTTTTAATTTATAGCAAGGCAGTAGAATGAACTGGCATAAAGCGAGATCCTATTCAACAATAGTCTGGATTTTCTGTCGCATTCTGTGTACTGACTATGTGTCTGAGGTGCTAATAAGTTTTAATCTCCACATTCCTGGAGTGTGGCAAAATGAAAAAGTTAGTATATTCTTTAATACCTTATATTTTGGGTTTATCTGTTTATTTTTTTAAGCTTTTGTTTCTACCATTTATCAATGATTGAGAGTGGAATTGATTGAAGTAAGAAAGTTGTGCCGATTGTGGTGAACGTAGCAACTCGCTTTGCAATTGGATTAAACTAAATTAATACTTAAGAATTTTCTTCTCTTACGTTGGAGTTTTATATTACCAGTACCCAATCTTTCTTTGTATTATATTGCTACTCTAGGGCTTAATGGCATGTTTTCTGACTGATATTGATGCTTTTTTGATAGGTTGAGTCTAAGCTCAAAGAGACAACAACTAGGCTTGAACAGCAATTGGCAGAGGAGCAAGCTGCTCGATTAAAGGCAGAAGAGGTTGCACAATTAGCTCAAATGAAGTCGAATGACGAAATTCGTAAGCTTAGAGAGAATCTTGAAAGAGCTCAGAGGGAGACAGAGGAGCTCCGTAAGCGAGCTGAAAAAGGAGGGTGTGCCATTCTTTGACCTAATCACCTGCTGGCACTATATGCCATTGGTGTGAAAATCACCTAAAGTATATTTTTGCTGTCTCCCCTACCTTTTCAGATAATATTTGAAGTTAATACTGCATTTATTCTCAGTGTTTTACTACATTCAAGAAGCTTGTATCCTCTATTATGTAAATGTTCCCAGTCCAATCTCGAGTGCGGTCTTAAGATAGTATTATATGGAAAAATTGAATTGACATCAAATGAAGTTTCTTTTTTTCATGGAGCCGTTTAGAATCTTTTCTTACACGGTGAATCCAAAGAGATCTGATTCCTTTTTCTCCTCGCGCAATATTGTTTCCAGATTTGTAACAGATGCAGCCCAAAACATGCCCTTTTAACAATCAACGACCTTCCCAAAATTTCGAATATACGCTCGAGTTTACTTGTACCTTCACTTTTTTGTTTTCACTCTTCTAACGTCATATCAGTTCAGTTTGTTTAGTATTTGCTCCTTTTGTATAATAGAGTAATCCTAAATCCAAGAGACTTGCAATAAAACCACCAAGCCTATGACCCTTCTTTGATTCACACCAAACTTTAACTAGCTCATAGTCTAGGTTTATCAAGTACAATATTTATTTATGAATGGATGATACAATATTTATTTACCTTATACATAATGCAAACCCGTCGACATCATACAGCATCAGTTAAATAGATATTAAGTTTTCAGCTTGATAACTGGTCTCCCGAGAAGAAGATGCCAATGATAAGTCAGAGTAAGTAATCAGTTTACACATAAACTCATCCAGTTTCATACATTGCAGGTTTCAAAAATAGGAATCCAGTAGCACACACTTTCAGTAGATAATGATAGTCTGATCGTAGATCTCGTAGTACGAGATGCCACAAGCTTGATCTCCAGCATCTAGCTTACCTGCAAACGGGAGAAAACATTGATGCATGAGCAACATGATTTCGTAGAAATGAAATGTGATGGGAGAATTACTTACGCGAGATGGAGTATCTTATTGTCTGGGTGAGAGTAGGCAGTGCCGCCACCCTCGATGATAGCAGGACTGAAGAAATTCCGAGAAGCTAATGCATGGATTGCATTCAATTCTTGCCCAGTCACCGTGTTTGCTTGCTGAAACTCTCCATTTCTGCTAGCTGAGTTTCAGAGACAATGAAATTTTAATGACGTGCTGAAATTTTGGAAGAGGGCGAGAAAAAAATGCATTATACATACAACGGACTGATTTGCATACCTTTGGTCGGAGACACACGCCTTCATTTTCCAGCTCAATCTCCTATGAAAATGAAAATGTTAAAGAGTTCCATAAAAGCTTTGAAGAAAACGAAAAAAAGGCTAAACAGGATTTAATGAATTTTAATTATTACCCTTTTCTGAAAGAACTCAATTTCAGCTAGCGGCATTTCACGCTGTTGCACAAAACAGGAAACGCACAAAGCAACAAATTATTTTCAAAATGACATAAATTATATATATTGAATGTATATAAATAAAGTTTATGCAATATATTGTTGCAAAACAATGGTGTATTGCTCAAATTCAATTATTCTTTGTATGCATAATGCAATTAATTAATTACCTTCTTGGACCTGATCCTAGTGATGCCTCGCTCAAGCCTGTTCTCCAGTTGCTTAAGCTCCTTTACAGTTAAAGAACTCAGAGAATCACCCATCAAATGCCTATATGAAGAGTCAAGAGTGAGATAACCAATTGAAAATTTAATTGAAATTGTATATTTTGGAATAATTAATTTAACTGCACTTAATATGAAAATAATTGTTGATGAAATAATTGAAAATACCTGTTAGAATTCATTGACATTTGAATTTGCTGCCGCAGCCTTGCTGACTCCTGCTGATGCTACTGTTTCCATGGGTCACATGTAACGGGAGAAGTTGAATTTTTATTGGGAACTTTATATTTCAATGCTAGCTATGTGGTAATAAATGATAATTAGTTGTTTTTTTTTTCACCTTTTCATAATAATATATATTCCTAGCAAAGCCTGAATTTATAGCTTAAATTAATGAATTACTTACCTGAGCATTGATCTCAGTAACAGTGCCAGAATTTATTTATTTTATAGCTTAAATTGCATACACACACACACACGCTAAGAACAGCAGGTTATATTCATCAAATTCATCTAAAAATAACTAACTCACCAGATAGCTCAACTTTTTTTTTTTTCCCAACTGAATTTCTGAACTTGGTAGATTCTCTGCAGGTTTAGCAATAACCATCAGGAACTCCAGATAATCCGAGTCTTTATTGTCCACATCAAAACCAAATACAGCTTATTGCTACAGTACTTCTAAAAACAATAAGAAGATAAAGAAAATAAAGGTAACTTTGAAATTTAGTAGCTTAAGTGTACGCTAAAAGTCACAGCATTTCAACCTTAAAAGTATCCTAAGTTTTTTTTTAATAAAAAAATTACCTTTAAAATTGTGCCTTCACGGCTATCATTTCTAGAACAAGGCTTGGGAACACATTAAGATGGAGCATATTCAATAACAGCCTTAAATTGAGCACCTAATCGAGAAACCAATAACACATATAATCAACCAAATAGAAAGTGCTCTTTTGATTAAAACCACATAAACTCATTCTTACCAAATTACGATTGATAAGTAAAAGCAAAAGTGTAAGCAAAATTACCCTTTTCATTAGCAAACAGAGTATATTCAACAACTCCGCAAACTCAAACACATCCGCATGCTTCTTCAATTCTTCATATGATTGTGAAAGCGTCTGATGCTTGTAATTGTTAAAAAACTAAAATCCAAGTTAAAATAAAATTTAAAAAAAAAGCCCAAAAATCAATCAATTAAAAAATTAAAAAAACCTAAATTTTCTGGGGCAAAAGTAGAATCAATTGTAACGGTCATTGAAGTGATCGTGGAAACGGGCTAAAACGTCATTTTGAGAGAGGGAAAGAGGCATCGTGGAAACGGGCTAAAACGTCATTTTGAAAGAGGGAAAGAGGCAAATGACGAATCAATACTTTGGTTCTCTGCAATGGCTCCTTCATTTCATCGCATTCAATTTGTTCCATTTGTATTGAAATCGAAAATCAAAAAAGAGTTTTGATTATTTTGTACCCTAATTGTTTATTTGGGTTTTGAAATGTTGTTTATTGGAAAGTTTTAGACGCACGTAAATGTAGTGTTTTCCTCTAGAGGGGCCTCTGAGCACTCACAAACGGGAGATTTACCCTTGGGAAAAGTTGTCGTGTGGGCGTTCTCTATGCGGGTAACACATGTTGATAAGTTAATGAGATTCATATTTCCTTGCCCGGGGCAACATCAATTGATATTCCCTCCTTCACTTTGTATTACTTTTGGGGAGTCCAGGAATGTCGTGGATATTCCTCTATTCAAATCAATACATACTAATTATTTTAATATTTTTTAAAATATTTAATAATATAGTTTTATATTGTTTTTAAATAAAATTTTATTTCATATTTATTATAAATTAAATGAATGATACAAATACAAATTAATTATAAAATATTTTCTTGTACATTTTGTTACTTTAAAATATTTTTCTTATAATGAATACATATATTATAGCTCCAAGATAAGTTATTAAAAAATTACTCATTTGCCCTTTTTGTTTTAATTTTTTTGGGGACGAAAGAGTTTTTAGATATTATAAAATCAATAAGAAATAAGTGATATATATTAGTTCCAATAGAAAAAAAAAATTAACAACCTTCTTAATAATAAAAGTGACAAAATAATGAAAGGCAAAAGAAAGAAATTGCATGTTCATTCATCTTTTAGATTCTTTTCTTCTCAACTATGTATTTAAACCCTTTTAAATTCTTTTCTTCTCAACTTTCTATTTAAATTTTT
The DNA here is from genome assembly GCA_029633175.1 of Citrus glauca. NCBI lineage: Eukaryota > Viridiplantae > Streptophyta > Magnoliopsida > Sapindales > Rutaceae > Citrus > Citrus glauca. Next base: position 25,720,001 of record JAQOOD010000003.1, on the reverse strand, counting down.
TTACATTCTTTACTTCTCAACTTCCTATTTAAACTCTTTCAAATTCTTTTCTTCAAACTCTTTTAGATTCTTTACTTCTTAACTTTCTATTTAAACTCTCTTACATCCTTTACTTCTCAACTTTCTATTTAAACTTTCTATTACATTCATTATTCAATTTATAATTTTCATACCTTAAATCCTAAAATTTAAGTCAAGTTTCTTCCCCTTTCTCATCTCTTCGTACGCAACGCAATCTTTTTAGGTCTCCTCTCTTCAAAAGTAAGTAAAATCTCAGTTCATTGCATCATCTCACTGTTTGTTTTCATACTTTACTTTCTCCAAATTGCCCTAGCCTTTTCCTCTCAATTTCAATTTTTAGTTTTTTCCTTTTGATTAGAGACTAGATTTTCTTTACTTTGGTTTGTAAATTTTATCGGATGTACTGTATAATCATGGGCAACCTAATTAAGGCCCATGAGGGGTTTTAGTCCCTTCTAAATCAATAAATTTTCTTTTAAATGTACTCCAAGCCCTTTTTCAAAGAATTAAATATTTTGCGAAAACTACTTAGAAAAATGATACTTTGATGCCTTTGAAATAAATAATTTGTTACTATTACTATTTAGAATTTAAAAGAAAGTAATGAAATTTGAGTTTATGAGACTTAAAATGTATGGTGTGAACATTTAAAAAAAAACCAAATTAAATAAAAATTTTTGAATTCAGTCCCCTTAATTGAAGTGTTTGGGTCCGCCACTGTGCATAATTCATCATCATCATTTTTTTTTTCAATAATTTCATAAAAGAAGCAGAATTAAATTAAATTATATATCAGCATGATTAATTAATTAACTGATGCTCTTTAGATTCTGAGGTTGATTATTTATCAATCCATCATATTTTTATTAAGATTATAAATTTAACTATATCGTCGGGGTTCAAATGATTTTTATTTTTAATATTTGTTTTTATGAATTTATTCATGTTCGGTTGGATAATATTTAAAGTAATAACAAATATAAGTTTTAATAGAGTGAAATTGTAAGGGTATGGTAACTAAATTTCCTTTCTTATTGTTTAACGATAAAAAGTGAATTCAATGTGAAGTGGTTTGATGCTGTAAATGCATTGCAGGTAAATTGAAATTTTTTTTAGGATGGGAGAAAGAGCGACTGATGGCGATTCGAAGCCTACTTCTCCATTTATTGGGGAGCGTACTGTAGTTTTACTTGGCCGTACTGGCAATGGCAAAAGTGCGACAGGCAATAGTATTCTCGGAAGAAAAGCCTTCAAGGCAAGTGCCAGCTCGTCTGGTGTTACTATAACTTGTGAAATGAAGACAGCCGTGCTCAAAGATGGCCAAGTTGTTAATGTCATTGATACCCCCGGTAATTTACTAATGTTGGTGCCTAGATATTCCATTCCATGCTTGTTGATGTTGTGGTGGCAAGTAGATTGATGTTATATGCCATTGCAGGGCTTTTTGATTCTTCCGCTGGCTCTGAGTTTGTTGGCAAGGAAATTGTCAAATGTATTGGTTTGGCCAAGGGTGGGATCCATGCAGTCCTTGTAGTTTTCTCTGCTCGAAACCGTTTTTCTCAAGAGGAAGAAGCTGCAGTACACCGTTTGCCGACCTTGTTCGGGAAAAAAGTTTTTGACTATATGATTGTTATTTTCACTGGAGGGGATTATCTTAAAGATAATGAGAAAACATTAGAAGATTATTTGGGTCATGAGTGTCCAAAGCCTTTAAAGGTTTGTTTCTGAACTGCAACAGTGTTCGATAATTTCATTAGTCATTTTGATCAAGTTGTCTTTGGTTGGTTCTTTTGTGAAATTTTAGACTCCTTTACAGTTGGACCATTGGAAGTTTAATATGAATATATGCATGCTGAAAATACTAGTTAGGTGCATAGTAGTCCAGCCGTCTTAAAATTCCGTTTTCAATAGGGCTTCATTTCCTGAATGGTTTTCTTCTGCCATGCGGGATATGCCGGACAGGTTATTGGTTGGTAATTTTCTGCTGGCATTACTTAATTTTGGTTATATTTTAATGTCTTTGAATGAGATGTCATTCATTCATTTGCTAAGCATTTTTTCTTTTCTTATTTGTATTCTTTGATTTCCTCTGCTATTTAATCTTGGTTCTAATTCTATTAACGTGTGTTCATTTGTTTGTTTCTTAAAATATGTACCTCTTTGATTTATACGTGAGGTCCATTTTATTCGGCGTTGTTTGAATAAAATATCAGGACTAACTTTACAATATTTAAAATTCTCTTAAAAATTAATTCCTGTGGATTCTAGCCTCAGGATTGTTGTCTAAAATTTCAATGTGAGATCTTTTTTCAGTTTCAACATGCAAATCTCTTATTTTCAGAATGTACTTGATGAATTTGGTTTCTAAAATTTTTTAACTTGAGAAAGATTTATATCAAGTTCTTCTATTTTACTGCATACTTGATTTAACCTATGAGGAGTGGGAAGAAAAATAACAAAAAAGAAAATAAAGACCCTTCAAGTTGTAGCTCTGCAATTAACAAAATCGGGTTATTTTAAGGGAACTTTGTTTTACTTATTGTAACAATTTTTGTAATTTGAAGGAATCAATTGTAGATGCCACAATTAGGTCAATTATGTAGATGCCACAGAAAATGTGATCTTGCCTTTTGGCAGTTTTGAGCTTGATCACAATAATACAGTCTTTCATGCTTTGTTCTATAATGTAAGAATTTGCCGAGTGAAGAGGCAGCTACTGCTTTGTAGCCACTAATTTTGATTGAGTCAATGCTTTTCACGGGAATATATGCAGATTATTATTATTATTATTTTTTTTGTTATATGCAATGATGATCACCTTTTAAGGTCTTTAAATTTGATGGACGTAAGAGGTTATGTAAGTGGTCAAACTATAAGGAGAATGGAATTGATTATTAAATAGTTTCTGAGGAGGCCTGATATTAAGTGCTTACGATCACAATAAAAACAAATTTTGTCAGCTTAATATCCTCAAACTTTTAGAGACCACAAGTGATTGATTGGTTCATCAATGCTTACGAAATGAGCTAACATTTGCTTTATTCCTGATCATTTTTCCATTATTTCAGGAAATCCTTCAACTATGTGATAATAGGTGCGTGCTTTTTGATAACAAGACCAAGGATGAGGCCAAGAGAACTGAGCAGGTTGAGAAGCTTCTTTCTCTGGTTAACTCTGTGATCGTGCAGAATGGTGGGCAGCCATATACGGACGAGCTCCTTGCTGAGTTGAAGGTGACTTCGTTACTGTCGCGATTGACTTCTGTGCTGCTTCTTTTTGAATATGTCATGACAATATATCTTTTTCTTTTTTTTCTACTCAGAGAGGGGCTACTGAACTCCGTGATAAAAAAGCTGAGGTTGATTCTCTCAAGGAATATTCAAAACAAGAAATTTCAAAGCTAATGGGCCAGATGCAGGAATCATATGAAGATCAAATCAAAGGAATTACTGAGATGGTATTTTTTATACTCTTTGCTTTGGCATCAAAATATGACATGCATATGTGTTCATCTCTCAGATCGGGTAATCATTTCTAAAACTGTGTAATTAAAAAAATGCCTACCAAGCGTGCAGGTACCTGTAATGATATTCTAAATTGTTAGATTTGGAGGTGATAAAGACTGCCGCTCTGTCCTCACCCCTAGATTGCTGGAGATTGCCATCTGAAAAGAGGCTTTATCTTGGTAGTTGATGTGGACATATCTGTTATTATCTGTTCACTGATTGCGTTTTGAAGGCTGTAACATGCTGTTTTTAACTTGAACATTGTTTGACCATCCTGCTCTGTTTTGTTTGTTGATGAAATTAAGTGGGTTATTCTATGGTAGTAGCTATAGGTGGTTTACTCATCATGACTTGCATTTAGGAATGGATTCTGCACTTGTTTAGTCATCAATCATGAGAACATTTCTCATAATACTGTGGATACTGTTTTCTTGCCTGAATCTGTGGGAACAATTGAGATTATGACATATTCTAAATTTGTTAAAAACAAAATAGCCGCATTCAAAATAAGTTTTTATGAAAATGTAGTTAGGCACGTGGAACCTAATCAAATGGCTGCATAGTTTTGATTTTCCTTTCCACAGTTTTAATTTATATTAAGGCAATACAATGATTCGGAATTAAGCCAGATCATATTCAACAAGATTTGAATTTGCTGGAACATTCTGTGTAATGACTATATGTTTGAGGTGCTAATAAGTTTTAGTCTTCACATTCTTGGAGTATGGCAAAATTAAAAAGTTAGTAGATTCTTTAATACTTTGTATTTTGAATTTATGTGTTGATTTTTTTAAGCTTTTGTTTCTACCATTTATCAATGATTGAGAGTTTGGAATTGATTGAAGTAAGAATGTTTCGCCGAGTATGGTGAACTTAGCAACTCCGTTTGCAATTGGATTAAAGTAAATTAATGCTCAAGAATTTGCTTCTCTTAAGTTGGAGTTTTATAATACCAATACTCTTTTTATTTTATTTTATTTGTATTATGATGCTACTCTAGGGCTTAGTAGTATGTTTTCTGACTGATATTGATGCTTTATTGATAGGTTGAGTCTGAGCTCAAAGAGACAACAACTAAGCTCGAACAGCAATTGGCAGAAGAGCAAGCAGCTCGGTTAAAGGCAGAAGAGGCTGCACAATTAGCTCAAATGAAGTCGATGAAATTCAAGCTGGGAGTGCTGAGAAGGAGACTGCGGAGCGCCCTAAGAAACCTTACAATGGGGATTGTACGAGTTTTTGACCTAGTCACCTGCAGGCACAATGTGCCATCGGCGTGAAAATCACCTAAAGTATATTTTCTTATTGTGCCATTCTTTGACCTAGTCACCTGCAGGCACAATGGAAAAACCGTATTAATTGAAGTTTATTTTATGGAGCCGTCTAGAATCTTTTCTTACACAGTGGATTCAAAGAGATCTGATTCCTTTTCTCCTCATTGAGCTCCTAACGAATGCTATATTCTTTCCACATTTGTAGCGGATACAACCCAAAATGTGCCCTTCTAATAATCATGACTTTCCCAAAAATTCAAACAGACCAAAAGAGCAAACCTAACATCCAAGAGACTTGCAATAAAACCACCAAGCCTATGACCGTTCTTTGATTCACACCATACTTCAACTAGCTCATGGTCTAGGTTTATCAAGTACTGAAACGACCCGCCCCGCACCCCCAAGGCGAGTCTGTTTAAACTCATAAAATCGGATCAATAAATATAATAATATTTAAGGATTCTACTGAAAATTCGGCAAAATCTCTCCTATAAATATAACATTTCCAAAATTTCAATTACAAAACAACACTCCCAAAAATATCTCAATAACCATCCAAACTTCAAAATCAACTTCTCCAGTCAACATATCAAATATTACCCAAATCACTCCAATATAAAAACAAATACAATGGTTATCCTTAATTACAAAACATAACCATAAATACAACTCACAAATCCCAAATATCAAAATAAATCTACGACTCCTAGCACCATCACGTGGCCACAATTACAAATCTAATTACCGATACTGGGTCGACTGATCTACCTACAAATCTCCTGTGGGGGGAAATAATATGATAAAAGAAAAACGTGGTGAATATAAAACTCAGTGAGTGGAGACTAGTTTCTGAAAAAAAATAAATTTATTTAAAAGAATTACTCTTTCTCAAATCAATTTCATCAAAATATCATTCTATCTTTCTCAAACTTTCACATTTTCTTTCAAACCACTTACTTGAGCTACCTTTATTCGATTACCGCTTAGTAGGATACTCTTTTAACTTTCATAATTTTCATAACTTTCATATTCTCTGGGCTTCTCGCCAATGCGTCCTTCGCCCACTTATCTCATAACTATATAAACATCTAGAGAGTCCTCCACTAAGCTAGTAACGAATTCAAGCATCCAAGCTAAAACTGTAAAACAATCTTTCCTTCTTGAAATTTCATTTGCTAAATTCAACTTTCTCATTGTTCAGAAAACATAATACAATTTCATGCTCATGCCAATGAAATATTCACACATGCCCATGTCCGCAAACACATATCAACATATCATATCAACACATCGTATAAATACATGGGCAAGATGTATAAATACATTCTCTGTCCATATATCAAAATAGACTTTTCAAACATGTCAAACATATATATTGTTTATTGTGATTCATTTGGAAATCCAGTTTACTTACATAAACATTTTTAATTTAAATCAGACACTGAAATACTATATTACATAAATCTGTGTAAAATCGATGGAATCATAATACTTGTCATATCAAATACTGCATATCAAAAGTTATCATCAAACAAGTACCTAAGGGAATGACCTCATCATATCCGAACCTCAACGGACAGGCAATGACGTACTATCTGGGTACCGCCACGCCCCGGAGCTACACGGATAGATAGGGAAAATCTCATATCTCATCATATCAATCTAGTCCTCAAAGGACAAAAGCGCCCAAGCACACGGTCCAAAGCCTCTGTGTGTACTCAGACGGCCCCAAAGGCCTGTATATCATCTGTATCATTTGTATCTCAACAACTATCTGTATCTCATATCAGTATATTTGTACTCATCATACTGCATGCATATGCCCCCAAAAGGCAAAAGCGCCCAACACACGGCCCAAAGCCTCTATGTGTGTCAGACGGGCCCCAAAGGCCTCTATCTCATCTCATCTGTATCTCTGTATTCATCTCATATTATTTGTTTCTCTGTATCTGGAGGGAAGGGTACTGTTTAATGATTTCTCAAATAACATTTAAGACACATGTACATAAACATAAAATCTCATCTGAAATCTCATTCTCTTTTTCTTCAACATATATCAAATCCATTCAATTCTATATCAAACATTTATTCAAAAACGATAATAAAATCATTATTCAAACTCTTTCTCAGTAATAATAAAATCAACACATATAAATAAATTCACTTTTCTAGAATCATTAAATCGAAGCATCAAATACTTATTTTTCAAACATACTGCAATGTATCATAAAATCAACATATACTTATAAAAAATAAGTTTTGTATATTTCACTCACAGTGACGATGACTAGACTCGATATCAACAACGTCCGCGGTTTGATTCTTGTTCTGGATCCTTCTAATCAAGAAAACGACATAATCATTCTCCGTAAATTTGAAATACAACTAATCTTACATAATACTTCTCGAAGCGAATATCTATCATCAATAATTATTCCCGCATGTACAAAATTACCAAAATACCCCTACATGCCAAAATTACCAAAATGCCCTCAACATCATTATTTTACCAAAATTATTACCAAATTATTCAATTACCAAATTATTCTCAATTCGGATCATGGAAATAATCACAATATTAGAAAATTATGAAATTACCGTCGGAGCGTAAAATTACTGAAATATCCTTAACAACTTAAATTATCGATTTATCCTCGAATTCACAAATTACCTTACTACCCTAACCTCAAATTACCAAATTACCCACTGATTCACAAATTACAAAATCACCCCAAAGTTTTTGTGAAATTACCAAATTGCCCTTGCCGGTCAACGGTGACCGGACTTCAGTCAACGGCGACGGGGAGTTTAGGCCTGATAGTTCCGGCCACGCTGAGTCCAATGGTGGCGACGGTGACCTCCCACACGCGGCGACGGTGGCGGATCGAGCTCCCAAAGCCGCGAGTTTACCAAGAGCAAATCGGCGACAATCCGGACGATTCAGGTGACGGGGTCGGTTGGAAAATGATGCTGGTGAGCTGAGGAACAAAATCCAAGTGGTGGCGTGCAAAAAATCCGGCGAAATCGACGTCGAAGAAAACGGGTTTGGCCACGAGTTTTCGAGCTTCAACCGGCGGCGTTCCAGGCGGTTTCCGGCGACAAGGATGTCAAGGATATGACGGCCAGATTCCAAGCTTCAGATCGGTACCAAGCACGGCCGGTGAGGTGGTCGGAGACGGGAGATCCGATCGGGTCATGTCGAGGGTCCGGGTCGGGTTTTCAGGTCAACCGGGTCAAATTCTCTCTCTCTCTCTTCTGTCTCTCTCTCTCTTTTCCAAAATTCCCAACAGCTCCCCCCCGACCAAAATATAAACCCGGCTCTTTTCTTCTCTTCTTTTTTTTTTTTAAAAACAAGCTTAATACAGATTTAGCTTATACAGGACGTAACGAAAAATAAATCCGACCACTCGAGCTCTTAATCGCGCTCAATTAATCTCGATTTGAAGCGAAAAAATTAAATCGCACACTTGATTAAGAAAATCAAAGTGCATATGTTACAAGTACAATATTTATTTATGCATATATGACACAATCTATATTTACCTTATTCATAATGCAAATCCTTCGACATTATACAGCCTCAATTTTGTAAGTTTTATAGATATAGGTTTCAGCATAATAACTGGTCTCCCAAAGAGAAAATGCCAATGATAAGTCAGCGTAAGTAATTAGGTTACACAGAAACTCATCCAGTTTCATATATTACTGATTCAAAAATAGGTATCAAGTAGCACACACATTCAGTAGATAATGATAGTCTAATTGTAGATCTCGTACTGAGATGCCACAAGCTTGATCTCCAACATCTAGCTTCCCAGCAAACGGGAGAAAACATTGATGCACACGCAACACAAGCTTATAGAAATGAAATGTGATGGGAGAATTAATTACCCGAGATGGAGAATCTTCTTGTCCAGGTGAGAGTAAGCAGAGCCACCACCCTCGATAATAGCAGGACCGAAGAAATTCCGAGAAGCTAATGCATGGATTGCATTCAACTCTTACCTAGTCGCCATGTTTGCTTGCTGAAACCTCTCTATTTATGCTATCTGAGTTTCAGAAATAATGAAATTTTAATAACGTGCTGAAATTTTAGAAGAAGGCGAGAACAAATGTTTTATACATACAAAGGACTGATTTGAATACCTTTGATCGGAGACACACATTTTCATTTTCCAGCTCAACCTCTTATGAAAATGAACATGTTAAAGATTTCCATAAAAGCATGGAAGAAAACAAAAAAAGGCTACACAAGATTTAATGAACATGAATTATTACCCTTTTCTGTAGGAACTCAATTTCAGCCAGTAGCATTTCATGTTGCACAAAACAGGAAACAGACAAAGCAACAAATTATTTTCAAAATGACATAAATTACATATACTGAACGTATATCGATAAAGTTTATGCAATGTTTTGTTGCAAAACAATGGTGTATTGCTCAAATTCGATTATTTTTGTATGCATAATGAAATTAATTAATTACCTTCTAGGACCTGATCCTCGTGATGCCTCACTCAAGCCTGTTCTCCAGTTGCTTAAGCTCCTTTACAATTAAAGAACTCAAAGAATCACGCATCAAATACCTATATGAAGAGTCAAAAGTGAGATAACCAACTGAATATTCAATTGAAATTGTATATTTTGGCATAATTAATTAACTATGCTTAATATGAAAATGATTGTTGATGAAATAATTGAAAATACCTGTTAGAATTCTGTAACATTTGAATTTGCTACCGCAGCTTTACTGATTCCTGCTGATAGTACCATTTTCATGGGTCAAATATAATGGGAAAAGTTAATTTTTTATTAGGAACTTTATATTTCAATGCTAGGTATGTGGTAACAAATGGTAATTAGTTGGTTTTTTCTTTTTTTTTTCACCTTTTCATAATAATATATGTTCCTATCGAAGCCTGAATTTATAGTTTAAATTAATGAATTACTTACCTGAGCATTGATGAATACAGTGATATAGATAAATATAGTGATATAGATGATATGAGATGAGAGATCTTTTGGGGCCCGTTTGAACACACATACAGACTTTGGGCCGTGTGTTTGGGCGCTTTTGCCTTTTAGGAGCTTTATGCATGCAGTATGATGATTACAAAAATACATATGTTGAGATATATGAGATATGAGATGACATTTTCTAGTCTATCTGTTGTAGCTCCGGGGTATGATGGTTCCTTGATTGCCCATCCGTCGAGATCTGGATATAATGAGATTATTCCCTTGAGTACTTGTTTGATGATAGTTTTTGGTATTAAGTATTTGATATTATAAGTATTATGATTTCATTGATTTTATGCAAATTTATGTAATACTGTTATTTTAGTGCATGATTTGAATTAAATAAGTTTATGTAAGTTCTTATGATATTTTGATGAAATTAATTTGGAAAAGATTAAATCATTTTAAATAAATTTATTTTTTCAAAAACTATTATCCACTCACTAAGCTTATTGAGTTTTATACACACTCCGTTTTTATTATATTCCCCCTTCTCCCATAGGGGATTTTCAGGTACATCAGTGACCCAATAATGATAGTTAGATTGAAATTATGGCCACGTGATGGTGTTAGGAATCATAGATGTTTTGTTGGGACATTTTGAATTGAATAATTTATTACTCATTTGTGATTAAGGATAAACTATTGTATTCTTAACATTGTATGTTTGAAGGATACTGGTATTTAAATTGAGGAAGTTGGTTGTGGAGGTTGGTTAAATATTGTATTATTTTTTGGGAGTGTTAATTGTATAAATTGCAGATTTGGGGATGTCATAATTATATAGGAGACTCTGTTGCATTTTTGATAGAATTCTTAGATATCAGAATTATTATTAATTTGACCAATTGAGATTAGATAGACTCATCTTGGAGATTTGAGGCGGATCGTTTCAATTACCTTTAAAAATGGTGCCTTCATGACTACCCTTTCTAGAACAAGGCTTGGGAACATGTTGAGATGGAGCATATTCAACAATAGCCTTAAACTGAGCCCCTAATCAAGAACCCAATAACACATAGGATTAACCACATAGAAAGTGCCCTTTCCATTTGAAACAACATAAACACATTCATACCAAATTAAGATTGATAAGTAAAAGCAAAATTACCCTTTTCATTAACAAACACATGTCTATTCAACAACTCAGTAAACTCAAACACATCCTAAATTTCCGGGCAAACGCGGAACCAATTGTAACCGTCGTTGATCGGGGAAAAGGGCTAAAAGGTGATTTTGAGAGAGGGAAAGAGACAAATGACAAATCACTACTTTGGTTCTCTACAATGGCTCCGTCATTTCATTGCATTCAATTTGTTCCGACTGTATTGAATTCGAAAAATTGAAAAAGAGTTTTGATTACTTTGTACCCTAATTTTCAATTCGGGTTGAGAATGAAATTGGAATATTGTTTATTGGAAAGTTTTGGACACACATAACCGTTGTGTTTTCCTTTGGAGAGACCTTTGAGCACTAACAAGATTCATTTTTCGTTGCCCGGGACAAAGGGCAATTGACATTCTTCATTTCCCTTAGTATTTACTTATGGGGAGTTTAGGCCATTTACTTTGGAGAGACCTTTGAATAGTATTGGACCAAATATGGTGCAACACTATTCATTTGGTGCTAGAGAAAAAAAATCCTAAATATCCCTATTACTTTTTTTATTTACATATATGTTCTATTTTATATAATATTTTAAGTTATTATTATTATTATTTTAATTTATGAATTTTATACTAATATTTTAAATAAAGAAATATTCAACACAAAAATTAATAATAAAAATAAAATTCCAATAACATTAATTACTAGATTACATATTACAAAGTTAAAAATACAAAATTAAATTAACACAAATTAAAAAAGCTACTACTGCTATCATAAATTAGAACAATTATTTAATAATATGGGAGATCATTATTAGATCTTCCAATATCATCAAAATATTGGCCACTATTATTGGAAATATTTGGAGATGCTTGGCCTTGCGGAGACCTTCTCTGCAAAATCTTAATTTGTTCATTTTGAAAATATTGACGTAAGCTCGACTCACTTATCGAATTTAAATCTTGAAGTAAAATTTTGTTTTCTTCACGATATGTGACCATCTCCAATTTTTTTTTTTTTCATTTTGCGCTTGTATCATTTGAATTTGATAATTTTGTTGCCTATCTTCACCGCCTTTTTTGAGAATTTCAATAGTATCAATAACTAGTGAATTTTGATCTTCAACTTTCCCTTTTCCTTTTGCCTTTAGAATGTCTCGAAGTTTATTCAATCGTATTACTAATGCCGTGCAAGGTTATGACAACTATTTTATGTAGCGAAGGAATGGCGTTGGCAGACTTGGGTTATTTGGTCTTTAAAATATCACTGCCGTATTTAGGATGTTGGCATATGACATGCTAGCAGATGCTATTGACGAGTATATTAAAATTGGAGAGTCTACAACATTGAAAGTTTGAAGAGGTTCTATTGTGCAATTGTGGAAGTTTTTACAGAGCAACATCTTAGATCACCTAACGCTAATGAGGTCACCAGGCTACTCCATGTTGGTAAAGAACGTGGTTTTCCAAGAATGTTAGGCAACCTAAATTGCATGCACTGGAAGTGGAAAAATTGTCCAACAGCTTGGGGCGGACAATATGTTGGTCGTAGTGGAACCCCAACTATTATTTTGGAGGCTATAGCTAATTATGATATTTGGATATGGCATGCACATTTTGGTTTGCTTGGTTCAAATAATGATATTAATGTATTGGAGGCATCCTATCTTTTTGCCAACCTCGCTTCAGGTATTGCTCTTCCTGCTCATTATGTTATTAAAGGGAATGAATATAATATGAGTTATTATTTAGATAATGGTTTCTACCCAAAATGGTCTACTATTGTACAAACTATCCATGATCCACGTGGTCATAAAAAAAATTATTTGCCATGAAACAAGAAGCATGTCGGAAAGATTTAGAATGTGCATTTGAAGTCCTTCAATCACGTTTTGTAATTGTTGCTGGACCATCACACTTTTGGAACAAACATGTGTTACATGATAATGATTGCTTGCATTATTATGCACAATATGATAATTGAAGACGAACGTAATGTTAATGCAACAATTAATAATTGGATGTAAGCACCAATACCAACAATTGATATAAGGGTAGATGAGAATACTAGATTTCAAGAATTTATTGCTCGACATAAAAAAATCAAGGACAAAGAGGCTTACATTACACTCCGAAATGCACTAATTAATCATTTATGTGATGAATTTAGTAATTCAAATAACTAGAGTATTATTATTGTTATTGTATTTTTCTATATTAATTTAATGTTTAATTTTCATAATGCACTAATTTAGTTAATTAAAGGAAAATTTAATAATTTTTTATTTTTTATTAATTGATATAAAATTACTTATTACTTAATTATCTATATTAATAGTAATATTTATTGTGTTAATTGAATTAATTCTTGAGAATTAAAGAAGAAAAAGAAGGTATAAAATTTGGTGCAAATGGGTTGGAGATGAAATAGTAATTTGGTGTGAAAAAAGTAAATTTTTGGTGTTGGTGTTACACCAAAATGGTGTTAAAGCATTAGAGATGCCATTAGGGACCTTGATGTATAAAATGACTAAAATGCCCTTATGTAGTATGAATATGCTGATTTAATAAAGAAAGATTATCAATAATATTAATAATGGGAAATTGTAAGCTCTCCTTTATACAAATCAATATATATTAATTACTTTAGTATTGCTTTATAATGCACACTAATTTTTTATTATTATAATTTTATAGAATAATTTTTATTTTTAAATAAATTTTTATTCATAATTATCATAAATTAAATGAATTTTTTTTATATTATGAAACTAATAATGAATAAGTGATATATATTAGTTCTAATAGAAAAAAAATTAACAACTTCCTTAATAATAAAAGTGACGAAATAATGAAAGGCAAAAGAGGGAAATCGCATGTTCATTCCTCTTTTAGATTCTTTTCTTGTCAACTTTCTATTTAAACTTTTTTATATTATTTACTTCTCAACTTTCTATTTAGACTCTCTTATATTCTTTTCTTTAAACTCTTTTTGGTTCTTTTCTGCATCTCAACTTTCTATTGAAAAAAGTAAATTTTTAGTGTTGGTGTTACACCAAAATGGTGTTAAAGCATTGGAGATGCCCTAAGGGGCCTTGACGTATAAAATGACCAAAAAGCCCCTATGTAGTATGAATATGCTGATTTAATAAAGAAAGATTATCAATAATATTAATAATGGGAAATTGTAAGCTTTCCTTTATTCAAATAAATATACATTAATTACTTTAGTATTGCCTTTATAATGCACAATAAATTTTTATTAGTATAATTTTTATTTTTAAATAAACTTTTATTCATAATTATTGTAAATTAAATGAAATTTTTATATTATAAAAATAGTAATAAGTAAGTGATATATATTAGTTATAATAGAAAAAATATTAACAACTTCTTTAATAACAAAAGTGATGAAATAATGAAAGGCAAAAGAGGGAAATTGCATGTTCATTCCTCTTTTAGATTCTTTTCTTGTCAACTTTCTATTTAAACCCTTTTATATTATTTACTTCTCAACATTCTATTTAAACTCTCTTATATTCTTTTCTTCAAACTCTTTTAGATTCTTTTCTACATTTCAACTTTCTATTTAAGCTCTCTTATATTCTTTTCTTCAAACTCTTTTAGATTCTTTTCTACATCTCAACTTTCTATTGAAACTCTCTTACATCTTTTATTTCTTAACTTTCAATTTAAACTCTCTTACATCCTTTACTTCTCAACTTCCTATTACGTTCATTACTCAATTTATAAATTTCATACCTTAAATCCTAAAATTTAAATCAAGTCTCTTCCCCTTTCTCATCTCTTCATATGCAATGCAATCTTTTTAGTTCTCCTCTCTTTGCAAGTAAGTAAAATCTTAGTTCATCGCATCATCTCACAGTTTGTTTTCATACTTTGCTTTCTTCAAATTGCCCTCGCATTTTCCTCTCAATCTCAATTTCTAGTTTTTTTGTTTGTCGTAGACTCGATTTTCTTTACCGTGGTTTGTAAATTTTATCGGATGTAATGCATAATCATGGGTGACCCAATTAAGGCCCAGGAGGGGCTTCAGCCCCTTTTAGGCCATTAATTTTTTTTAAATGTACCCCCGCCCCTTCTAAAAGAATTAAACAAAAAAAATTTGGACACATATTTTATGTAAACAAAAGACTTATAGTTCAATAATAAGAGTGCTATTTGATGGTTTTAAAGTCCTGGTTTAAATCCCAATAGTCACATTATTTTGTTTCTTTTTATAAATAGTTTTTGAAAATTACTTAGAAAAATGATACTTTTATGCATTTAAAATAAAAAGTTTATTACTATTATTATTTAAAATATAAAAGAAAATAACGAAATTTGAGTTTATGAGATTTAAAATGTATTCATGTGAACATTAAAAAAACCCCAAATTAAATAAAATGTTTTGATCTAATCCCCCTAATTTAAGTATTTGGGTCTGCCACTATGCATAATTGATCGTTGTCGATTGTTTTTCAATAATTTCGTGAAACAAGCATAATTAAATTAAGTTATACATCACCATAATTAATTAATTAACTGATGCTGTTTAGATTATGTGCTTGATTATATAGCAATTCATCATATTTTATTATGATTATAAATTTAACTATATGGTCGGGGTCTGAATGATTTTTATTTTTAATTTTTTTATGAATTTATTCATGTTCAGTTGGATAATATTTAAAGTAATATCAAATATACGTTTTAATGGAGTGAAATTGTAGGGGTATGGCAACTAAATTTTCTTTCTTATTCTTTAATGATAAAAATTGAATTCAATGTGAAAGTGGTTTGATATTGTAAATTCATTGCAGGTAAATTTTTTTTTTTTTTTTTTTTTTAGGATGGGAGAAAGAGTGGTTGATGGCGATTGGTAGCCTACTTCTCCATCTAATGGGGAGCGCACTGTGGTTTTACTTGGCCGTACTGGCAATGGCAAAAGTGCGACGGGCAATAGTATTCTCAGAAGAAAAGCCTTCAAGGCGAGTGCTGGCTCGTCTGGTGTTACTAAAACTTGTGAAATGAAGACAACCGTGCTCAAAGATGGCCAAGTTGTTAATGTCATTGATACCCCTGGTAATTTGCTAATGTTGGTTCCTAGATATTCCATTCCATGCTTGTTGATGTTGTGATGGTAAGTAGATTGATGTTACGAGCCATTGCAGGACTTTTTGATTTGTCTGCTGGCTCTGAGTTTGTCGGCAAGGAAATTGTCAAATGTCTGGGTATGGCCAAGGATGGCATCCATGCATTCCTTGTAGTTTTCTCTGTTACAAACTGTTTTTCTCAAGAGGAAGAAACTGCAGTACACCGTTTGCCGAACTTGTTCGGGAAAAATGTTTTTGACTATATGATTGTTGTTTTCACTGGAGGGGATGATCTTGAAGATCATGAGAAAACATTAGAAGATTATTTGGGTGATGAGTGTCCAAAGCCTTTAAAGGTTTGTTTCTGAACTCTTTATAGTGTTCGATAATTTCATCGGTCATTTTGATCAAGTTGTCTTTGGCTGTTTCTTTTGTGAAGTTTTAGACTCCTTTACGGTTGGACTATTGGAAGTTTAATATGAATATATGCATGCTGAAAATACTAGATAGCTTTATAGTAGGCCATCTGTCTTAAAGTTCCATTTTCAATGGTGCTTCATTTCCTGAATGGTTTTCTTCTGCCATGCGGGATTGGCCGGAGAGGTGATTGGTAATTTTCTGCTGGCGTTACTTAATTTTACTTATACGTTATTGTCTTTGAATGAGATATCATTCATTCATTCGCTAAACATTTTTGCTTTTCTTATTTGTATTCTTTGATTTCCTCTGCTATTTAATCTTGGTTCTTATTCAATTAAAGTGTGTTCATTTGTTTGTTTCTTAAAATATGTACCTCTTTGATTTACACGCTCAAAATTAACCTACTTTTAAGATTTTAAAAGTGGCCCAAAGAGGATGTGACTTGCTATACAGGTCTATTTTTTCGGCCTTGTTTGAATAAAATATCAAGGCTAACTTTATAAGATTTAAAATTCTCTTAAAAGTTAATGTGGATTCTAGGCTTAGAATTGGTGTCTAAAATTTCAATGTGAGATCTTTTTTCAGTTTCAACATGCAAATCTCTTATTTTCAGAATTTACTTGATGATTTTGGTTCCTAAAATTTTTTAACTTGAGAAAGATTTATATCAAGTTCTTCTATTTTACTGCATACTTGATTCAACCTATGAGGAGTGGGAAGAAAAATAACAAAAATGAAAATAAAGATTTATATCAAGTTGTAGCTTTGCAATTAACAAAATCGGGTTATTTTACAGTTAAAGGGAACTTTATTTTACTTATTGTACTTATTATTATTATTATTATTATTATTCCTACTACTACTACTTATGTTATATGGAATGCTGATCACCTTTTAAGATTTTAAAGTTTGATGGACGTAAAAGATTATGTAAGTGGTTAAACCATAAGGAGAATGGAATTGATTATTAAATAGTTTTTGAGGATGCCTGATATTAAGTACTAACGATCACAATAAAAAAAATTTTTGTCAGCTTAATATCCTCAAACATTTTGAGACTACAAGTGTTTGACTGGTTCATGAATGCTTACCGAAAGGAGCTAACATTTGCTTTATTCCTGATCATTTTCCCATTATTTTAGGAAATCCTTCAACTATGTGATAATAGGTGCGTGCTTTTTGATAACAAGACCAAGATGAGGCCAAGGGAACCGAGCAGGTTCGGCAGCTTCTTTCTCTGGTTGACTCTATGATCGTGCAGAATGGTGGGCATCCATATATGGACGAGTTGAAGGTGACTTCATTACTATCGGGATAGACTTCTGTGCTGCTTCTTTCTGAATATGTCATGACAATATCTCTTTTTCTTTTTTTCTACTCAGAGAGGGGCCACTGAACTCCGTGATCAAAAAGCTGAGGTTGAATCTCTTAAGGAATATTCAAAACGAGAAATTTCAAAGCTGATGGGCTAGGTTCAGGAATCATATGAAGATCGAATCAAACGAATGGCTGAGATGGTATTTTTTATGCTCCATGTTTTGGCATCAAAATATGACATGCATATGTGTTCATCTCTCAAATCGGGTAATCATTTCTCAAACTGTGAAATTAAAAAATGACTATAAAGCCTGCAGGTACCTGTAACGATATTCTAAATTGTTAGACTTGGCGGTTGTAAAAGACTGCTGCTCTGTCCGTACCCCTAGATTGTTGGAGATTGCCATATGAAAGGAGGCCTTATCTAGCTAGTTGATGTGGACAAATCTGTTATGATTTGTTCACTCATTATGTTTTGAAGGCCGTAACATGCTGTTCTTAACCAAGGAGGATTATGCACTTGTTTAGTCATCAATCGTGAGAACATTTCTTGTAATACTGTGGGAACAATTGAAATGTTACGAGCAGGTTATGTCATATTTTAATTTTGTTAAAAATAGAATAGCCACATTCACAATAAGTTTTTATGAAAATATAGTTACGCACATGAAACCTAATCAAATGGCTGCGTAGTTTTGATTTTCCTTTTCACAGTTTTAATTTATTGCAAGGCAATAGAATGATTCGGCATTAAGCCATATCCTATTCAACAATAATATGGATTTGTTGTAACATTCTGTGTAATGATTATATGTCTGAGGTGCTAGTAAGTTTTATTCTCCACAATCCTAGAGTATGGCAAAATGAAAAAGTCAGCAGATTCTTTAACACTTTATATTTTGGATTTATATGTTTATTTTTTTAAGCTTTTGTTTCGACCATTTATCAATGATTGAGAGTGGAATTGATTGGTCATCAAGTTGTGCCGAGTAAGGGGAACTTAGCAACTCGCTTTGCAATTGAATTAAACTAAATTGATACTTAAGAATTTTCTTTTCTTAAGTTGGAGTTTTATATTACCAATACCCAATTTTTTTGTATTGTGCTGCTACTCTAGGGCTTAGTGGCATGTTTTCTAACTAATATTGATGCTTTTTTGATAGGTTGAGTCTGGGCTCAAAGAGACAACAACTAGGCTCGAACAGCAATTGGAAAAGGAGAAAGCTGCTCGATTAAGGGCAGAAGAGGTAGCACAATTAGCTGAAATGAAGTTAAAAGATGAAATTCAATCTCGAAGTACTGAAAAGAAGACTGCGGACTTCGGGCTCAAGAATGCGGGTGCCACATACTTACTAGATAGGGGGCTGGTGAACAAGATACCCCCTAAGCCATCTGAAAATCCTCCGCAGGAGCCCCCTAGGCCACCTGCAAGTCCTCTGCGGGAGCCCCCCTAGCTACCTGCAAGTCCTCCGCCGAAGCCCTCTAGCACATCTAGTGGGTGGTGTGCCAATATGTAAATGTTCGCAGTCCAGACGCTTATATCTTCTATTATGTAAATGTTCGCAGTCCAATCTCGAGTGCAGTCTGAAGATAGTACTACTTGAAAAAACGGTATTGACATCAAATGAAGCTTCATTTATGGAGCCGTCAGGAATCTTTTCTTACACGGTGGATCCGAAGCGATCTGATTCCTTTTCTCCTCATTGAGCTCTTAACGAACGCTATATTGTTTTCACATTTGTAGCAGATACTACAAAATGTGCCTTTCTAACAATCATGACTTTCCCAAAAATTCAAACCGACTGTTAGTAATCCTAATATCCACAAGAATAAAACCACCAAGCCTATGACCCTTCTCTGATATGCACCATAGTTTATGTAACATATGCACTTTGATTTTCTTAATCAAGTGTACGATTTAATTTTTCGTCTTCGAATCGAGATAAATTCAGCACGATTAAGAGCTCGAGTGGTCGGATTTTAGTTTCGTTACGGGTCCGGTATAAGCTTAAACTGTATTAAGCTTTTGTAAATAAAAAACAAAATCGGGTTTATATGTTTTGGTCGAGGGGAGTTGTTTGGAAATTTTGGATTTTAGAAAGAGAGAGAGAGAGAGAGAGAGAGAAGAGTTGACCCGAGTTGACCCGTTTGACCCGACCCGGACCCGCGACGTTGACCCGGTCGTTTCTCCCGATTCCGGCCACCTCACCGGCCGTGCTTGGTACCTTTTTGAAGCTTGAGAGACGAGCAACGTATCCCTGCCATCCTCGTCGCCGGAAACTGCCTGGAACGCCGCCGGTTGAAGCCCGAAACCAGCGGCCTAAACCCGTTTTCGTCGCCGTCGATTTCGCCGGATTTGTGGCACGCCACCACTTGAATCTTGTTCCTCAGCTCCCCAGCATCATTTTCCGACCGACCCCGTCACCTGAATCGGTCGGATTGCCGCCGATTTGCTCTTGGAAAACTCACGGCTTTGGGAGCTCGATCCGCCGCCGTCGCCGCGCGTGGGAGGTCACCGTCGCCACCATTGGACTCAGCATGGCCGGGACTAGCAGACCTAAGCTCCCCGTCGCCGTTGACTGAAGTCCGGTCACCGTTGACCGGCAGGGGCAATTCGGTAATTTCACAAAATTTTGGGGGTGATTTTGTAATTTGTGAAATCAGTGGGTAATTTGGTAATTTGAGGTTAGGGCAGTAAGGTAATTTGTGATTTTGAGGATAAATCGGTAATTTAAGTTGTTAAGGATATTTTGGTAATTTTACGCTTCGAGAGTAATTTCATAATTTCAGACATTGTGATTATTTCCGTGATCTGAGTTGAGAATACTTTGGTAATTGAAGATTCTACGGATATTTTGGTAAAATCATGATGTTGAGGGCATTTTGGTAATTTTGGCATGTAGGGGTATTTTGGTAATTTTATACATGCGAGAATAATTATTATTGATAGCTATTCGTTTCGAGAAGTATTATATAAGAATAGGTGTATTTCAATTCACGGAGAATGATTGTTGTTTCCTTGATTAGGAGGATCCGCGAACGAGAATCAACCCGCGGACGTGGTTGATACCGAGTTTGGACATTGTCACGGTGAGTGGAATATACAAAACTGATTTTATAAGTATATGCCGATTTTATGATACAGTGTAGATTGTTTGAAAGATAAGTATTTAATACTTGAATTTAATGATTTTCTAGAAATTGAGATTTATCCATGTTTTGCGATTTATTGTTATTAAAATGAGTTTGAATATGATTTTATTGTCGCATTTAAGTAAAAGCATGATATTAGAATATGTTGAGGAAAAAGGAAATGAGATTTCAGATGAGATTATCTGTTCATGTACACGTGCGTTAAATGTTATTTGAGAAATTATTAAACAGTACCCTCCCCTCAAATAATATGAGATAAATACAGAGACATATGAGATGAGATAGAGGCCTTTGAGCCCGTCCGAGCACACATAGAGGCTTTGGGCCGTGTGTTTGGGTGCTTTTGCCTTTTGGGGGCTTATGCATGCAGTATGAAAGTTACAGAGATACAGATAAAGAGATATATAAGTTATGAGATATTAGATTTGCCCTGTCTATCCGTGTAGCTCTGGGGCGTGACGATACCTAGATAGTACGTCATTGCCTGTCTGTTGAGGTCCGGATATAATGAGATATGAGATTTATTCTGTCTATCCGTGTAGCTCCGGGGCGTGACGATACCCAGATAGTACGTCATTGCCTGTCTGTTGAGGTCCGGATATGATGAGATATGAGATTTTCCTTATCTATCCGTGCAGCTCCGGGGCATGGCGATACCCAGATAGCACGTCATTGCTTGTCTGTTGAGGTCCGGATATGATGAGATCATTTTCCTGAGTACTTGTTTGATGATAACTTTTGATATGACAAGTATTATGCTTCCATCGACTTTACGCAGATTTATGTAATATAGTATGTCAGTGACTGATTTAACTTATATATGTTGATGTAAGTAAATTAGATTTCCAAACGAATCACAATAAATAATATATATGTTTGACATGTTTGAAAAGTTTATTTTGAGATATGTACGAATATTGATTTATCTGTTATGCCCATGTGTTTATGTGATGTTTTGATATGAGATGTTGATATATATGTATTTATTGACATGGGCATACATATGAATATTTCATTGGCATGAGCACGAAAATGCATTATATTTTCCATGTTTCCTGGAAAATGAGAAAGTTGATTTTAGTAAATGGGATTTGAAGAAAGAAAGATTGTTTTACAGTTTTAACCTAGATGCTTGAATTCGTTACTAGCTTAGTGGAGGACTCTCTAGATGTTTATATCGTTATGAGATAAGTGGGCGAAGGACGCATTGGCGAGAAGCCCAAAGAGTATGAAAGAGTATGAAAGTTAAGGGAGTATCCTACTAAGCAGTAATCGAATGAAGGTAGCTCAAGTAAGTAGTTTGAAAGAGAATGTGAAAGTTTGAGACTAATAGAATGATATTTTGATGGAATTGATTTGAGAAAGAGTAATTCTTTTAAATACATTTATTTTTCAGAAACTAGTAATCCACTCACTGAGTTTTATACTCACCACGTTTTATTATATTTTATTTTTCCCCCCACAGGAGATTTGCAGGTACATCAGTCAACCCAGCATCGGTAGTTAGATTTGTAATTGTGACCACGTGATGGTGCTAGAAGACTTAGATTTAGTATCTTGTTATTTAGAATATTATGATTTATATTTATGGTTATGTTCTGTATTTAAGGATAACCATTGTATTTGTGTTTATATTGAAGTGCTTTGTGCGATATTTGAGATGATGACTGGAGAAGTTGGATTTGAAGTTTGGATGATTATTGGGATATTATTGGGAGTGTTGTTTTGTAAATTGTAATTTCGGAAATGTTGTATTGATAGGGGAGGTTCTGCCGAATTTTCGGTTGAATCCTTAGATAGTATTATATTATTCGATTCGATTTTACGGGATTAGATAGACTCGCCCTGGGGGTGCGGGGCGGGTCGTTTCAGTTGGTATCAGAGCCAGGTTATAGATTCTGTAGACTTTACTGTTGTAAATAGAATAAGTTTTATGGTTATTAAAGTCGAAATTGATATTTTGTAGGCACCATCATGAGTCGTCGTAACAATAGACGTGGCCGTAGACGTGGCCGTGGTT
Organism: Citrus glauca; assembly: GCA_029633175.1. Classification (NCBI taxonomy): domain Eukaryota; kingdom Viridiplantae; phylum Streptophyta; class Magnoliopsida; order Sapindales; family Rutaceae; genus Citrus; species Citrus glauca. The sequence continues at coordinate 25,697,069 of JAQOOD010000003.1, read as the reverse complement.
GCGGCCGTACTAGGCTTGTAACTGGGTTGACTACAGGAGATGTACCTGAGGGGGAAAATGATCCCGTAGGCGAGGGAATAGTTGAGCCTTCAACGCACGAGGTTGTGCAGCAGGCACCAGGAAATGCTCCGAACATTGAGCAGTCGATTGATAAATTGGCTCAGATTGTGAATACAGTGGTACAGAATCAGACTCATCCGCATGTCGGTCATGCAAACACTATTGAGCGAGTACGAAGTTTAGGGGAAAAAAATTTTAATGGTTCTGGTGATCCACCTGAGGCAGAGTCGTGGTTTATTAAGTTAGAACATATTTTTGATGTGATGAGATGCTCAGAGGAAGATAGACTTACGTTTGCTACTTTCCTACTTGAGGATAGAGCTTATCATTGGTGGCAATGATAAGTCAGCGTAAGTAATTAGGTTACATATAAACTCATCCAATTTCATATATTGCTAGTTTCAAAAATTGGTATCAAGTAGCACACACATTTAGTAGATAATGATATTCTGATCGTAGATCTCGCATTGAGATGCCACAAGCTTGATCTCTTGCAAACGGGAGAAAGCATTGATGCACGCTCAACACGAGATCATAGAAATGAAATGTGATGGGAGAATTAATTACCCGAGGTGGAGTATCTTCTTGTCCGGGTGAGAGTGAGCAGAGCAGCCACCCTCGATAATAGCAGGACTGAAGAAATTCTGAGAAGCTAATGCACGGATTGCATTCAGTTCTTGCCCAGTCGCCATGTTCGCTTGCTGAAACCTTTCCATTTCTGCTATCTGAGTTTCAGAAACAACGAAATTTTAATAACGTACTTTAATTTTAGAAGAGGGCGAGAACAAATGCATTATACATACAAAGGATTGATTTGCATACCTTTGATCGGAGACGCACGCTTCATTTTCTAGCTCAACCTCCTATGAAAATGAAAATGTCACAGAGTTCCATAAAAGCTTGGAAAAATGAAAAACAAGGCTAAACAGGATTTAATGAACTTTAATTATTACCCATTTCTGTAAGAACTCAATTTTTGGAAATAGACAAAGCAACAAATTATTTTCCATAATTTACATATACTAAACGTATATCGTTAAAGTTTATGCAATGTATTGTTGGAAAACAATGGTGTATTGCTCGAATTCAATTTTTTCTTTTTTTTTGGGTTGATTTCATGCATGCATAATGCAATTAATTAGTTCCCTTCTTGGACCTGATCCTAGTGATGCCTCACTCAAGCCTGTTCTCCAGTTGCTTAAGCTCATTTACAGTTAAAGAACTCAGAGAATCACACATCAGATGCCGATATGAAGAGTCAAGATTGAGATAACCAATTGAAAATTCAATTGAAATTGTATATTTTGGAATAAATAATTAACTACACTTAATATGAAAATGATTGTTGATGAAATAATTGAAAATACCTGTTCGAATTTTGGAAGATTTGAATTTGCTGCCGCAGCTTTGCTGACTCCTGTTGATAGTACTGTTTCCATGGGTCACATGTAACTGGAGAAGTTTAATTTTTATTGGGAACTTTATATTTCAATGCTAGCTATGTGGTAACCAATGATAATTAGTTGGCTTTTTTTTTCTTTTTTAACCTTTTCATAATAGCATATATTCCTAGTCAAGCTTGAATTTATAGCTTAAATTAATGAATGATTTACCTAAGCATTGATCTCAGTAACATTGCCAGAATTTGAATTATCCGAACATACCTTCTTGTACCTATCAATGGTTGACTTTATGCTGCTACGTGCATAATGAAGGACAACATTTGTCTATGAGGTTCCTAATAACGCAACTTTTGAGCAGTAAAATTAAAACAGATGGCGGAAGCTCTAGAAACCTTGGATCAACTTCATTCAAAAACGAAAATTAAGAGGAAAGATTGAAGTTTAATTACTTCACTTGTAGTTTCAAAAAGACTTCATGAGTTAGGAGAAAATAACTGAAAACAGTAAGCTACGAACACTACCCAGAAAATAGAGCTCTGCACGAACAGCTTTTGTTTTACACGATATGAGATCCGTTAAGCACCCCAATTGTGATGCCTCTAGTCAGTCCACACTTACAAATGTTCTAGGAGTTCATAGGATTTGGAATCTCGAAATTTCGTTTAGAAATGAGAGAGATAATGAAGAAACATGAATGCTAGTTCATGATGATTCATTCCACCAAAAAAAGCCACCATTATCTCCAATAATGGCACCAAACACTATCATGTGCTAGACCCACCCACTTACCATTATTTATTGAAAAGTGATCTTATCACTTCAATAAATTATTTAATCAAATAAATAAATAGCTAAATTAATTAATTTTCGTAATTAATTAATTAATTAATCCCATTTTGATCAAATCAAATAGTTAAATGTAGGCTTCTTTTGTGACATGTTCTAATGTTTTCCCTTAATCCATATTAGATCCAATAAAAGCCCAAAATTCTAAACCCAAAAATGGTCTAGAAGTCCATAATCATATATGGACAAGAACATGTCCAAAATGGTCATTTTACGTGCTCGATATTACATAATGTTTAATTGAGGATTTATGAAATTTATTTTGTTCCTTAAACTATTTATGGAACATCTAAATTTCTATCTTAAATTATATTTAAGATATATATATATATATATATATATATATATATATATATATATATATATATATTCATTCTCAATGAATTATATATAAATATTGATTTTCCTAAAATTAGGAAATTTAACTTCTTATTTTCTAGTAACTCCCTTTTTTCATTTCTATTTGGTGTATGACCTTTTAGGTTCTTAGTTATAAGGCAGTAGAATTATTTTAATGATAACTCTTTATTCATTAAATGATGCTAAACTCTTTAGTCATCAATTAAAACTTTTCTAATAACCTTAAGATGCATTACTAATACGTTTTACCAATATTGATCTTAAGGTTTCTACAAGTCATGAGTGACACCTAACAGTATATCACAACCATCTAAATAATAAGAATTGTTGGATCTATAGAACTTATTCCATTGTAACTCTATGTCTTGGTCTCTTCATCATCCATGTCCAGAGAAAAGCACGGCTTATGATTTATTATGTTAAGCAGTTATGCTTTATCTCAAAATAAATCTAAATGAACTTGGCATGAAAATATAATTTGAACTCCTTCAAATATTTTTACCTTGGCCAAAGATTTTTCATGCCAATTCATATTATCTCATAGGGACATTCTTTTTGTATATTACAAAGTGATGAATTCCATATTGGCCATACACTTGTCTTCATACATAGCCAACCATGGCAGTTGTTGCTAGATCTCTTCCGTGATTAGGAATCAATTATTATGCTTTCACATATCAACTATGTCTATGTATAAAACATCTGTTATACCTTAGGTCTAAAGACCATTACTAAACATAGTGTCTGTTACAATGTATAATAAGCCATTAACACTCAAAACTATATGGCTTACTATATTTGGTCAAATTCAGTAAACTCGTTCTCTTAACAAGTACCTATGTGTTTGACTTGACATCTCATGTCAATGATATGAAACTCACCATCCATTTTAGTATCACATACCACAAGGAGTCATAACACATACTAGTGTTTATAGAAATTTATAATGTCTAATCATAAATCCACTACTAGGAACTATTTTAGAAGTATAGTACAAAGGATGCACGTTTAATATTCTCGACAAACTCGAGAATGTGCTCTTTAACTATTTTACTTCTTGGATTATATTCATTAAATTAATTAATGAATGTTGATAACTTTGCCATTTTATAAATATCAAAATGCTATTGAAATACAATCATTTCCTAAACAAACAAACACCATTTGATTAGCCTTTAGGGCATATTACTAACAATCTCCCACTTGCACTAAAGCCAATCACTATGGTATCTCATACCCATCTTCCCAAGATGACGATCTAACTGCTGTTGAGTAAGTGCTTTAGTTTGAGGATCCGCAGTGTTATCAGCGGAGGCTACTTTCTGCATAGTGATATCACTCCTTCCAATGATTTCTTTGATAATGTGATATCTTCTCTCAATGTGTTTGGACTTATTGTGAGACCTTGGTTCTTTAGCTTGTGCTATAGCTCCATTGTTGTCACAATATAATGAGATTGGCAACACAATGGTTGGAACTACTCCAAGTTGTTGAATAAACTTCCGTATCCAAACAGCTTCTTTTACTGCATCTTATGCAGCTATATATTCCGCTTCAGTGGTAGAATCTGCGGTAGTTACTTGCTTTGAAATTTTCCAGCTTACTGCTCCACCATTGATAGTGAATAAAAATCCTAATGTAGATTTTCTGTTATCTATATTTGACTGGAAATCTGAATATGTGAAGCCTTCAATTTTTAGCTCACCCTATCCATATGTTAAGAACAAATCTTTAGTTCTTCTTAAGTACTTAAAGATATTCTTAACTACGGTCCAATGTTCCTCACCCGGATTACTCTGGTATCTGCTAGTGACACTCATTGCATGAGCTATATCTGGTCTAGTACATAGTATAGCATACATAAGACTTTCAATTGCAGAAGCATATGGAATCTTATTCATTCGCTCTCTCTCATCATAAGTTTTAGGACTCATGCTTTTAGAGAGATGAATTCCATGTCTGAAAGGTATAAAACCCCTTTGGGAATCCCACATATTAAATTTCTTTAATATCTTTTCTATATACTTAGCTTGACATAGACCTATTAATCTTCTGGATCTATCTCTATAAATCCTGATTCCCAAGATATACATTGCATCTCCTAGGTCTTTCATGGAGAAGTTTTGAGAAAGCCAAATTTTGACAGAAGACATTTATCCAATGTCATTTCCTATAAGCAATATGTCATCTACATATAGCACAATGAAAGTTATTGCACTCCTACTGACCCTTTGATAAACACATGGTTCATCCTCATTCTTAATGAAACCAAATGATTTGATTGCATCATTGAATCGGATGTTCCAACTCCTGGAGGCTTGTTTTAGCCTATAAATGGACTTTCTTAGCTTGCATACTTTATGAGGATTTGTCTTAGATTCAAAACCACAAGGTTGTATCATATAGATATCTTCCTCATTGTACCTATTATGAAATGTAGTTTTGACATCCATTTGTCAAATCTCATAGTTATAATATGCTGCTATAGCCAATAAGATTCTGATGGACTTTAGCATGGCTACTGGTGAAAAGGTTTCCTCATAGTCTATTCCTTGAATTTGACAATAACTTTTAGCTACCAACCTTGCTTTGTAGGTCTCTACCTTTCTATATAAGCCTATCATCGTCTTGAAGATCCACTTGCATTCGATAGGTATAATACCTTCGAGTGGATCCACTAGAGTCCAGACTTGGTTGGTTTTCATAGAGTCCATCTCTAAATCCATGGCTTCAAGCCCTTTCTTAGAGTTAATATCTGATATTGCCTCTTTGTAACTAGTAGGATCATCTCTATGATCCGTATCACCCAATAAAAATATATCGTTCATCTGATAAAGTAAACCATATCTTTCTGGTGGGTGACTTAACCTACTAGATCTATGGAGCTGCTGTGTTTCTTGTGTTTGTACTTGAACAAGCTCTTCATTGGATTTATCCTCATTAGAATTCTCAATAAATTCTAATTTTCTTCCTTGCCCACCTTCTTGAATAAACTTTTTTTTCAAGAAGTATGACATTTCTACTGACCAATACCCTTTGGTCAGATTGGATGTAAAAGTAATAACCCAAAGTTTCCTTTAGGTATCTAATGAACCTCCTACTATCCGCTTTAGCTTCAAGTTTCTCATTCTTGAGTCTCTTGATAAAAGCAGGACATCCCCAAATCCTAAGATGATTTATGCTTGGTTGTTTACCATACCATATCTCATATGGTATTTTAGGTACAAACTTGCAAGGTACTCTGTTTAGTACATATGTTGCAGTAAGGAGAGTATATCCCCAAAGAGAAATTGGTAAGTATGTATAACTCACCATTGATCGCACCACGTCTAACAATGTGCGATTTCTCCTCTTAGATACTCCATTAAGCTCTGGTGTACCTGAAGGTGTCAATTGTGAAAGAATACTATTTTTTTTAAGGTAAGACTGGAATTCTCCACTGAGATATTCACCACCTTGATCTGATCGTAGGGTTTTAGTAATTTTTCCAGTCTGTTTCTCTACTTCATTTCGGTATTCTTTGAACTTTTCAAAGGCTTCATATTTATACTTCATTAAGTATACTGAACAATACCTTGAGTGATCGTCGATAAAAGTTATGTAGTAATATCCACCCCTTGCCATTTCATTAAAGGGCCCACATACATCAGTATGTATAAGTTCAAGTAAATCAGTGGCTCTTGTACTTCGTCCAACAAAGGGTGCCCTGGTCATTTTTCCTTGAAGACATGATTCACAAGTTGGATAAGGTTCTAAACCAAATGGACCTATTAGTCCATCTTTAGCCAATTTTGTGACTCTATATTCTCCAATATGACATAGCTTTAAATGCCACTTATATTTGGGGCTTATTTCTTCTCTTTCACGTTTATGTGTTATGGTATTTACATTCACAATATGCTCATTATTTTCTTTCATGTTTAGTACATAAAGATCATTATCTAAAGTACCATGTGCAACATATTTATTCTCATAATAAATGTTACAAATTTTATTTTTAAAATAAAATTCATAATTGTCTTTGCATAAACATGAAATTGAAACTATGTTCCTTACAAGAGAAGGAACAAATAAACAATCATTCAAACTTATTACATGCCCAGATGTCATTTTTAAGAAAAATGTCCCCATAGCGGAGGCAGCAACCATTGCTCCATTTCCCACTCTAAGAGACAATTCTCCTTGTTTAAGTCTTCTACTTCTTTTTAGATCCTGCATTGACATACAAATATGTGTGGTTGCAGCATAATCTAAAATCCAAGAAGTAGAATGAATGATTGAAATATTAGTTTCAATAATGAGCATACCTTCAGAAGGATTCTTTTTAGGCTTGACTTTCAAGCTGTTGAGGTAAGTTTTGCAATTCCTCTTCCAATGCCCATCCTTACCACAATGGAAACATTTTCCCTTGTCATTGGGCTTATTAGCTTTCCCCTTCTTAATCCTATTGTAACACCCCGCACTCGGTTTTTGACCCATTTGACCACCCATATATAATTGAGAGAGAGAGAGAGAAAGGAAAGAGATAAGAGAACAAAGAGAGAGAGAGAGAGAGAACCCGAACCGGATCTAATCCGACCCGCGGGCATGACCCGGCTGGTTCTCCTTTTTCCGGTCATGGTTGGTACTGATTCGAAGCTTGAGAGACGAGCAACGTATCCATGCCATCCTTGCTACCGGAAATCGATCAGAAAGTTGCCGATCGAAGCCTTAAAGTTCCGCGGAATCGCCACCTCGATTCGCTATGATTTTGCTGGTTACCGGTGAAGCCAGCACTTGGGTTTTGTTTCTTACCCTTCCCTCTGCCATTTCCAACTAACCACTGATGCCGGGGACATCGTTTTGCCGTTGATCGGCTGTTGGAGGACTCACAGCTTTGGGAGCTCGATCCGGAGCCATCGCCGCGCGTGGGAGGACACCACCACCATCATTGGACTTAACGTGGCTTGAACTTTCAGTTTTGAGCTTCCCGTTGCTGTCGGTTGAATTCCGGTGACCGTTGACCGGTAAGGATATTTCGGTAATTTCACAGTTTAAGGGCAATTTTGTAATTTCAGATTTTGTGGGTATTTTAGTAATTGTTGAAATTGAGGATAAGTTACTAATTTATGATTTGAGGTTAATTTGGTAATTTTGAGATGAGGGTAGTTTGGTAATATTGAATTCAAGGGCATTTTGGTAATTTTGATATTTGAGGGTAATTTCATAATTTCAAGATTTATGAGTATTTTGATGATTTCTATTTAAATTAAGATTATTTGAGGTTAAGTTTGGAATGTGATTATATTGAGGAATTTGAAAATATTGGAGTTTATAATTACAATTTAATTTTTATTCTTATGAGGGTATTATTTATTTATTTGTATGCCAATGATATCGATCTGTATTTGTTACTCGAGGATACCAGGAGGTAAGTAAACTAGATTTCCAAACGAATCACAATAAACAATATATATGTTTGATATGTTTGAATTGGTCTATTTTGATATATGTGCTGATATTGATTTATATGTTCTGCCCATGTATTTATGTGATGTGTTGATATGATATGTTGATATGTTGATATATGTTTATGGACATGGGCATGTGTGAATATTTCATTGGCATGAGCACGAAAATGCATTATGTTTTCTAGAAAAGGAGAAAGTGGATTTTAGCCAAACGAGATTTGAAAAGAAAAGAAGATTGTTTTACAGTTTTAGCTTGGATGCTTGAATTCATTACTGACTTAATGGAGGACTCTCTAGATGTTTATGAGATAAGTGGGCGAAGGACGCATTGCGAGAAGCCCAAAGAGTATGAAAGAGTATGAAAGTTATGAAAGTTATGGGAGTGTCCTACTAAGCGGTAATCGAATGAAGGTACTTCAAGTAAGTGGTTTGAAAGAGAAAGTGAAAGTTTGAGAAAGACAGAATGAGATTTCGATGATTTTTTTTATGATGTTTTTTAATACAATGACACGTCATTCACTTGCACTATATATATGTATGTATGTATTTATTTTGGTATATGCAAAACTGGTTTACTTACTGAGTTTCGTACTCATTATATTTTATTGTGATTCAGCTTCTGTAAATCAGGATTGATTCGTGATGAGCATCGATAAGGACTTGAAAGGAAGAATTAGATGGTTTGGCATGAATTTAAAATTTTTCCGCTGCAGTTTGTGTTTTATATTTGTATTTTTAAGGATATGATTTTTTATGGATTGTAAAAGGCTTATTATTTTATTTTTAAGCTTCTATCAGATAGATTCGCCCTGGGAGTGCGGGGTGGGTCGCTACACTTACCTTTAGCCTTGGGTTGAAACTTTTTCTTTTTACCCTTTTTAGTTGAGGGTCCTTTTATAGCCATAACATCTTTTGGCTTCTTTATACAAGTTTCAGTAGTATTATACATCTTTAGCAGTTCAGCAAGATTGCACTCCATTTTATTCATGTTAAAATTCATGATAAATTAAAAGAATGGGTCTGGCAAGGATTGTAGGATAAGATCGATAACTAATTCCCCATCCATTGAGAAATTAAGAGCTTCCAGCTGCTCTATGTAGTCAATCATTTAGAGTACATGCCCATTGACCAATCCTTCAGTCATTCTCATTCTGAATAGTTTCTTAGATATCTCATATCTAACTGTTTTGCTTTGTTCACCATACAACTCTTGTAGATGAAGTATCATGGAACTTGCATCAGGCATATTTTCATGTTGCCTTTGTAGTTCATTGGACATTGATGCCAATATATAGCTTTTAGCAATTAGGTCATCATCTTGCCACTTCTGATAAGTGACACGTTCTACTTCACTTGCTCCCTCAGGAATTTCATTTGGCTTAGGTGTATCAAGAACATAACTAATTCTCTAAATTTATGAACCAATCAACATAATTGGGTCCCGTCAAATGGTAGTTTTCCAGAATTCGTGTCAACGGATTATTCATTATTAAAAATTTCTGCAGAAAATATTAAATTAAATTATTAGCATTTTATTATAATTTATTTGATTTTGGTCTTTAAACCAATTAGTACCTCCCACTGTTTTATCATTTCATTACACTCCCATATGCAAGAAACGGAAACTCTCATTGGTAAAGGTTTCTAGTAGGAATCGGACTCTCATTAGCATAAGTTTATCTCACCTAACAGTTATTGGCTTACTTATTATAATGAGTAGGTAACTCTTTACCAAATGAATCTCATGCATGTACCGATTATCCTTCGGCCTCTAAATCATTAATACCTCACCTAACAGTTCTTAGTATAAAAGATTTAGTTAAGTTTACCTTAATACCCTTGCATATTTCAAAACATCTTACTAACCTCACCTAACAGTTCTTGGTAGCTTAATGTATGAATTATGCATCATCGTATGATATATGGTTTGTTTTCAACATTTTAATGAATGAGTAGCCCATGTATCGATGACGACTAGCTCAAGCATAAAATATTTTAAATATTCCATTGGTATTAGTAGGCCATGGTGGATATTCCTAATATCCATCATTACAACTTAACAATAATTATGTTTATTTAATTAAGGAGTATTTGGCCATTATTATGGTCTCACTTTTTAGAATGTTATTTCATTTTCAATATTCAAATACGTCTAAGCACCCTAATATACATCTCATGCATATTATGGACAAACCAACCAAGGATGATCATGGAATTTTCTAATAAAACCAATTTGAGCCAAAATTGGTTTTAAGGTCCACCTAGGTATCAAACAAACAATAATGATTATGAGACATCTTATGCCTCAAATTACTACAATTATTAATTTTTATTTGAGAGGCCAAAATATCATTGGAAGTGCTGCAACGATCCATAAAGTCTCCTTGCTCCAACTTCCAAGGCATCGTAAATACGTCGTCCCTCCTTTTACAATCATCTCGTAGAAATTACATATTTACAAGAATTGGGGTACAAATTTAGGGGTAATGGGATACAATCAGATCTTAATAGAAGGAGGGACATGCAAGTCCCTATTTAAAAATATTACAACCATTTAAGCCTTTAGAAATCAGCCAAATCAACAAATAAATCAATAGCTCATTCAATCACGCATACATTCAATCATCGCATGACATAAATATATCATAAAATATCTAGGTCTTTCCACGATCATCCTTCATGCTATGATAAATGGGAATAACATAAATCATGCTTCAAAAATTCAAAATTGAATGAAGATGGCTCGATACCAATTGAAGGACAACATTTGTCCATGAGGTTCCTAATAACGCAACTTTTGTGCAGTAAAATTAAAATAGATGGCAGAAGCTCTAGAAATCTCGGATCAACTTCATTTAAAAACAAAAATCAAGAGGAAAGATTTAAGTTTAATTACCTCACTTGTAGTTTCAAAATGACTTCGTGAAGTAGGAGAAAATGACTAAAAACAGCAAGCTACGAACACTGTCCAGAAAATAGAGCTCTGCACGAATAGCTTCTGTTTTGCCACGATCTGAGATCCGTTAAGCACCCCAATTTGATTCCTCTAGTCAGTCCACACTTAGAAATGTTCTAGGAGTTCATAGGATTTGGAATCTCGAAATTTTGTTTAGAAATGAGAGAGATAATGAAGAAACATGAATGCTAGTTCATGATGATTCATTCCACCAAATAAAGCCACCGTTATCTCTAATAATGTTACCGAACATTACCATGTGCTAGACCCACCCACTTAGCCATTATTTATTGAAAAGGGATCTTATCACTTCAATAAATTATTTAATCAAATAAATAAATAGCTAAATTAATTAATTTTCATAATTAATTAATTAATCTCATTTTGATCAAATCAAATGGTTAAATGTGGGCTTCTTTTGTGACATGTTGTAATGCTTTCCCTTAATCCATATTAGATCCAATGAAATCCCAAAATTCTAAACCCAAAAATGGTCTAGAAGTCCATAATCATATATGAATTGGAACATGTCCAAAATGGTCATTTTACGTGCTCGATATTATATAATGTTTAATTGAGGATTTATGAAATTTATTTTGTTCCTTAAACTATTTATGGAACATCTAAATTTCTATCTCAAATCATATTTAAGATATATATATAACATTCTCAATTAATTATATATAAATATTGATTTTCTAAAATTAGGAAACTTCTTATTTTCTAGTAACTCCATTTTTTCATTTCTATTTGGTGTATGACCTTTTAGGTTCTTAATTATAAGGCAGTAGAATTATTTTAATGATAACTCTTTATTCATTAAATGATGCTAAACTCTTTAGTCATCAATTAGAACTTTTCTAATGACCTTAAGATGCATTACTAATACGCTTTACCAATATTGATCTTAAGGTTTCTACAAGTCATGAGTGACACCTAGCAGTATATCACAACCATCCGAATAACAAGAATTGTTGGATTTATAGAACCTATTCCATTGTAACTCTATGTCTTGGTCTCTTCATCATCCATGTCCAGAGAAAAGCACGGCTTATGGTTTTTATGTTAAGCAGTTAAGCTTTATCTCAAAATAAATCTAAATGAACTTGGCATAAAAATATAATTTGAACTCCTTCAAATATATTTCACCTTGGCCAACAAGGATTTCTCATGCCAATTTATATTATCTCATTGGGACATTCTTTTTGTATATTACAAAGTGATGAATTCCATATTGGCCATACACTTATCTTCATACATAGCCAACCATGACAGCTATTGCTAGATCTCTTCCATGATTAGGAATCAATCATTATGCTTTCACATATCAAAGATGTCTATGTATAAGACATCTGTTATACCTCAGGTCTAAAGACCATTACTAAACGTAGTGTCTGTTACAATGTATAATAAGCCATTAACACTCAAAACCATATGGCTTACTATATTTAGTCAAGTTCTGTAAACTCGTTCTCTTAACAAGTACCTATGTGTTTGACTTGATATCTCATGTCAATGATATGAAACTCACCATCCATTTTAGTATCACATACCATAAAGAGTCATAACACATACTAGTGTTTATAGGAATTTATAATGTCTAATCATAAATCCACTACTAGGAACTATTTTAGAAGTATAGTACAAAGGATGGACGTTTCATATTCTCGACAAACTCGAGAATGTGCTCCTTAAATATTTTACTTCTTGGACTATTTCATTAAATTAATTAATGAATGTTGATAACTTTGCCATTTTATAAATATCAAAATGCTATTGAAATACAATCATTCCCTAAACAAACAAACACCATTTGATTGGCCTTTAGGGCATATTACTAACACATAATACATAAATTTCTAATTATTTAGCATAATTGTTTGAAATTGTTTTTGGGGAAAAAAGAGAGGAATAAGAAAAGAGGGAGCTGAAGTTTAAAAACAATTTTATTTCTTTATTAACTATCATTTATGTTATCTCTTTAGTTTTGATGATCCCTCAGTCTTCGGCTACATGGATCAACAAACATAGACATAAAAAGAAAGACATGTTAAGTATGATGTATGTAAAAATGTTTTATTTTATTTTTAATTCTTTATTCTCAGTGAGGACATTGGAATAAGTTTACTAAACCTAGCTACCCTCTACATCTAGCTAGGTCATTAATTCCAAGCTCAAAGTGGCATTTATTTACTCTCTAATTTGAGAGAATTTTATCCCCACAAGCCAATTGAATATTGAGATGAGAACTACTAAACTAATGGGTGCTTCTTGATATACGTATCAAGTTAACATTTCAAGTTCGACGCCTGATATTTCAATTGTAAGTTTAATGTGCAAGGTTTCTTTAATCTAACATTTTAATTGACAGCCACTCCCTATAGCTTCCTAATCATAAATGAAATTGAAGAAAATCTCCGAACGACATGCAATACAATATCCAAGGAAACTCAATCAAGTGAAGCTAAATCAAAGGATCAATCAGGACAATCAAATACTGATATCAATGCTTAAAATCCTCTTTACAAGCAAGAACAATAGCCTTGAATTGACTAGCCGTTAGAAATCCATTTTTTCCTTTTTTGTTAGCTAGAATCTCGGCCTAAACTCTAGGCACAATCTTGTATATATATCAATCATTTCTTTAGTAAAAGGCAGCTCATGATTTATTGATTTCAAGCATCCTGGTTTTTATTTTTTCATGGTATCAGAGCTTTCGTGAGAATAATGAACATGGTCAACAAAGAACCATCACTCTCTATATCATCCTTTCACCAATGTGCCAGCTTCATATCTATAAAGCTCAGCCCCTCAAACTTCCTGCTTTGGAAATCTCAAGTATTTCCGTTAGTGCGTAGCCTTGGTGTAACATATGCACTTTAATTGTCTTAATTAAGTGTGCGATTTAATTTTTCCGCTTCGAATCGAGATAAATTGAGCGCGATTAAAAACTCAGAGTGGTCGGATTTATTTTTCGTTACGGGTCCGGTATAAGCTTAATCTGTATTAAGTTTATTAAAAAAAAAAAAGAAAGCCGGGTTTATATGTTTTGGAACGGGTGGAACCATTTACATTGTTTGGAATTTTAGAAGAGAGAGAGAAAGAGAATTTGACCCGGTTGACCCGAAAACCCGACCCGGACCCGCGAGCTTGACCCGATCGTTTCTTCCGATTCCGGCCTCCGTTCCGGCCGAGCTTGGTACCGTTTTGAAGCTTGAGAGACGAGCAACGTATACCTGCCATCCTCATCGCCGAAAACCGCTTGGAACGCCGCCGGTTGAAGCCCGAAAACTCGCGGCCAAACCCGTTTTTGTCGCCGTCGATTTCACCGGATTTTTGACACGCCACCACTTGAATCTTGTTCCTCAGCTCACCAGCGTCATTTTTTGACCGACCCCGTCACCTGAATCGGCCAGATTGCCGCCGATTTGCTCTTGGAAGCTCGCGGTTTTGGGGAGCTCGATCCGCCGCCGGTAGAGCACGTGAGACGTCACCGCCGCCACCATTGAACTCAGCGTGGCCGGAACTATCAGACCTAAGCTCCCCGTCGCCGTTGACGGAAGTTCGGTCACCGTTGACCGACATGGGCAATTCGGTAATTTCACAAAACTTTGGGTGTGATTTTGTAATTTGTGAAATCAGTGGGTAATTTGGTAAATTGAGGTTAGGGCAGTAAGGTAATTTGTGATTTCGAGGATAATTCAATAATTTAAGTTGTTAAGGACATTTCGGTAATTTTATGCTCCGAGGGTAATTTCGTAATTTCAGACATTTTGATTATTCCCGTGATCTGAATTGGGTAATTGAAGATTCTACGGTTATTTACGTTAAATAATGATGTTGAGGGCATTTTGGTAATTTTGGCATGTAGGGGTATTTTGGTAATTATGTACATGCGGGAATAATTATTGTTGTTATATATTCGTTTCGAGAAGTATTATGTTATATTAGTTGTTCGGAGAATGATTATGTCGTTTCCTTGATTAGGAGGATCCGCGAACGAGAATCAACCCGCGGACGTTGTTGATACCGAGTCTGGTCATCGTCACTGTGAATGGAATATAATTTTTATAAGTATACGCCGATTTTATTATACAGCGCAGTATATTTGAAAAATAAGTATTTGATACTTTAATTTAATGATTTTCTAGAAAATTGAGATTTATTTATGTGTTGAAATCTATTGTTATTAAGAATGAGTTTAATTAACGATTTTTATCGTTTTTGAGTAAATGCATAATATTAAACTTGAGTGGATTTGAAATATGTTGAAGAAAG
Source organism: Citrus glauca (assembly GCA_029633175.1). Taxonomy (NCBI): domain Eukaryota; kingdom Viridiplantae; phylum Streptophyta; class Magnoliopsida; order Sapindales; family Rutaceae; genus Citrus; species Citrus glauca. Next base: position 25,681,716 of record JAQOOD010000003.1, on the reverse strand, counting down.
AGAAAATAAGATTTCAGATATGATTATATGTTTTCGTACATGTTTATTAAATATTATTTGAGAAATTATTAAACAGTACCCTTCCCTCCAGATACAGAGAAACAGATAATATGAGATGAATACAGATATACAGATGAGATGAGATAGAGGCCTTTGGGGCCCGTCTGAACACACATAAAGGCTTTAGGCCGTGTGTTTGGGCGCTTTTGCCTTTTGGAGGCTTATGCATACACAGATATTGAGATGTATCAGTTATGAGATGAGATTTTCCCTATCTATCCGTTGTAGCTCCGGGGCGTGGCGGTACCCAGATAGTACGTCATTGCCTGTCCGTCGAGGTCCGGATATGATGAGGTCATTCCCCTGGGTACTTGTTTGATGATAGTTTTTGATATTCAGTATTTGATATGATAAGTGTTATGATTCCATCGATTTTACGCAGATTTATAAACAATAGTATTTCAGTGATTGATTTTGAATGAAATATGTTTAAATAAATTCTTACGATGTTTTGATGATATTGATTTGAGAAAGAGAAATTGGTTTAAATAAATTTATTTTTCGGAAACTAGTATCCACTCACTGAGTTTTATACTCACCACGTTTTTATCATATTTTTTCTCCCCACAGGAGATTTGCAGGTACATCAGTCGACCCAGCATCGGTAGTTAGTTTTATAATTGTGGCCACGTGATAGTGCTAGGAGTCGTAGATTTTATATTTTGATATTTGGGATTTGTGATTTGTGATTTGTGATTTGTATTTACGGTTATGTTTTTGTATTGAGGATAATCATTGTATTTATTTTTATATTGGAGTGATTTGTGTGATATTTGAGATAATGATTGGAGAAGTTGGATTTGAAGTTTGGATGGTTATTGAAATATTATTGGGAGTGTTGTTTTGTAAATTGTAGTTTTCGGAATGTTGTATTTATAGGGGAGGTTCTGTCGAATTTTCGGTAGAATCCTTAGATAATATTATATTATTTTGATTTGATTTTACGTAATTAGATAGACTCGTCCTGGGAGTGCGGGGTGGGTCGTTTCACTTGGATTGATGCACCATCTAACAGGAGCTGGGAAACCAGAGGCTGAGATGGAAGATGATGATGGCAAAAGTGTTCCCAATCCGAAATATGAAACTTGGGTTAACAATGATGGCCTTCTAACCTCCTGGTTATTGGGAATCATGTCTGAAGAAGTGCTAGGGATGATAGTTGGAGCAGAATCAGCCCACCAAGTGTGGCAGTCTCTTGAAGAGCAGCTGCTGCCCATGACAAAAGAAAATATTGTTTACCTCACCGATCGTCTAATGAATCTTAAGAAAGGATCCCTGACTATAGATGAATACATTCGAAAATTCAAAACTATTTGTGATAGTTTGACTGCCGTGAAGAAACCAGTGGACGATGTCGATAAAGTATTTCAATTGGCACGTGGACTTGGACCAGAATATCGAGACTTTAAGGTAGCAATGCTGGCAAAACCTCCATACCCTACATATAATCAGTTTGTTTTAGCCTTGCAAGGACATGAACAGATGTTATGCAATGAGCAAGAAGATAAGAAGCAATTCGTCAACCCTGAACAAGCCTTTTTTAGCCAGAGAGGAAGAGGTAGAAATCAGGGGGGTCGCTTCAACTCAAGGGGAAGGGGTTTTACGCCAGCAGGAAGGAATGGAAATCAAAATTTTGTGAACCAAAGTCAACGGAACAATAACAATTTTTAGAAATTTCATGCTGGTAACAACAGCAACATAAAGAATGCCAATCCACAAAACGTGGACCCAGGTGATAAAACTATATGTCAAATTTGCTTTAAACCTAAGCATACAGCTTTAGAATGTCAAAGTAGGTTTGATCACTCGTATCAATCTGGGGAAATTCCCCATGCTCTTGCTGCCATGCATATAAATGACGAAGATGATGATCCTACATTCTATGCTGACTCTGGAGCAACAACTCACATCACCAACAACTCAGGTAATATAAGAAAAATAATTCCATATAAAGGAAATGATTCTTTATATGTTGGTAATGGTAAGGGTCTTAAAATTACACACATAGGTGATACTGTGTTAAATACCAATCACGGTTGCTTGAACCTAAAAAATGTCCTTGTTGTTCCCGATATTAAAAAGAATCTCCTATCAGTAGGGAAGTTAACAACTGACAATTCATTTGTTATTGTTTTCTCATCAAATGGTTTCTTGATTAAGGACAAGCAGGGAAAGACGCTTGCGAAAGGACATAAACAAGGAGGATTGTATGCTCTCGAGGAGAAAGCAAAGCAAGCATACACAGCAATTCAAGGAAATAAAGCAAATTTTGACATTTGGCATCGACGAATGGGGCACCCTCATGAAAAGTTTCTTAAACTTTTACAAGAAAAACAACTCATTGATATATCGAGTTGGAAAAAATCAGAAAATATTTGTATTAATTGTCAAATGGCAAAAAGTTGCAAACTACCTTTTAATTCTTCCAACAAAGTTGCGAATTTTCCTCTTGAGAAAATTCATTGTGACTTATGGGGACCAGCCCCAATCTCATCTACTCAAGGATTTAATTATTAAGCTATTTTTACTGATGACATTAGCAGATTTACGTGGCTATATCCCTTGAAATTTAAATAAGATTTTTTTAATTGTTTCTTGGAATTTCAAAGTTTTGCAGAAAACCAATTTGACAGGAGAATCAAAGTATTCCAAAGTGATGGAGGGGGTGAATTTCAATCAGGAATTTTTAAAAATCACTTGAAAAAATGTGGAATTCTCCATCAAATTTCATGCCCACACACTCCGGAACAAAATGAAGTAGCCGAGAGAAAGCATAGACATGTAGTAGAAACGGGTCTCACTCTCATGTATCAAGCAAATTTACCACAAAATTTGTGGGTTGATGCATTTCTCACTGCTGTACACCTAATAAATAAAATGCCATCCACAGTGTTGAAGAAAAAGAGTCCATTTTTCCAATTACACAATAAACAGCCAGACTGCAAATCATTAAGGGTATTTGGATGTAGATGCTTTCCATATCTCAAGAAGTATGGTAAGAGTAAATTTACAAAGAAAACATACCCATGTGTTTTCATTGAATATAGCTTAAACCAAAAAGGTTATAGATGTCTTGATCCGACAACTAAGAGAGTATATATATCAAGGCACGTGATCTTTGATGAAATGTGCTTTCCTTTTGTTGACTCTTCTAATTATTCTGTACAGGTTCAAACGGCAAGACTATCATCTTTGGATGAATGGGATAAAAAGACAAAACAAAACAGCTCAATTTAAAATAAGTTACCAGCTTTACAATCTCAGGATTTCACTCCACATTTAACTTGCTGTGAAGGAGCTGAGGACAAAGGAAAATCTATAACACTTCATGACCTGGAAGGGACACTTAAATCCAATGAAACGCCACAAGCCTTATTGGAGGAACGAATTCAAACTCATACTGAAAAGAGTTCTAGCCATATACCATCTACTAGAAACTCGGATGAAACTGTTGTATCAGAATCAACAGCTCAAAAGCAAACCTCACCACAAGTCTTATTGGAGGAACGAACTCAAATGGATGCTGAATAGAGTTCTAGCCACGTAACACCTACTGGAAACTCTAAAGAAGTTGTTGTATCAAAATCAACAGCTGAAAAGCAAACTTCAAAGGAAATAGGTGATAATCTTGTGGTTGATCTAACTGGTTATTTTAATGCTGACACTTTTTCTAGTAATGCAGGGCCATCTACTATTTCTTCGAATCAGCACAACATGATTACAAGGCACAAATTGAAGAAAAATCCAGAGCTATAAAAACAAATGGCACTCACTGCACAATCTGACTTGTCAACCTCGGAACCAAAAACATTTAGATCAGCCATGAAAATACCTTGTTAGTTAGCTGCAATGGAGGAAGAAATGCAAGCCTTGCATGACAACCAGACTTGGACACTTGTGCCTAGACCAAAGAATATAAACGTTATTGGGTCAAAATGGATTTTTCGAACCAAATTCAAAGAAGATGGATCAGTGGAAAGGCATAAAGCAAGGTTGGTGGCGCAAGGATACTCTCAAATAGAAGGATTGGACTTTGAGGAGACATACAGTCCAGTGATAAAACCAACAACAATTAGAGCTGTTCTAGCTATTGCCGTAACATCAAGTTGGAAAATAAAACAATTAGACGTGAAAAATGCATTCTTACATGGTTTCCTTAACAAGGCCGTGTATATGGAGCAACCTCCAGGGTTCAAAAGTTCTGCTTCACCGGACCATGTGTGCAAATTAAATAGATCTCTTTATGGACTAAAACAAGCACCAAGGGCATGGTTTGATCGTTTTTCTCAATTCTTACTTGAACTTGGTTTTCTTTGTAGCAAAGCCGATTCATATATGTTTATTTATAGAATTAACACCATGATTATTGTAATGTTAGTCTATGTAGATGATATTATCGTGACAGGAAATAATGATGAATTCATTGAATCTACAATTCAAAAACTCAGCCAAGAATTTGCAGTGAAGGATCTTGGAAGATTACACTACTTCCTCGGCTTGGAAATAAAATATATCGCTGGTGGTATTTTTATGACACAAACAAAATATATCAAGGACATCTTAGCTCGGTCAAAAATGGATGATTGTTCCCATTTTGCAACTCCAATGGCTATGAAGCAGCAATTCACCACTCATGATAAAAAACAAACCAATGCCGCTGAATTTCGCAAACTAGTTGGAAGCTTACAATACTTGACATTTACATGACCCGACATTGTTCATGCTGTGAATAAGGTCTGTTAATGCTTTCAGAATCCAACGGAAGGAGATCTTTGGGCCGTCAAACAAATACTACGATATCTTAAAGGAACAATACATTGTGGTGCTTATTTTATGGCAAAAAGCTCTCTAAAACTTAGTGGTTTCTGTGATGCAGATTGTGGAGGCTGTAAGGAGACAAGAAGAAGCACTACGAGCTATTGTATCTACCTAGGAGCAAATTGCATTTCGTGGTCATCAAAAAGACAGCCAACAATTGCAAGATCATCCACAGAAGCGGAATATAGAGCTTTGGCTTCCACAACAGCCGAAATAACTTGGATCACGTATCTTTTACGAGATATAGGAGTTCAACTCAAACAGCCACCACAATTATTTTGCGACAACATCAGTGCATTGCATATGATCATAAATCCTGTTTTTCATGCTCGCTCTAAACACATTGAGATGGATTATCACTTTGTAAGAGAAAAGGTGGCTGTCGGTTCGCTTATCACACGATACATCCCCACCAAAATGCAAACAGCTGACATTTTTACAAAGCCACTGCCGAAACTATCTTTTCGAGAATTTCGCCTTAAACTAGGGGTTCATTCCATTCCACCCACAAGTTTGAAGGGGGGGTGAAGAAAATCTCCGAACGACATGCAATACAATATCCAAGGAAACTCAATCAAGTGAAGCTAAATCAAAGGATCAATCAGGACAATCAAATACTGATATCAATGCTTAAAATCCTCTTTACAAGCAAGAACAATAGCCTTGAATTGACTAGCCGTTAGAAATCCATTTTTTCCTTTTTTGTTAGCTAGAATCTCGGCCTAAACTCTAGGCACAATCTTGTATATATATCAATCATTTATTTAGTAAAAGGCAGCTCATGATTTATTGATTTCAAGCATCCTGGTTTTTATTTTTTCAAAAATTATATGTGCCCACTCCCTATAATTTGAACTTTGAAGTGAAGAAGTTAGGACTTTATATCCCCATCACATTGAAGAGTAAAAATCTCTTTCATGTTTTAGGTTTCCATTCACCATGCATGCGGACAGAGCAAGACCTAATAGCATTTAAATTTCTTCAAACAAGTCCATCACTTTAATAGCAAGAAAATGTTAATGCAAATTGAGAAAGAAACCAATACACGATTGAAAATTTTCTGTGCTTTTAGAGTCAAAAGTATTGAAGAAAATTGAAGTGAAAGATATGATTCAGATTGCTTGTAACACCCCACACCCGGGTCTTGACCCATTTTTGCCACCCATATATAAAAGAAATAGAGAGAGAAAGGAAAGAGAGAGTAGAGAACCGAGAGAGAGAGAAGAGAACCCGTTGACCCGATCCCGGACCCGGACCCGGACCCGCGAGCTTGACCCGGCCGGTTCTCCCATTTCCGGCCTCCGTTCCGGGCGAGCTTGGTACCGTTTCGAAGCTTGAGAGATGAGCAACGTATCCATGCCGTCCTTGCTGCCGGAAATCGATCGGAAAGCCGCCGATCGAAGCTTGGAAGCTCCGTGGAATCGCCGCCTCGATTCGCTGTGATTTCGCCGGTTTTCGGTAACGCCATCATTTGGGTTTTGTTCCTTACCCTTCCCTCTGTCTTTTCCGACCAGCCATGGATGCCGGTGATCGGCCGTTGATGGATTCGCGGCTTTGGGAGCTTGATCCGCCGCCGTCGCCGCGCGTGGGAGGTCACCACCGCCATCATTGGACTCAGCGTGGCTGGAACTTTCAGTTCTGAGCTTCCCGTCGCCGTCGGTTGACTTCCGGTGACCGTTGATCGACAAGGGTATTTCGGTAATTTCATAGTTTAAGGGCAAGTTTGTAATTTCTGATTTTGTGGGTATTTTAGTAATTGTTGGCATTGAGGATAAGTTGGTAATTTATGATTTTGAGGTTAATTTGGTAATATTGAGATGAGGGTATTTTGGTAATATTGATTCAAGGGCATTTTGGTAATTTTGATATTTGAGGGTAATTTCGTAATTTCAAGAATTATGAGTATTTTGATGATTTATGATTTAAATTGAGATTATGTGAGGTTAAGTATGGAATGTGATTATGTTGAGGAATTTAAGAATATTGGAGTTTATAATTATGGTTTCATTTTATGCTTATGAGAGTATTATTTATTTATTTGTAGGCCAATGCTACTGATTTGTATTTGTTACTCGAGGATACCGGGAGGTAAGTAAACTGGATTTCCAAACGAATCACAATAAACAATATATATGTTTGACATGTTTGAAAAGTCTATTTTGATATATGTACAGAGAATGTGTTTATACGTCTTGCCCATGAATTTATATGATGTGTTGATATGAGATGTTGATATATGTGTTTATTGACATGGGCATACGTATGAATATTTCATTGGCATGAGCACGAAAATGCATTATGTTTTTCATATTTCCTGGAAAATGAGAAAGTTGATTTTAGCAAATGAGATTTGACAAGAAAGAAAGATTGTTTTACAGTTTTAGCTTGGATGCTTGAATTCGTTACTGGCTTAGTTGAGGACTCTCTAGATGGTTATATAGTTATGAGATAAGTGGGCGAAGGACGCATTGCGAAAAGCCCAAAGAGTATGAAAGAGAAAGTTATGAAAGTTAAGAGAGTGTCCTGCTAAGCAGTAATCGAATGAAGGTAGCTCAAGTAAGTGGTTTAAAAGAAAATGTGAAAGTTTGAGAAAGACAGAATGAGATTTCGATGATTTGTTTTAGGATGTTTTCGAATATCATGGCACGTCATTCATTTGATATGTATATGTATGTATGTATATTTTGGTATATGTAAAACTGGTTTACTTACTGAGTTTTGTACTCATTATAGTTTATTGTGATTCAGTTTCTGTAAGCAGGATTCGTGTTGAGCGTTGATAAGGGCTTGGATGGTGGAAGTAGATGGGTTGGCATGAATTTTAAATTCTTTCGCTGCTTTGTATTTATTTTCAAAGATATGATTTTTATGGATTGTAAAAGGATTATTTATTATTATTTTATGAGATTTAAGCTTCTAGCAGTAAGATTCGCTTTGGGAGTGCGGAGCGGGTCGTTACATTGCTTAAATGAAGAAAAAAGATATGGGAAAATTTTTAAAGCTAAAAGTAGAAGCAAAAGCCAAAGAAAATTAAGAATTTGTAAATGGTTATAAAAGGAAAGAATCCATTTGGCTAGACTTCAGATCACTGCAGCATGCTGTGATTATTAATATGATTATTAATATATTGCAACTGCTGTGTGTTTTGTCAAATGATCTAAAACCTAGATAAAGATAGGAAAGTCACCGTAGCCTTCTCTTTTTCTGGGGAATTGGAGTCGACAACTTCGGTCAAATTTTTTTAGCTACCATGAAATGATGTACTTGCAAGAGTCTAACTTTCATCACGAACAAAAATCCCTTTACGACATTCATTTAATTATATCAAAAAGTTAAAATTGTTGAAAAAAATTGATAAAAAAAATTATTGTTTTTAACCAAAGCAGTGGCTCAAGATTCGCAATATTCTTGGCCACTAAAGTCTCATTAACTATTTTCTAATTAGGATGACATTATTTATAATTTACCTTAAAATGCAGTTGAACGACTTTCAGTTTCTTTGTTTAATTAGTCATTCGAGTTGAACTCCTAAAAAAGATATGAGTTAAAAATAATGTTTGGGCTATGCTCCTTCCCCTTTAATAAAACTTGAGAAAATAAAATAAAATGAATTCATGATGTGGTTTTATCTCAATACCATTGGACTCAGCGTGGCTGGAACTAGCAGACCTAAGCTCCCCGTCGTCGTTGATTGAAGTCCGGTCACCGTTGACCGGGAGGGGCATTTTGGTAATTTCACAAAACTTTGGGGGTGATTTTGTAATTTATGAAATCAGTGGGTAAATTGGTAATTTTAGGTTAGGGCAGTAAAGTAATTTGTGAATTCGAGGATAATTCGGTAATTTAAGTTGTTAAGGACATTTCGATAATTTTACGCTCCGAGGGTAATTTCGTAATTTCAAACATTTTGATTATTCCCGTGATCTGAATTGGGTAATTGAAGATTCTACGGATATTTAGGTTAAATAATGATGTTGAGGGCATTTTGGTAATTTTGGCATGTAGGGGTATTTTGTACATGCGGGAATAATTATTGTTGTTATATATTCGTTTCAAGAAGTATTATGTTATATTAGTTGTTCGGAGAATAATTATGTTGTTTCCTTGATTAGGAGGATCCGCGAATGAGAATCAACCTGCGGACGTTGTTGATACCGAGTCTGGTCATCGTCACTGTGAGTGGAATATACACAACATATTTTCATAATATACGATGATTTTATAATACAGTGTAGTATGAAAAATAAGTATTTGATGCTTCGATTTAATGATTTTAGAAAATTGAATTTATTTATATGTGTTGATTTTATTATTACTGAGAAAGAGTTTGAATAATGATTTTATTACCGTTTTTGAATAAATGCTTGATATAGAATTGAATGGATTTAATATATGTTGAAGAAAAAGAGAATGAGATTTCAGACGAGATTATATGTTTATGTACATGTGTCTTAAATGTTATTTGAGAAATCATTAAACAGTACCCTTCCCTTCAGATACAGAGAAATAGATAATATGAGATGAATACAGCGATACAGATGAGATGAGTGAAGGACAACATTTGTCCATGAGGTTCCTAATAACGCAACTATTGCGCAGTAAAATTAAAACAGATGGCGGAAGCTCTAGAAACCTCGGATCGACTTCATTCAAAAACGAAAATCAAGAGGAAAGATTGAAGTTTAATTACCTCACTTGCAGTTTCGAAAAAAACTTCGTGAAGTGGGAGAAAACGACTGAAAACAGCAAGCTCCGAACACTGTCCAGAAAAACAGCTCTGCACGAACAGCTTCTGTTTTGCCACGATCTGAGATCCTTTAAGCACCCCAATTGTGATGCCTCTAATCAGTCCACACTTAGAAATGTTCTAGGAGTTCAGAGGATTTGGAATCTCGAAATTTCATTAAGAAATGAGAGAGATAATGAAGAAACATGAGTACTAGCTCATTTGATTCCTTCCACCAACTAAACCACCATTATCTCTAATAATGGCACCAAACATTATCATGAGCTAGACCCACCCACTTAGCCATTATTTATTGAAAGTGATCCCATCACTTTAATAAATTTATTTAACTAAATAAATAAATAGTTAAATTAATTAATTTCGGAATTAATTATTTAACCCCATTTTGATCACATCAAATGGTTAAATGTGGGCTTCTCTTGTGACATGTTGCAATGCTTTCTCTTAATCCATATTGGATCCAATAAAAGCCCATAATTCTAAACCCAAAATTGGTCTAGAAGTCCATAATCATATATGAACCCGAACATGTCCAAAATGGTCATTTTACGTGCTCGACATTCCATAATGTTTAATTGAGGATTTATGAAATTTATTTTGTTCCTTAAACTATTTATGGAACATCTAAATTTCTATCTTAAATCATATTTAAGATATATTTATATTTATATTCATTCTCAATGAATTATAATATAAATATTTATTTTCCTAAAATTAGGAAATCTAACTTCTCATTTTCTAGTAACTCCTTTTTCATTTCTATATTGTGTGTGACCTTTTAGGTTCTTAGTTATAAGGTAGTAGAACTATTTTAATGATAACTCTTTATTCATTAAATGATGCTAAACTCTTTAGTCATCAATTAGAACCTTTCTAATGACCTTAAGATGCATTGATAATACGCTTTACCAATATTGATCATAAGGTTTCTACAAGTCATGAGTGACACCTAGCAGTATATCACGACTATCCAAATAACAAGAATTGTTGGATCTATAGAACCTATTCCATTGTATCTCTATGTCTTGGTCTCTTCATCATCCATGTCCAGAGAAAAGCACAGCTTATGGTTTATTATGTTAAGCAGTTGTGCTTTATCTCAAAATAAATATAAATGAACTTGGCATGTTAATATAATTTGAACTCCTTCAAATATATTTCACCTTGGCCAAGGATTTCTCATGCCAATTCATATTATCTCATAGGGACATCCTTTTTTTGTATATTACAAAGTGATGAATTCCATATTGGCCATCAACTTGTCTTCATACATAGCCAACCATGACAGCTATTGCTAGATCTCTTCCGTGATTAGGAATCAATCGTTATGCATTCACATATCAGAGATGTCTATGTATAAGACATCTGTTATGCCTCAGGTCTAAAGACCATTACTAAACATAGTGTCTGTTACAATGTATAATAAGCCATTAACACTCACGACCATATGGCTTACTATGTTCGGTTAAGTTCAGTAAACTCATTCTCTTAACAAGTACCTATGTGTTTGACTTGACATCTCATGTCAATGATATGAAACTCACCATCCATCTTAGTATCACATACCATAAGGAGTCATAACACATACTAGTGTTTATAGGAATTTATAATGTCCAATCATAAATCCACCACTAGGAACTATTTTAGAAGTATAGTACAAAGGATACACGTTTCATATTCTCGACATACTCGAGAATGTGTTCCTTAACTATTTTACTTCTTGGACTATATTCATTAAATTAATATATGAATATTGATAACTTTGCCATTTTATAAATATCAAAATGCTATTCAAATACAATCATTCCCTAAACAATCAAATCACCATTCGATTGGCCTTTAGGGCATATTACTAACAATCTCCCACTTGCACTAAAGCCAATCGCTATGGTATCTCATACCCATCTTCTCAAGATGACGATCTAATTGCTGTTGCGTAAGTGCTTTAGTCAGAGGATCCGCAGTGTTATCAGCGGAGGCTACTTTCTGCATAGTGATATCACTCCTTCCAATGATTTCTTTAATAATGTTATATCTTCTCTCAATGTGTTTGGACTTCTGGTGAGACCTTGGTTCCTTAGCTTGTGCTATAGCTCCATTGTTGTCATGAGATTGACAACGCAATGGTTGGAACCACTTGAAGTTATTGAATAAACTTCCGTATCCAAACAACATCTTTTGCTGCATCTAATGCAGCTATATATTCCGCTTCAATGGGAGAATCTGCAGTAGTTGCTTGCTTGGAATTTTTCCAGGTTACTGCTCCACCATTGATAGTGAATAAAAATCCTGATGTAGATTTTTTGTCATCTACATCTGACTGGAAATCTGAATCAGTGAAGCCTTCAATTTTTAGCTCACCCTCTCCATATGTTAAGAACAAATCTTTAGTTCTTCTTAAGTACTTAAAGATATTCTTAACTGTGGTCCAATGTTCCTCACCCGGATTACTCTGGTATCTGCTAGTGACACTCACTGCATGAGCTATATCCGGTCTAGTACATAGCATAGCATACATAAGACTTCCAATTGCAGAAGCATATGGAATCTTATTCATACGCTCTCTCTCATCATACGATTGGCCTTTAGGGCATATTACTAACAATGAGATAGAGGCCTTTGGGGCCTGTTTGAACACACATAGAGGCTTTGGGCTGTGTGTTGGGCGCTTTTGCCTTTTGGGGGCTTATGCATGTAGTATGATAATTACAGAGATACAAATATAAGATATGAGATGAGATTTTCCCCATCTATCCGTTGTAGCTCCGGGGTGTGGCAATACCCAGATAGTACGTCATTGCCTGTCCGTTGAGGTCCGGATATGATAAGATTATTCCCCTGGGTACTTGTTTGATGATAGTTTTTGATATGCAATTTTTGATATGACACGTATTGTGATTCTGTGCAGATTTTTGTTATATGGTATTTCAGTGACTGATTTGAATTAAATATGTTTATATAAGTTCTCATAAGATTTTTATGAAATTGATTTGAGAAAGAGCAAATTATTTTAAATAAATTTATTGTGAAAACTAGTATCCACTCACTGAGTTTTATACTCACCACGTTTTTATCATATTTCCCCCCCACAGGAGATTTGCAGGTACATTAGTCGACCCAGTATCGATAGTTAGATTTGAAATTGTGGCCACGTGATGGTGCTAGGAGTCGTAGTTTGAATATTTTGATATTTGGGATTTACGAGTTATATTTGTGGTTATGTTTTGTATTTAAAGATAATCATTGTATTTGTTTTTATATTGGAGTAATTTGTGTGATATTTGAGATGATGACTGGAGAAGTTGGATTTGAAGTTTGGATGGTTAATGATATATTATTAGGAGTGTTGTTTTGTAAACTGTAGGTTTGGAAATGTTGTATTTACAGGGGAGATTCTGGCGAATTTTTGGTAGAATCCTTAGATATTATTATTTTATCGATCCGATTTTGTGAGTTTAGATAGACTCGCCCTGGGAGTGTGGGGCGGGTCGTTTCAGTTGGTATCAGAGCATGGTTATAGATTCTGTAGACTTTACTGTCGTAAATAGAATAAGTTTTATTATTATTAAGTCGGAATTGATATTTTGTAAGCACCATCATGATTCGTCGTCGCAGTAGACGTGGCCGCGGATGTGACCGTGGTTGCAGCCGTACTAGACTAGTAGTTGGGTTGACTTTAGGAGATGTACCTGCGGGGGAAAATGAGCCCGTAGACGAGGGAATTGTTGAGTCCTCGACGCATGAGGTTGTTTAACAGACACCAGGAGATGCTCCGAATATCGAGCAGTCGATTGATATATTAGCTCAGATTGTGAATACAGTGGTACATAATCAAACTCATCTGCATGTCGGTCATGCAAATACTATCAAGCGTGTACGAAATTTAGAGGCAAAGATTTTTAATGGTTGTGGTGATCCACGCATTCTTTTATTTCTTGTGCATTTGTTATGCATATAGAGAGGGTGCCTAAATTGCTGGATTATGGTTTGGTTGTAGTACACCTTCCGGAGGGTCACTACTTGCGGAGATGGTGTATCAAGATTGTATGATTCGATTGGGTGAGCATGCATTTAAGGCGAATTTGATTATTTTAGACATTCGAGATTTGGATGCCATTTTGGGCATGGATTGGCTTACATCTCATCATGCTACCGTGGATTGTTTCAAAAAAGAAGTTGTGATCAATAAGCCAGGAGAAATTGAGGTGAAATTTTGTGGTGAGCGTAAAGTTTTATCCTCATGTGTCATCTCGGCCATTGAGGCAAGACGCTTGCTAAGGAATGATTGTTCGGCTTATCTTGCATACGTTATAGACACTGAAACTCAGGAGTTGAGATTGGAGGATATTCCAATAGTTCAAGAGTTTTCAGATGTATTTCCAGATGAACTTCCAGGGATGCCACCTAGTAGGGAGATTGAGTTCTCCATTGATTTAATTCCTGAGATGGCTCCTACATCTATAGCACCATATAAGATGGCTCCAGTTGAACTAAAGGAACTTAATATTCAACTGCATGAATTGGTGGATAAAAGGTTTATTAGACCAAGTGTATCTCCATAGGGTGCTCCGGTTTTGTTTGTTAAGAAAAAGGAAAGGATGGTATGCTTAGACTCTGCATTGACTACAAACAGCTGAATAAAGTTACCGTGCGTAATAAATATCCACTTCCGCGTATTGATGACTTGTTTGATCAACTTCAGAGAGCTAAGGTGTTTTCCAAGATTGATTTACGCTCGAGAAATCATTAGCTTAGAATTAAAGAGGCCGATGTTCCTAAAACAACATTCAGAACTCGTTACGGACATTATGAATTCTTGGTGATGCCATTTAGATTGACTAATGCCCCAGCAGCTTTTATGAATCTTATGAATAGGGTGTTTTACCCTTATCTGGATCGATTTGTGATTGTGTTTATTGATGACATTTTAGTGTATTCTCGAAGTCAGGAGGAAAAGGAATTGTATGCCAAGTTTAACAAGTGTGAATTCTGGTTGGATAAAGTAGCATTTTTGGGCCATGTGATATCAGTCGAAGGAATTTATGTTGATCCTCAAAAGGTCAAAGCGGTTGTTAATTAGGAACGGCCTACAAATGTGACCGAAGTTCAAAGTTTCCTTGGATTAGCTGGCTATTATCGTAGATTTGTGGAGGGATTCTCCAAGATTACTACTCTTCTGACAAGGTTGACCAGAAAGAATGCTAAGTTCTAGTGGGATGATGACTGTGAAAAGAGTTTTCAAGAACTCAAGGTACGACTTACTTCAGCACTAGTTCTTACACTTCCATCGGGTAATGAAGGGTTTGTAGTATTCAGTGATGCATCCAGGCAAGGATTGGGTTGTGTGCTAAAGCAACATGGGAAAGTAGTGGCTTATGCTTTTAGACAACTTAAAAAGCATGAATAGAACTACCCGACTCATGATTTAGAGTTAGCAGCAGTAGTATTTGCACTCAAGAGATGGATACATTATTTATACGGAGCAACATGCCAGATTTTCACTGATCATAAGAGCTTGAAGTACTTGTTTACTCAGAAGGAGTTGAATTTGAGACAGAGGAGATGGATCGAACTGATTAAGGACTATGATTGCACTATTGATTATCATCTGGGCAAAGCGAATGTGGTAGCAGATGCACTAAGTAGAAAATCTTCCAGCTCGATCGCTCACTTGCGAGTGAAATATGTGCCTTTGTTGATCGAGTTAAGATCTTTGGGAGTCGAGTTGAATACTGATAATCGTGCAGCTTTGATAGCTAACTTTGATTGACAAGGTTCGTTAGATGCAAGATTTGGATTTGTAGTTACGAAGGTTGAAAGAAGAGGTGCAAAAAGGTCTACGGACTGAGTTTGCGGTGAGAGATGATGGAGTTTTAGTTATGGATAATTAGAATTAAGTCTATGCCAAATCGTTAGGACTTGTGATTCTATTGCTAAGAACGCTATATTTTTGAGGTGTTAGAGTGGCGCAGCGAAAGCGTGATATGATTGATTTTGAACTTTATATGGATTTATAGATCATAAGTAATTCTTGAGGTTTAGATTCTGTGAGCATGACTACAAGTGAATTTCGAGGATGAAATTCTTTGAAGGGGGGAAGTTTGTAACACCCCACACCTAGTATTTTGACCCGGTTGATCCGAAAACCCGACCCGGACTCGCGGAATTGACCCGATCGGTTCTCCCAATTTCGGCCACCTCACCAGCCATGCTTGGTACCGTTTTGAAGCTTGAGAGACGAGCAACGTATCCCTGTCGTCCTTGTTGCCGGAAAACGCCTGGAAGCCGCCGGTTGAAGCTCGAAACCCGCGGCTGAAACCCGTTTTCGTCGCTGTCGATTTCACCAGATTTTTGGCACACCACCACTTGGATTTTGTTCCTCAGCTCACCAGCATTATTTTCCGACCGACCCCGTCACCTGAATCGGCCGGATTGCCGCCGATTAGCACTTGGAAGCTCGCGGTTTTAGGGAGCTCGATCTGCCACCGGTAGCGCGCGTGAGACATCACCGCCACCACCATTGGACTCAGCGTGGCCGGAACTAGCAGACCTAAGCTCCCCGTCATCGTTGATTGAAGTCCGGTCACCGTTGACCGGGAGGGGCATTTTAGTAATTTCATAAAACTTTGGGGTGATTTTGTAATTTCTGAAATCAGTGGGTAAATTGGTAATTTTAGGTTAGGGCAGTAAAGTAATTTGTGAATTCGAGGATAATTCGGTAATTTAAGTTGTTAAGGACATTTCGATAATTTTACGCTCCGAGGGTAATTTCGTAATTTCAGACATTTTGATTATTCCCGTGATCTGAATTGGGTAATTGAAGATTCTACGGATATTTAGGTTAAATAATGATGTTGAGGGTAATTTTGGCAATTTTGGCATGTAGGGGTATTTTGGTAATTATGTACATGCGGGAATAATTATTGTTGTTATATATTCGTTTCGAGAAGTATTATGTTATATTAGTTGTTCGGAGAATGATTATGTCGTTTTCTTGATTAGGAGGATCCGCGAACGAGAATCAACCCGCGGACGTTGTTGATACCGAGTCTGGTCATCGTCACTGTGAGTGGAATATACACAGCTTATTTTCATAATAAACGATGATTTTATGATACAGTGCAGTATGTTTGAAAAATAAGTATTTGATGCTTGGATTTAATGATTTTAGAAAATTGAATTTATTTATATGTGTTGATTTTATTATTACTGAGAAAGAGTTTGAATAATGATTT
Source organism: Citrus glauca (assembly GCA_029633175.1). Taxonomy (NCBI): domain Eukaryota; kingdom Viridiplantae; phylum Streptophyta; class Magnoliopsida; order Sapindales; family Rutaceae; genus Citrus; species Citrus glauca. The sequence continues at coordinate 25,664,856 of JAQOOD010000003.1, read as the reverse complement.
TATTACCGTTTTTGAATAAATGCTTGATATAGAATTGAATGGATTTAATATATGTTGAAGAAAAAGAGAATGAGATTTCAGACGAGATTATATGTTTATGTACATGTGTCCTAAATGTTATTTGAAAAATCATTAAACAATACCATTCCCTTCAGATACAGAGAAATAGATACACATGAGATGAATACAGTGATACAGATGAGATGAGATAGAGGCCTTTAGGGCCCGTCTGAACACACATAGAGGCTTTGGGCCGTGTGTTGGGCGCTTTTGCCTTTTGGGGGCTTATGCATGCAGTATGATAATTACAGAGATACAAATATGAGATATGAGATGAGATTTTCCCTATCTATCCATTGTAGCTCCGGGGCGTGGCGATACCCAGATAGTACGTCATTGCCTGTCCGTTGAGGTCCGGATATGATAAGATTATTCCCCTGGATACTTGTTTGATGATAGTTTTTGATATGCAGTATTTGATATGACACGTATTGTGATTCTATGTAGATTTTTGTTATATGGTATTTCAGTGATTGATTTGAATTAAATATGTTTATATAAGTTCTCATGAGATTTTTATGAAATTGATTTGACAAAGAGCAAATTATTTTAAATAAATTTATTGTGAAAACTAGTATCCACTCACTGAGTTTTATATTCACCACGTTTTTATCATATTTCCCCCCCCCCCCACAGGAGATTTGCAGGTACATCAGTCGACCCAGTATCGATAATTAGATTTGAAATTGTGGCCACGTGATGGTGCTAGGAGTCGTAGTTTGAATATTTTGATATTTGGGATTTACGAGTTATATTTGTGGTTATGTTTTGTATTTAAAGATAATCATTGTATTTGTTTTTATATGGGAGTGATTTGTGTGATATTTGAGATGATGACTGGAGAAGTTGGATTTGAAGTTTGGATGGTTAATGATATATTATTGGGAGTGTTGTTTTGTAAACTGTAGGTTTGGAAATGTTGTATTTACAAGGGAGATTCTGCCGAATTTTCGATAGAATCCTTAGATATTATTATTTTATAGATCCGATTTTGCGAGTTTAGATAGACTCGCCCTGGGAGTGTGGGCGGGTCGTTTCATTTACTAATGTCGTTGCCTAGATATTCCATTTCCATGCCTGTTGATGTTGTGGTCGTATGTAGATTGATGTTATGATAATAAAAAAAAAGTAGATTGATGTTGTGAGCAATTGCAGAACTTTTTGATTTTTCTGCTCGCTTTGAGTTTGTCGGCAAGGATATTGTCAAACGTATCGGTATGGCCAAGGATGGGATCCATGCAGTCCTTGTAGGTTTCGCTGTTAGAAGCTGCTATTCTCAAGAGGAAGAAGCTGCACTAGACAGTTGGCAGACCTTGTTGGGGAAAAGAGTTTTTGACTATATGATTGTTGTTTTCATTGGAGGGGATGAACTTGAAGATAATGACGAAATGTTAGAAGATTATTTGGGTCGTGAGTGTCCAAAGTGAAACGACCCACCCCGCACTCCTAGGGCGAGTCTATCTTATAGAAGTTGAAGTTTAAAAAATAAAATAATAATATCTAAGGATTCTACCGAAAATCCGGCAGCATCACCCCTATAAATTCAACATTTCCAAAACTACAATTTACAAACAACACTCCCAATAATATCACAATAACCATCCAAACTTTAAATCCAACTTCTCCAGTCAACATCTCAAATATCACACAAATCACTCCAATATAAAAACAAATACAATGGTTATCCTTAAATACAAAACATAACCATAAAATACAAATAAATAATTAAAAAAAGTTGACAACAAAGTATGTAGGATACTTTTTTATTTTGTAAAAATAAAAAAAAATAAACGTATTGTGAAATGACTTTTTTTTTCTTTTGCTTTTGACCCTTCTTCTCGGTCTTCTTCTCCTTTTACTTTTTTTAGTACTTATAGAATATTTTTTTATATATTATTATATACTTAGCGCAACTTGTTTCATATGCAAAATCTAATATCAATAAAGAAAACATTAATAACTAAACTTACGTTAAATAATTTTGTTACAATTCATTTGATTATATTGTTATAAGATAGTCTATGTTCTCTTATGAACAAATAAAGTTAATTAATTTAAATAATTTAAGTTAAGATTTTCTTTCAAATTTAAAATAGTGTACAAAATAATTTTTAAGGGAAAAAATAATACTACCCTTTATTTATATTTTTATGTGTACACTTTCTCGCTCTCCATACAAAACACTTCAAAAAAAGTCAAGTCTCTTCCCCTTTCTCATCTCTTCATACCCAGGCCAACGCAATCCCTTTAGCTTTCCTCTCTTCGCAAGTAAGTAAAATCTCAGTTCATCTCATCATCTGACGGTTTGTTTTCATACTTTGCTTTCCCCAAATTGCCCTCGCCTTTTCCTCTCTTTTTCAATTTTAGTTTCTTTTCGATTATAGACATTTCTTTATCTCGGTTTGTAAATTTTATCAGATGTAATGCATAATTGATCGTCGTTGTTGTTTTGTTCAATAGTTTCGCAAAACAAGCCGAAATCAAATTAAATTATGTATCAGCACAACTAATTAGTTAATTAATTGATGCTGTTTAGATTGTGTGCTTGATTGTATATCAATATCAGCATATTTTTACTAAGATTTTAAATTTAATTAAATAATCAGGATTCTGAATGATTTTTATTTTAAATATTTTTATGAATTTGTTCATGTTCGGTTGGATAGTATTTAAAGTAATAATAAATGTAGGTTTTAATGGAGTGAAATTGTAAGGGTATGGTAACTGAATTTTGTTTCTTATTGTTTAAAGATAAAGACTAAATTGGTTTGATATTGTAAATGCATTGCAGGTAAATTGAAACTTTTTAAATGATGGGAGGCAGTGCGATTGATAATGATTGGGAGCTTACTTCTCCATAATGGAGAAGTGCACTGTGGTTTTAGTTGGCCGTACTGGCAATGGCAAAAGTGCGACGGGCAACAGTATTCTTGGAAGAAGAGCCTTCAAGTCAAGAGCTAGTTCATCTGGTGTTACTAGTACTTGTGAAATGCAGAGAACCGTGCTCAAAGATGGCCAAGTTGTTAATGTCATTGATACCCCTGGTAATTTACTGTTGTCAGTGCCTAGATATTCCATTTCCATGCTTGTTGATGTTGTGGTGGTAAGTAAATTGATGTTATGAGTAATTGTAGGACTTTTTGATTTTTCCGCTAGCTCTGAGTTTGTCGGCAAGGAAATTGTCAAATGCATCGATATGGCCAAGGATGGGATCCATGCAGTCCTTGTAGTTTTCTCTGTTAGAAGCCGTTTTTCTCAAGAGGAAGAAGATGCACTAGACAGTTGGCAGGCCTTGTTGGGGAAAAGAGTTTTTGACTATATGATTGTTGTTTTCACTGGAGGGGATGAACTTGAAGATAATGAAGAAATGTTAGAAGATTATTTGGGTCGTGAGTGTCCAAAGTGAAACGACCCACCCCGCACTCTCAGGGCGAGTCTATCTGATAGAAGTTGAAGCTTAAAAAATAAAATAATAATATCTAAGGATTCTACCGAAAATCCAGCAGCATCACCCCTATAAATACAACATTTCTAAAACTACAATTTACAAAACAACACTCCCAATAATATCTCAATAACCACCCAAACTTTAAATCCAACTTCTCCAGTCAACATCTCAAATATCACACAAATCACTCCAATATAAAAAAAAATACAATAGTTATCCTTAAATACAAAACATAACCGTAAATACAACTCACAAATCCCAAATATCAAAATAATAAATCTACGACTCCTAGCACCATCACGTGGCCACAATTTCAAATCTAACTACTGATACTCGGTCGACGGATGTACCTGCAAATCTCCTGTGGAGGGAAATAATATAATAAAAAAATGGAATGAGTGTAAAACTCAGTGAGTGGAGACTAGTTTTTGAAAAATAAATTTATTTAAAAGAATTACTCTTTCTCAAATCAATTCCATCAAAATATCATTCTATCTTTCTCAAACTTTCACATTCTCTTTCAAACCACTAACTTGAGGTACATTCATTCGATTACCGCTTAATAAGACACTCTCTTAACTTTCATAACTTTCATACTCTTTCATACTCTTTGGGCTTCTCGCAATGCGTCCTACGCCCACTTATCTCATAAACATCTAGAGAGTCCTCCACTAAACCAGTAACGAATTCAAGCATCCAAGCTAAAATTGTAAAACAATCTTCTTTTCTTTTTAAATCTCGTTTGGCTAAAATCCACTTTCTCCTTTTCTAGAAAACATAATGCATTTTCGCGCTCATGCCAATGAAATATTTACACATGCCCATGTCCATAAACACATATCATATCAACACATCACATAAACACTTGGGCAGAACATATAAATCAATATCCATACATATATCAAAATAGACTTTTCAAACATATCAAACATATATATTGTTTATTATGATTCGTTTGGAAATCTAGTTTACTTACATAAACATATTTAATTTAAATCAGTCACTAAAATACTATATTACATAAATCTGCGTAAAATCGATGGAATCATAATACTTGTCATATTAAATACTGTATATCAAAAGTTATCATCAAACAAGTACCCAGGGGAATGATCTCATCATATCCGAACCTCAACGGACAGGCAATGACGTACTATCTCGGTACGGCCATGCCCCGGAGCTACACGGATAGATACGGAAAATATGATATCTCATCATATAAATCTAGTCCTCAAAGGACAAAAGCGCCCAAGCACACGGCCCAAAGCCTCTGTGTGTACTCAGACGGCCCCAAAGGCCTGTATATCATCTATATCATTTGTATCTTAACAGCTGTCTGTATCTCATATCAGTATATCTGTACTTATCATACTGCATGCATATGCCCCCAAAAGGCAAAAGCGCCCAAACACACGGCCCAAAGCCTCTATGTGTGTTCGGACGGCCCCAAAGGCCTCTATCTCATCTCATATGTATCTTTGTATTTATCTCATATTAACTGTTTCTCTGTATCTGGAGGGGAGGGTACTGTTTAATGATTTCTCAAATAACATTTAATGCACATGTAGATGAATATATAATCTCATTTGAAATCTCATTTCCTTTTTCCTCAACATATCTCAAATCCACTCAATTCTAATATCATGCTTTTACTTAAATGCGACAATAAAATCATTATTCAAACTCATTTTAATAACAATAAATCTCAACACATAGATAAATCTCAATTTTTTAGAAAATCATTAAATTAAAGTATCAAATACTTATTTTTCAAACATACTGCACTGTATCATAAAATCGGGATATACTTATAAAATAAGTTTTGTAAATTACAAAAGCTAAAATATATAAAAGTAAGGGTTGTTAGTAAGACCTGAAATGTAAAATGACGGTTTTATCCTTTATAAATATGCATTTTCTAACACTCAATACACCCCCTAACCAGCTTAGTGCTAGTCCTTAGCAAGTAAAGCAAAAACAAAATTCAAAAATGATTTTTTTAAACACTTTTGTTTCAATCAGACTAATGATAACAATGAAATAAAAGTATAAGCATTATCTCAAGTCTAAAGAAACATCACACCCACATCAACCATCCACATGAATCAGCCAAGTAGACTTTGTCGTAGCTACCTTCAAGAATGACATGTCAAAGCCCAAAATTTTACTAGAAGTAGTGACACTCTCATAAAGAAATTAAACCCAAAAAAAATGATCACTCCAATGAATGGTAATTGAGAGAAAATGATCAAGAAATGATATCACATGCTCTCACCAAGATGAAAGAAATATGCCCTCAACTTAGAAATAATACGATCTCGAGTCAAATAAAAATGCTAGTTAATCCAATTTATTTATTTATTTTTTCATGCATCACGACATCTTTTTAGCTTATATAACTAGCATATACTTCAGGCTATAGTTCCCTAAAATCAAGAACTTTTATTAGGACGTAACGTAGGCTAGGGACATAGTTGAAAAAGAAGAGAAATAGGAAAAATAAAGTGTATGTTTGAGAAAAATGCAGAGAAATTTTTTTTTGAAGTTGCAAGGTGGATTTCACCTATTATTTTTTTTCTTTGAAACAACAATTTGTTTTGTTTTTGAAGCAACACTTTTTTTCTTCTTTCTTTTTTTTAAGAAACAACAATTTTTTTGAACTAGGCATAACTTTACTATACAAAATGTTTATTTACATTTTTCTCAAACATAAATAGGTAATGGATCTTGTAAGATAGTGGGAAAGATCATATGTTGATAAAGAATTTTTTTTTTAAGGCTCAAAATGGTTAACTATAAATATTGATAAAACGGATGGTTAGAAAGGCACAAATAGATCAAAGATGGAATTTTCATAATCTTTTAGGGCTCTAAATAATCTTCCATAGCTACTAATTAAATGGGCCTCCAAATGTAGCAACACACATTTTTTTTAATTTTTAATTTTTTTAGGATTAACTCAAAAGAAATCTAGAGATTGTGTATACAATAATAAACTCCTAAGCTGTATAAAGAATGGGTAAAATGGTTACTCTCCAAGAAAAATGATAAGCTCAAAAACTCACTTGGTACTTATTATGACATGTTCACTCCTTCAAACAACTCATATTTGTCTCCAACATCAACATATAGAGTAACAAACATAGTATAACATCACTTCAGACTAAAGATAATACTAATACTAAAATTTAAAATTCATCATGTCATCCAATGTTAAAACAAATCACAATTTTTTTTAACAACAACCTACCCCTCAACCTATTCTAAACATGAAAGGAAAATATACATGCAGAAATGTAAAAATGATGCAGAAAAACTAATTAGAAAATGATGGGAATTTTTTTTTAATTTAAGAAGATGCATTTCTAGAGTTACTATACTCCATATTCAGCCATCTTCGACTCAAAAAAATTTAAAAATGTATATTTATAAAGGAGAAATTAAAAAGAAGAAGAAAAATGAACATTAAAACATAATAATGAAAAGAAAATATCTGAATTTTTTTAAAATTTTTTTTTTCAAACGATGAAGATGCTTTTTTAAAGTCATTATACTCCATATTCAACCATCTTCAACACAAAATGTTAGCAACAGTTAGTTTCTACAAGAATTAGTAAAAACTTAACTAATATTCCACAATTGTCGACTATTCCCTCCCCTCAACCAGAACGAAACATTGTCCTCAATGTTTTAAAGGAAAGAAGTAGAGTTTAGAAGACATCACCTTGGTAGTGCAACACAGAAGAAAAAATTTACAGGCGGAGAGTTAAATCTAATTTGTACTTCTTACTGCGGCTATTGTTACCATCGTCATTTGGACGCTGCAACACAAAGCTCTAGGGGTCTGGCTCTGGTTTATAAGCTTGTAACATATCAAGTAGCTCATTAGCAGTGTGAGCACAAATAAAAAGCTTTTTCGCATTGGAAGGAACGAAATAATTTTTTATTGTATTGTTAAGAAATGCGATAAAGCCATCATAAAAATTATTGACATTTAACAAACTGATGGGTTTCTGGTGAATGTGCAGATGGGCCTAAGATGCTAGTCTGACAAATGCCTCTATTGTTGTAAGATCTCCTGGAAGAAAAATAAAAGCATCAACATGATTAAGCATTTTAGTTATCCGTTCTTGCATACCTGAGACGACTAACTCTTCTTTAGTCAGTGAGTCAGACAAACTGCCCAAAGGTTTTATGACTCTTGGGATGATGCCTAACACTTGACTTTCTCTGACAAAAGCAACTTCTGAGACCAATTTTGATAACCCTCTGTTACCTCCTCCATACACCAAGTGTAATTTTCTCTCTGCTATACTTCGACCAAGATCTATGACTGCATCAACGAACTCTTTATGTTTGCCATAGGTAAATCTAGAAAGCACACAAATGTTCTTGAATTATCTATTGGGAGTAGCTGCCATTGGAATATTTCTCAAAAATAATTTGTGAGTGCTTAACAAAAAGTCATATTTAAGAATCTTGGTGACAGTGGATCACAACTGTGTATGAGGTGGCATGACAATGTCAAATAACACGTAAAGCACATGGCTCGATAGTAAAAAAAGAAAACAGTAAAAATGAAAAACAAACAGTAATAAAATTATTAAAGACAATAATGCAAACAATAAAACAACAGTTAAATGAAATAAAATAACAGTAAAGTAAAAGGATATTTACAAGTAGTTGCGACTGTGGCTCACATCTTCCTCTGATTTTACGTTCAGAAACGGCTTGAATTTGAATGCCCTTTATTTATGGGTCTAGGATGGGCTTCCCATCCAGTTTTCTTATAAACTAGCAAACAAGGTCATTTATAATTAGATTCCTGAGACTATATGGAGCATGCTCTTTTTGGAATAATGACTATAACTGGAGAATCACTCCTTGCACATATCCATTGAGATGCATTTCAAGAAACAGAAGGATATCATCCAATGACTCTTAATTCAAGCCATCCCTAATGAATTAAAAATTATCTTTTCTGTTATTAGACACCATTCCTAAAGAACATGGGTTTTTATCGCAACTCATTCTGGCACACTTATGAGAAGCAACAGAAATTCTTCGAGCTCGTCATTTTCTTGCATTATTTCCTTTACCACAACCAGGCATGTATGCAATAAATTTTGGAGGTAACTCACCTGCCAATCATACTTTCGCCTTGATTAATCAACGGATGTCAGCAGGTATGTTATTCCTCATGAGCAATCGCATGCGTTCGGACTGAGCTTTATAGATCGTAAGGAGGGCATTCTGAGGAAGTGAAGGGAATCGCTTGTGAAGCTTTGCTAGAATCTCGATTTTGTCCATACCTTCGCCTCAGAATATCAGTTATTATGGGAAACTAAAATAACCGACTTGATTGTCACGGAGTACCGTTATCTGCCACTTCACTGGGGTAACAAACAAAAGCACACAAACAGAAAAACAAATTAAAACTCACAAAGAAAATTAAAATCGTCCTCTTATTAAATTTACCTCAAGCTCTAACTGGATGTCGTAAACACTTCTCTCAACATCTCTGAGTTGGCTTTCTAAACCCTTAACATAGGCTACTAACTTTGGTGGTTGCAAAACCCAAATGCGATGTGTTTTACAAAATTGTATCAGCCTTTTGAGATGAGTTTTGACACGTTGAAATGGTTTAAGAATGTTCAGGAGGAACGGTCTAAGTATGGTACTCATGATTAACAATGATAAGAGAAAATTTAATGATAAACGCACTTATGTAAAAATAATTTCAATTAGCAAAAGAATAATAAAAAGAAAGAAAGAAAAATCAAACCATCGAAAAGAAAAAAAATCACTTCAAATCTGGTGGGTCACTCAAATTTATTTCGATGTTTTCTCCATGTGGTTGGTACTCTAGATATGACTTTAATCTTTGACCATCAACTTTAAATGTGACATCATTCTTTGGATCCTTAATTTCAATTGCCCCATATAGAAAAACAGTATGAAAAATAAATGGATCAGACTAACGAGAGTGTAACTTACCTGGAAATAGGTGCAAGCGAGAATTGAATAAAAGCACTTTCTGACCTGGAATGAAAGATTTTCTCATAATTTGCTTGTCATGGAAGACTTTTATTCGTTAATTGTAAATCTTGGCATTTTCGTATGCGCCATTGTAAATTTCTTCAAGTGCTGCCAGTTGTAATCTTCTTTCTGAGATGGCTTACTGCATGTCAAAGTTGAATTTCTTGATGGCCCAATTTGTACGATGCTCGAGTTCCACAGGTAGGTGGCAAGCTTTTCCATACACTAGCCTGTAAGGTGACATCCCAATCAGGGTCTTGAAAGCCGTTCTATATGCCCATAATGCATCATCAAGTCTTAATGACCAATCTTTTTTATCCGACCTCACCGTCTTTTCTAATATGTACTTTATTTCTCAATTGGAGATCTCAACTTGGCCACTGGTTTATGGATGATATGGGGTCGGCACTTTGTGAGTGATGGAATACTTTGTCAAAAGAGCCTTGAAGACTTTATTACAAAAGTGGGCACCACTATCACTGATTATCGCTCGACAGAATCCAAAGCGTAAAACAATGTTGCTTTTCAAAAATCCTATCAACCTTGTGATCATTGGTTCTACATGGAATTGTTTCTACCCATTTCGATACATAGTCAACAGCAACCAATATGAATTAATGGTCAAAAGAAGGGGGAAAGGGTCTCGTGAAGTCGATATCCTATACGTTAAAAATCTCAACTACTAAAATTGGATTTAGTGGCATCATGTTCCTTCGTTTAATGCTCCTCATTCGTTGACACCTATCACATAAAGAACAGAAAATGTAAGCGTCTCGAAATATAGTTGGCCAATAGAAACCACATTGTAAAACTTTTGTAATTGTTTTCTTAGCACTGAAATGACCTCTATAAGCTTGTTCATGGCAGAATGAAAGAATATTCTGAATTTCACTTTCTGGGGCACATCTTCTAACAATTTAGTTTGCACAATACTTGAACAAATACGGGTCATCCCAAAAGAAATTCTTTATTTCTGCAAAAAATTTGGCATTGTCTTGCTTGGTCCAATGCTTTGGAAGTTTACCTATAACAAGATAATTAACTATATCAGCATACAAGGTAATACTTCCACACTCATTAATTGTTCAACTGGAAATGACGCATTTAATGGTAATAATTATGTAATTGTGTCAAAATAGAGACGAGATAAATGGTCTGTCACAACATTTTCTGTGCCTTTCTTATTTTTGAATTCCAAGTCAAATTCCTGCAAAAGTAACACCTAACAAATTAGTCTAGCTTTTGCATCTTTCTTTGTGAAAAGATATTTAAGAGCAGCATGATCAGTGAACACAATTATTTTACAACCAATGAGATAAGATCGAAATTTTTCCAATGCAAACACTACTGCTAGCATTTCTTTTTCAGTAGTTGAATAGTTCAACCGTGCATCATTCAATGTCATACTAGCATAGTAAATAACATGAGGAATCTGATCAACTCCTTATCTTAATACTGCTTCTATTGCATAGTCAGATGCATCACACATTAGCTCAAATGGTAAGCTCCAGTTTGGGGGCTGAATAATGGGTGATGATGTTAATAATTGCTTTAATTTTTCAAAAGCCACAAGACATGAATCATTAAATATAAAAGGTACATCCTTAGCAAGTAAATTACATAAGGGTCTAGAAACTTTGCTAAAATCTTTAATGAAACGTCTATAAAAACCAGCATGCCCAAGGAAAGATCTTACTTCTATGACTGTTTTGGGTGGAGGAAGATTAGAAATGAGATCCACCATGGCTTTGTCAACCTCAATACCTTTGCTCGAAATGACGTGACCGAGAACAATACCTTGTTTTACCATAAAATGGCACTTCTCCCTATTTAAGACTAAGTTCTTTTCAATACATTTCTGCAGAACTAGTGTTAGATGATGTAAACATTGATCAAATGAATCACCAAAGATAGAAAGTTATCCATAAAGACCTCAAGGAATCGTTCAACCATATCAAAAAAATGCTTAACATACATCGTTGATATGTAGCAGGTGCATTACATAATCCAAATTACATCCTCCTATATGCAAAAGTGCCAAAAGGACAAGTGAAAGTGGTCTTCTCTTAATCTTTTAGTGCTATGAGAATCTAATTATATCCTGAGTAGCCATCTAGAAAGTAATAAAATTCATGGCCTGCTAATCTATCAAGCATTTGATCGATAAATGGTAAAGGAAAATGTTCTTTACGTGTGACAGAATTTAACTTTCTATGATCAATGCATACACGCCATCCTGTAGTCACTTTAGTGGGTATCAATTCATTATCGGCATTCGTAACTACAGTGACTCCTGACTTTTTGGGGATAACTTGCACAGGACTGACTCATGTACTATCAGAAATTGGGTAAATGATACCTGCATCTAATAACTTAAGGACTTCTGTTCTAACAACTTCTTTCATATTAGGATTCAAACGATGTTGAATTTCCCTAATAGATTTAGCATTTTCATCAAGGTAAATGTAATGCATGCAGTCTACTGGATTTATATCTTTTATGTCTGCTGTGGTCCATCCTAATGCTCCTTTGTACTCTTTTAAAACATCCAACAACTTACCTTTTTGCTCGTCATTGAGGGATGCTGGGATGATTACTGGTAAAATACTTTCTTCTCCTAAAAATGCATATTCTAAAGTGTTAGGCAATGGTTTGAGCTCGAGTTTCGGTGGTGATTCTGATGATGGGATGAGTTTCTTCTCTGATGGTGCTAGTTGTTCAACTCTTGACTTCTATTTATTAGTGTCCATGGATGGTGCTGAGTCAAGTAGGGCATTGACCTCATCGACTGATCTGTCAATATAAAAATCCAAACCAAAGTGAGTTAAACATGTTTGTAAAAGATTATCACTAAGGTTTAAAACAAAAGTGTCATCAACTAATACTTTAATTAAATCCATATCAATAATTTCATTATCTATATTGTGAGGTTGTTTGGCAATGTTGAAGATATTCAGCTCCATAGTCATGTTGCCGAAGGACAACTGCACATTTCCAGTCATGCATTGAATGTGAGCATCCGCAATTGCCAAGAAAGGTCGACCTAGAATAATGGGGATGTGCTTCTTTGAATCCTGTATTGGTTGAGTGTCAATTACAATGAAATCAACAGGAAAATAAAACTTGTCAGCCTGAATAAGTACGTCCTCCACAATAACTTGAGGTCTTTTCATGGACCGATCTGCATGCTGTAACACCACTAGAGTTGGGTATAATTCTCTAAGTCTAAGTTTCACGAAAAAAGAGTAAGGCAACAAATTTACACTAGCTCCTAAATCGAACAAAGCATTCTCAATTGTGTGATTTCCTATACTACATGAGACAGTAGGGGAGCCTGGGTCTTTGCATTTTAAAGGAATTTTGTATTGGAGTATAGAACTAATGTTTTCTGTTAAAAATACCTTTTTTTAAACATGCATGTTTCTCTTTTTAGTACAAAGGTATTTAAGAAACTTAGAATAAGATGAAACTTGCTTTATAGCATCAAGTAAAGGGATGTTAATGTTGAGTGTTAGAAAGTGCATATTTATAAAGGAGAAATCGTTATTTTATATATCAAGTATTGCTAACAACCGTTACTTTTATGTGTTTAAATTTCTTGTACTTTAATTATGTGTGTTTTATTTTAATTAAGTATTTGATGTATTTTAGGGGCATCATAGTCATTTCACAATAAACGAGAGATCAAATGGCAAAACGGACATCATTTTTGAGCTCAGGACGGTCGAAAACCTTAGGAGGAGTATAAAAGGAAAAATGATACTGTTCACACGTACGGTACTGTTCACATGTACGGTACTATTCACATATACGGGTACTGTTGTCGTTACTGTGCAAATAGTGGCTGTTGACTGTACTGTGCAAATAGTGGCTGTTGACTGTACTGTGTAAATAGTGGCGGTTGACTGTACTGTGCAAATAGTGGCTGATGACGTGGCGAAATCCTGAGCGTCCAAACTGTTTTTAATCCGATGGCCATGATTTACTCGTTGTAACTATAAAATGGGGGCCTCCCCCCCCCCTAATTTGGCACCTCTGAATCCATTTTTGGGATTCATTTTCTGTAATTCTCTCTCTATCTTGTACTTTCTACGTATTTTATTCACTCCAGGTCAGAAAGTACTTTTATTCAACTCTCGCTTGCACCTATTCCCAGGTAAGTTACGCTCTCGTTGGTCTGGTCCATTTATTGTTCATACTGTTTTTCCACATGGGGCAATTGAAATTAAGGACCCAAAGAACGGTATCACGTTTAAAGTTAATGGTCAAAGATTAAAGCCATATCTAGAATACCAACCACATGGAGAAGACACCGAAATAAATTTGGGTGACCCACCAGATTTGAATTGATTGATTTTTTTCTTTTCGGTGGTTTGATTTTTATTTCTTTATTTCTTTTTATTCTTTTGCTACTTGAATTTATTTTTTGCATAAGTGTGTTTATCATTAAGTTTTCTCTTATCATTGTTAATCATAAGTCTCTTACTTAGACCGTTCCTCCTGAACATTCTTAAACCACTTCAACGTGTCAAAACTCATCTCAAAAGACAGATTCACTCTTGTAAAACACATCGCATTTTGGCTCTACAACCACCAGAGTTGGTAGCCTATGTTGAGGGTTTAGAACGCCAACTCAGAGATATTGAGAAAAGTATTTTTGACATCCAGTTGGAGCTTGAGGTAAATTCAATAAGAGGACGATTTTAATTTTCTTTGTGTGTTTTAATTTGTTTTTCTGTTTGTGTGCTTTAGTTTGTTACCCCGGTGAAATGGCGGATAACGGTACTCCGTGACAATCAAGTCGGTTACTTCAGTTTCCCATAATAACTGATATTCTGAGGTGAAAGAATGGACAGAACCGAGATTCTAGCGAAGCTTCACAAGCGATTCCCTTCACTCCCTTAGAATGCCCTCCTTACGATCTACAAAACTCGGTCCGAACGCATGCGACTGCTCATGAGGAATAACATACCTGCTGACATCCGTTGGTTAATTGAAGCAAAAGTACGATTGGCAGGTGAGTTACCTCTAAAATTTATTGCATACATGCCTGGTTGTGGGAAAGGAAACTATGCAAGAAAACGACGAGCTCGAAGAATTTCTGTTGCTTGTCATAAGTGTGCCAGAATGAATTGCAATAAAAACCGATGTTCTTTAGGAATGGTATCTGATAACAGGGAAGATAAAATTCAATTCATTAGGGATGGCTTGAATAAGGAGTCATTGGATGATATCCTTTTGTCTCTTGAAACGCATCCCAGTGGATATGTGCAAGGAGCGATTCTCCAGTTATGGCCATTATTCCAGAAAGAACATGCACGATATAGTCTCGGGAATTTGACTATAAAAGACCCTGTTTGCCAGTTTATAAGAAAATTGGATGGGAAGCCTATCCTCGACCCATAGAGGGCGTTCAAGCCGTTTCTGGACGTAAAACCAGAGGAAGATGTGAGCCACAGTCGCAACTACCTATCAATATCCTTTTACTTTACTGTTATTTTATTTTATTTCACTGTTGCTTTATCAGTGCATTATTGTCTTTAATAATTTTCTTACTGTTTGTTTTTACTGTTTGCTTTTTGACTATCGAGCCATGTGCTTTACGCGTTTTTGACATTGACCCGCCACCTCATACACAGTTGTGATCCATTGTCACCAAGAATCTTAAATATGACTTTTTGTTAAGCACTCACAAATTGTTTTTGAGAAATATCCCAATGGCAGCTACTCCCAATAGACAATTCAAGACCATTTGTGTGCTTTCTGGATTTACCTATGGCAAACATAAAGAGTTCGTTGATGTAGCCATAGATCTTGGTCGAAACATAGCAGAGAGAAAATTACACTTAGTGTATGGAGGAGGTAACCGAGGGTTATCAAAATTGGTCTCAGAAGCTGCTCTTGTCAGAGGAAGCCAAGTGTTAGGCATCATCCTTAGAGTCCTAAAACCTTTGGGCAGTGTGTCTGACTCCACGACTGGAGAAGAATTAGTCGTCTCAGGTATGCAAGAACGGATAACTGAAATGCTCGATCATGCTGATGCTTTTATTTTCCTGCCAGGAGATCTTGCAACACTAGAGGCACTTATCACACTAGCATCTTGGGCCCAACTGCACATTCACCAGAAACCCATCGGTTTGTTAAATGTCAATAATTTTTATAATGGCTTTATCGCATTTCTTAACCATGCAATAAAAAACTACTTTATTCCTTCCAGTGCGAAAAAACTTTTTATTTGTGCTCACACTGCTAATGAGCTACTTGACATGTTACAAGCTTATAAACCAGAGCCAGACCCCTGGAGCTTTGTGTTGGAGCGTTCAAATGATGATGGTAACAATAGCCGCAGTAGGAAGTACAAATTAGATTTAACTCTTCGCCTGTAAATATTTTCTTCTGTGTTGCACCAACCAGGTGATGTCTTCTAAACTCTACTTCTTTTCTTTAAAACATTGAGGACAATGTTTCGTTCTGGTTGGGGAGAGGGAATAATGGACAATTGTGGAATCTTGGTTAAGTTTTTACTAATTTTTTGTTGTAGAAACTAACTGTTGCTAACTTTTTGTGTTGAAGATGGCTGAATATAGAGTGTAGTGACTCTAGAAACGCATCTTCATCGTTTAAAAAAAATAAAAAAAAAATTTAAAAAAAAAATTCAGATATTTTCTTTTTCTTTTTTTAATTTCTCCTTTATAAATATACATTTTCAAACAAAAATTTTTTGAGTCAAAGATGGCTGAATATAGAGTGTAGTGACTCTAGAAACGCATCTTCATTGTTTGAAAATAAAAAAATAAAAAAAATTAAAAAAAAAATTTCATATATTTTCTTTTTCTTTGTTATGTTTTGATGTTCATTTTTCTTTTTCTTTTTAATTTCTCCTTTATAAATATACATTTTCAAACAAAAATTTTTTGAGTCAAAGATGGCTGAATATAGAGTGTAGTGCCTCTAGAAACGCATCTTCTTAAAAAAAAAATTTCATTTTCTATCATTTTCTAATTAATTTTTCTGCATCATTTTCACATTTCTGCATGCATATTTTCTTTTTACGTTTAGAATAGGTTGGGGGGTAGGGTGTTGTTTAAAAAAAAAATTTTTTTTGATTTGTTTTAACATTGGATAACATGATGATTTCAAATTTTAGTATTTGTATTATCTTTAGTCTGAAGTGATGTTACACTATGTTTGCTACTCTACATGTTGATGTCGGAGACAAAAATGAGTTGCTTGAAGAAATGAACATGTCATAATAAATACCAAGTGAGTTTTTGAGCCTATTATTTTTCTTGGAGAGTAACCCTTTTGCCCATTATTTATATAGCTTAGCAGTTTATTATTGTACACGATCTCTAAATTGCTTTTGAGTTAACCCTAAAAACAAAATTAAAAAAAATTGAAAAAAAAAAGAGTGTGTTGTTACATTTGGAAGCCCATTTAATTAGTAGATATAGAAGATTGTTTAGAGTCCTAAAAGATGATGGAAAGGCCCTCTTTGATCCGTTTGAGCCTTTGTAGCCATCCCTTTTATGAATATCCATAGTTAGCCCTTTTGAGCCTTTAAAAAAAAAAAACTTTTCTTTCTCAACTTATTATCTTGACCCACTCCGATTTGGAGTATTACCCAATATCTTACAAGATCCATCACCTTTTTATGTTTGAGAAAACTGTAAATAAATATTTTGTATATTAAAGTTATGCCTAGTTCAAAAAAAAAAAAAAAGAGAAACAAAAATTGTTGCTTCAAAAAAAAACAATAATAGGTGAAATCCACCTTGCAACTTTCAAAAAAAAAAAAAATTCTATGCATTTTTCTCAAACATACATTTTGTCTTCCTTATTTCCCTTCTTTGTTAGCTATGTCCCTAGCCTACGTTACGTCCTAATAAAAGTCCTTCTTGATTTTAAGGAACTATAATCTGAAGTAGAAGCTAGTTATATGGGCTAAAAAGATGTAGTGATGCATAAAAAAAAATAATAATAATAAATAAAATGGGTTGACTAGCATTTTTATTTGACTGGAGATCGTATTATTTCTAAGTTAAGGGCATATTTCTTTTTGGTGAGAGCATGTGAGACCACTTCTTATTATTTTCTCTCAATTACTATTCATTGGAGTGACTATTTTTATTTGGGTTTAATTTCTTTGTGAGAGTGTCACTACTTCCAGTGAGATTTTGGGGTTTAACATGTCATTCTTAAAGGTAGCTACAACAAAGTCTACTGGGCTGATTCATGTGGATGGTTGATGTGGGTGTGATGTTTCTTTAAACTTGAGATAATGCTTATACTTTTATTTGATTGTTATCATTAATCTGATTGAATAAAAAGAGGTTTAAAAAAAATCATTTTTTGAATTTTTGTTTTCGCTTTATGTGCTAGGGACTAGCAATAAGCTGGTTGGGGGGTGTGTTGAGTGTTAGAAAGTGCATATTTATAAAGGAGAAATCGTTATTTTATATATCAAGTATTGCTAACAACCGTTACTTTTATGTGTTTAAATTTCTTGTACTTTAATTATGTGTGTTTTATTTTAATTAAGTATTTGATGTATTTTAGGGGCATCATAGTCATTTCACAATAAACGAGAGATCAAATGGCAAAACGGACATCATTTTTGAGCTCAGGACGGTCGAAAACCTTAGGAGGAGTATAAAAGGAAAAATGATACTGTTCACACGTACGGTACTGTTCACATGTACGGTACTATTCACATATACGGGTACTGTTGGCGTTACTGTGCAAATAGTGGCTGTTGACTGTACTGTGCAAATAGTGGCTGATGACGTGACGAAATCCTGAGCGTCCAAACTGTTTTTAATCCGATGGCCATGATTTACTCGTTGTAACTATAAAAAGGGGGCCTCCCCCCCTAATTTGGCACCTCTGAATCCATTTTTGGGATTCATTTTCTGTAATTCTCTCTCTATCTTGTACTTTCTACGTATTTTAATAAATTCCCATTTTGCCCCTAGTTCAACTATGAGTGGCTAATTTTCTTTCAAGCTTGGGTTGAAGGTGAAGTCTCAACATGTGTCATGGGCTTGATTTGGTAAATTTATTTTCTCTTCCCCTCTAGTTTTTGTGGATGTTTTGACTTCTCGTCGACAAATAATACTAATCTTGTCTAGTACTGCCCTGGTTTCACCGGCTCCCTAGTATAAGATTATTATTATTTGGCACGATAAGCCCTTAGCACCATATTTATTAGAGCGTGGTTCATGAGGTGTGGATTCACCTTTCATGATCTAATTGGCATTAATATGGAATATTTAGCCCATGATGCATGTTGATACAGATTCAGATACCCAAGTACGTCATCTCAATAGATTTATCTTCAATTTATTATTGCCATTTAAATTCCAATTTTAGAATTTATTCTCGTCATTTTAATTTAAGTTTTAGGATAATCAAAATCATTTTCATCAATCCAACCACCCATTTACAGAATTAATTCTATAAATAATTAAAATCCACCTCCTCGTGGGATCGACACTCGCACCATTAAGCTATACTACAACAGATTCGTGCGCTTGCGAATTCAATAAAATTTGCACAACAGTTAACACTTATCTGTTTGAAGATTTCGAGAATCTCACCTGTGGATTTTTTTTTCCTTTAGCTAACCTATGAGGAAATGAAGCTTTGGGAACATATTCTTGTGGGTTGGTTTCTTCTTTCTCCTCCGATGATGAGTCCTCAACACTCACAGGTACAATTTGATTTTCTTTTGTCACCGGCATCTATACTTTGTTGTTGACTTCCTTTCCTTTTCGCAAGGTCATGACTACTTTGACCTCTCCATGCTGCTGTGGTGAACTGGTACTTACTTCATGTACTCCTTTAGGGTTAGGTACTGGTTGACTTGGAAATTTACCTTTCTCAACAGTCATTGCCAAGGTCTGAACTAAAGAAGCAAGTTATCCCACCATCTTCTCGAGGCTTGAAACTGATTGGGCTTGCGAGTTGAAGCCTGCTCTCAACTCATTTCATTATCCATCAATGATGCGGTTCTGCTGCTCAATCGTAGAGAGAGTAAGATTGTTGAGATTCTGGAATGAATCCTTCTATGGTCTAGGTTGAGAATGGTGTTGAGTGTTAGAAAATGCATATTTATAAAGGAGAAATTGTTGTTTTACATTTTACGTCTTACTAACAACTCTTACTTTTATGTATTTAAGCTTCTTGTAATTTAATTATGTGTGTTTTATTTTAATTAAGTATTTTATGTATTTTAAGGACATTATAGTCATTTCACAATAAAGAAGAGATCAAACGGCAAAACAGACACCCTTTTCGAACTCAGGACAGTCGAAAACCTTAGGAGGAGTATAAAAGAAAAATGACACTATTCACATGTACGGGTACTGTCTACGTTATTATTCACGGTACTGTTCATATAGACGGATTGATGATGTGGCATTAATTGATAAGGTGTCATGATCCTGTTGGACTAAATTTCTTATGTACTGTTGATGGTGACGTGACAATATATTAGTGGACCAAAAAATGCACGTACAGTACATGCAACACAATGGATTATTATTGTGTAAACCGCATTACTATTCAAATCGTGTGCAAACCGTGTCACTGTTCAAGCCGCATAGTCAAACTGCGTATTATTGACTGATGACATGGCGCAATCCTGAGTGTCCAAACTGTTTTTAATTCGATGGCCATGATTTACTCGATGTATCTATAAAAAGGAGACTTGCCCCCCTAATTTGACACTTCTGAATTCATTTTTGGACTCTATTTTCTGTAATTCCTTCTCCATCTTGTAATTTCTACGTATTTGAATAAATTTTTATTTTGCCCCTAGTTTAATTATGAGTGGCTAATTTTCTTTCAAGCTTGGATTGAAGGTGAAGTCTCAACATGTGTCATGGCCTTTATTTTGTGGATGTTTTGACTTTTCGTTGACAAATAATAATAATCTTGTCTAGTACCGCCCTGGTTTTACCGGCTCCCTAGTATAAGATTATTATTATTTGGCACGATAAGCCCTTAGCACCATATTTATTAGAGCGTGGTTCATGAGGTGTGGATTTCCCCTTCATGATTTAATTGGTGTTAATAAGGAATATTTAGCCCATGATGCATGTTGATACAGATCCAGATACTCAAGTACGTCATTTCAGTAGAACTCTCTTCAATTTATTCTTGTCATTTCAATTCCAATTTTAGAATTTATTCTCGCCATTTTAATTTAAGTTTTAGCATATTCCAAATCATTTTCCACTACAAATCCAACCACCCATTTACAAAATTAATTCTATATATAATTAAAATCTACCTCCTCGTGGGATCAACACTCGTCACCGTTGATCTATACTACAATAGATTCGTGTGCTTGCGAGTTCAATAAAATTTGCACAACAAGTTTTTGGCGCTGTTGCCGGAGAGGTAAGTAATTTTAATTCATAGAATTAATTTTTGTGAATATTTTCATTTAATTGTTTTCTTGTATTTTTTTTAGAAAAGGAAAAAAGGTGAACCTACATTTAGATATTAGTATTTCTTTTCTTTTTCTCTTTTTTAAAATTCTGTAATTCAATTTTCAAGTTATTTTTTATTTCTTCTTTGTGATTTTTGTTTATCTTATTTATTTTTTTAGTTAATTTATTTCACGTATTTGTTTGTGTATTTTTATGGTAAGGTTGTAATAGCACCATAAAGTTAGTATTGTAATTTCTCTCTCTTCTTTATTTTTATTTGTTTTGTTCCCATCTTTATTTTTATTTTATTTGTTTTGCATGCATGGTCGTAGGTCATTATTACCTAATCTTGAACCTATAGACCTTGAACTAGAGAAAACACTTCACACACAGAAAAAAGTAAAAATAAAATGGATTTACGAGCACCATAGGAGAGGTCATTTAAGGACTACTTCCATAAGATACCCGAATGTAGCTGCTAGGAGTTTTGAACTAAAACCTAGTGTGCTAAATAGTCTCCCCACATTTTATGGCTTAGAAAATGAGGCCCATATAATTATCTAAATGATTTTCATGCTATTTGCCAAACCTTTAAATACGAGAATTTTTCAGACGATGATGTTAAACTCAGATTATTCCCATTTTCTTTAAAGGATAGAGCTCGTTCATGGTTAAATAGTTTGCCTGCTAATGGCATTGCAATATGGGAACAAATGATAATGAAATTTTTAAACAAATATTTCTCAGTGCATAAAATTAATGTTATTCGAAGGGAAATCTCGGAGTTTACCTATAGAGATGATGAGCGGTTTTTTGAAACATGGGAGCGATTCAATGGGCTACTCTTGAAGTGTCCACATCATGGGTACGAGAAATGGCACCAATGCCAATACTTTTTGGAGGGATTATTGCCGAATGTGCAAGAATGGCTAATGTCAAAAAGTGCATAAAAGATTTGTGAATTCTTCCAGCGATAAGTGGATAATTCCCAACAACAGAGTCGATCACTCAAGAATACTAGAAGGATTAAGGGAGTAAATGAAGTTCATATTAATGAGTCAAGTTCAGAAATCAAAGAAGTCAAGGAGATGGTTGAAGGTCTCACTCGACAAACAGCATTGGTATCGACTGCTAAATCAACAGAGCCACAAGACCATGACTCATACTCAGATCAAGCCAATGCCATGGGTGTAATGAGAAAACCATCGAATTACAACATATACTCCAAAACATATAACCCTGGATGGAGAGACCATCTCATTTTTTTCATGGTCTCAAGGATTCCAATAAAATGAACCAGCAGTTCCAGCTCCACCAATTCTTCAAAATCCTCAAGTCTCTTAGCCCCCATTTAGACCATTCAATCAGAATCAGAACTACTCTCAACCCAGATCATGGGAAGATGCATTCCAGAATTTCAGGAATGTTACTCACTCCACGATCGAGCAACAAAACCGCACTATTGATGGACTACGAAATGAGTTGAGAGCAGGCTTCAACTCACAAACGTAATCAATTTCAAGCCTCTAGAAGATGGTGGGACAACTTGCTTTTTCAGTTCAGACCTTGGCAATGAATGATGAGAAAGGTAAATTTTCAAGTCAACTAGTGCCTAACCGTAAGGGAGTGCATAAAGCAAGTACCAGTTCACCACAGCAGTATAGAGAGGTCAAAGCCGTCATGACCTTGTGAAAAGGAAAAGAAGTCGGCAACAAAGTAGAGATGTCAGTGACAAAAGAAAATCAAATTGTACCTGTGAGTGTTGAGGACTCATCACCGGAGGAGAAAGAAGAAATTAACCCACGAGAATATGTTCCGAAAGCTCCATTTCCTTAGAGATTAGCTAAAGAAAAGAAGGAAAAATCAACAGGTGAGATTCTCGAAATCTTGAAACAGGTAAATGTTAACATCCCTTTACTTGATACTATAAAGCAAGTTCCATCTTATGCCAAGTTTTTTGAAGACTTGTGTACTAAAAAGAGAAACATTCATATTCAAACGAAGGCATTTTTAATAGAAAACGATAGTTCTATATTCCAACATAAAATTCCTTTAAAATGCAAAGATCCAGGCTCCCCCACTATCTCATGTAGCATAGGGAACCACACAATTGAGAATGCTTTGTTGGATTTAGGAGCTAGTATAAATCTGTTGCCTTATTCAGTTTTTGTGAAACTTGGACTTGGAGAATTACACCCAACTCCAGTCGTGTTACAACTTGTAGATCGGTCCACGAAAATGTCTCGTGGTATTGTGGAGGACGTGCTTATCCAGGTAGACAAGTTTTATTTTCCTGTTGATTTCATTGTAATTGACACTCAACTAATACAGGATTCAAGGAAGCACATCCCAATTATTTTAGGCCAACCTTTCTTGGCAATTGCGGATGCTCACATTCAATGTAGGACTGGAAATGTACAGTTGTCCTTCGGCAACATGACTATGGAGCTGAACATCTTTAACATTGCCAAACAACCTCATAATACAGATGATGGAATTGTTGATATGGATTTAATTGAAGCATTGGTTGATAACACTTTTGGTTCAAACCATAGTGATGATCCTTTATAAACATGTTTAACCTACTTTGGTTTGGATTTTGATATTGACAGATCGGTCAATGAGGTCAACGCTCTACTCGACTCAGCACCATCTATGGACACTAATAAATAGAAGTCAAGAGTTGAACAACTAGCACCATCAGAGAAGAAACTCATCCCATCATCAGAATCACCACCGAAACTCGAGCTCAAACCATTGGCCAACACTTTGGAATATACATTTTTGGGGGAAGAAAGTAATCTGTCGGTAATCATTTTATCATCCCTAAATGACGAACAAAAAGGCAAGTTGTTGGATGTTTTAAAAGAGCACAAAGAAGCATTAAGATGGACCATAGCAAACATCAAATGTATAAACGTAGTAGACTACATACATTACATTCACCTTGATGAAAATGCTAAACCTACTAGGGAAATTCAACGTCGGTTAAATCCTAAGATGAAAGAAGTGGTCAGAACTGAAGTCTTTAAGCTATTAGACGCATGTATCATTTCCCCCATTTCTGATAGTTCATCGGTCAGTCCTGTGCAAGTTGTCCCTAAAAAGTCAGGAGTCACAGTAGTTACGAATACCGATAATGAATTGATACCAACTAGAGTAACTATAGGATGGCGTGTATGCATTGGTTATAGAAAGTTGAATTCTGTCACACGTAAAGACTATTTTCCTTTACCATTTATCGATCAAATGCTTGATAGATTAGTAGGCCATGAATTTTATTGCTTTCTAAATGGCTACTCAGGATATAATCAGATTCCCATAGCACCAAAAGATCAAGAGAAGATCACTTTCACTTGCCTTTATGAAACTTTTTCATATAGGAGGATGTCATTTGGATTATGTAATGCACCTGCTACATTTCAACGATGCATATTAAGCATTTTTTCTGATATGGTTGAACGATTCCTTGAGGTCTTAATGGATGATTTTTCTGTCTTTGGTGACTCGTTTGATCAATGTTTACATCATCTAACACTAGTCTTGCAGAAATGTATCGAAAAGAACTTGGTTTTTAATTGGGAGAAGTGTCATTTTATGGTAAAACAAGGTATTGTTCTCGGTCACATCATTTCGAGCAAAGGTATTGAGGTTGACAAAGCCAAGGTGGATCTCATTTCTAATCTTCCTCGACCCAAAACAGTCAGAGATATAAGATCTTTCCTTGGGCATGCTGGCTTTTATAGACGTTTCATTAAAGATTTTAGCAAAGTTTCTAGACCCTTATGAAATTTACTTGTTAAGGATGTACTGTTTATCTTTAATGATTCATGTCTTGTGGCTTTTGAAAAATTGAAGCAATTGTTGACATCATCACCCATCATTCAGCCCTCAAACTGGAGCTTACCATTTGAACTCATGTGTGATGCATTTGATTATGCAGTAAGAGCGGTATTAGGACAAAGAGTTGATCGGATTCCCCATGTTATTTACTATGCTAGTATCACATCGAATGATGCATAGTTGAACTATTCAAATATTGAAAAAGAAATGCTAGCAGTAGTGTTTGCATTAGAAAAATTTCGATCTTATCTCATTGGTTGTAAAATAATTGTGTTCACAGACCATGGTGCTCTTAAGTATCTTCTCACAAAGAAAGATGCAAAAGCTAGATTAATTTGTTGGGTGTTACTTTTGCAGGAATTTGACTTAGAATTCAAAGATAAGAAAGTCACAGAAAATGTTGTGGCAGACCATCTCTCTCGTCTCCATTTTGACACAATTACAGAGTCATTAACATTGAATGAGTAATTTCCAGATGAACAATTAATGAGTGTGGAAGTATTACCTTAGTATGCTGATGTAGTTAATTATCTTGTTACAGGTCAATTTCCAGAGCGTTGGACCAAGCAAGACAAGGCTAAATTCTTTGCAGAAATAAAGAATTTCTTTTGGGATGACCCGTATTTGTTCAAGTATTGTGTAGATCAAATTATCAGACGATGTGTTCCAGAAAGTGAAATTCAGAGTATCATTTCATTCTGCCATGAACAAGCTTGTGGAGTCCATTTCAGTGCTAAGAAAATAGCGACAAAAGTTTTATAATGTGGTTTCTATTGGCCAACTATATTTTGAGACGCTTACACTTTCTGTTCTTCATGTGATAGGTGTCAACGAATAGGGAGTATTACCCGAAGGAACATGATTCCACTAAATCCAATTTTAGTGGTTGAGATTTTTGACGTATGGGGTATCAACTTCATGGGACCCTTTCCTCCTTCTTTTGGCCATCAATTCATATTGGTTGCTCTTGACTATGTATAGAAATGGGTAGAAGTAATTCCATGTAGAACCAATGATCACTAGGTGGTGATAGGATTTTTGAAAAGCAACGTTGTTTCACGCTTTGGATTCCCTCAAGCGATAATTAGTGATAGTGGTGCCTACTTTTGTAATAAAGCATTCAAGACTCTTTTGACAAAGTATTCCATCACTCACAAAGTGGCGACCTCATATCATCTGCAAACCAGTGGCCAAGTGGAGATCTCCAATCGAGAAACAAAGCACATTTTAGAAAAAATAGTGAGGCCGGATAGAAAAGATTGGTCTTTAAGACTTGATGATGCATTATAGTCATATAGAATGGCTTTCAAGACCTTGATTGTGATGTCACCCTACAGGCTAGTGTATGGAAAAGCTTGCCACCGACCTGTGGAACTTGAGCATCGTGCATATTGGGCTATCAAGAAATTTAACTTTGACATGCAGCAAGCCAGCTCAGAAAGAAGATTACAACTGGTAGAACTTGAAGAAATTCGTAATGATGCATACGAAAATGCCAAGATTTACAAGCAATGAATGAAAGTCTTCCATGACAAGCAAATTATGAGAAAATATTTTTTACTCCAGGTCAAAAAGTGCTTTTATTCAATTCTCGCTTGCACCTATTCCCAGGTAAGTTATGCTCTCGTTGGTTTGGTCCATTTATTGTTCATACTGTTTTTCCACATGGGGCAATTGAAATTAAAGACCCAAAGAACGGTGTCACATTTAAAGTTAATGGTCAAAGATTAATGCCATATCTAGAGTACCAACCACATAGAGAAAACACCGAAATAAATTTGAGTGACCCACCAAATTTTAAATGATTTTTTCTTTTCGGTGGTTTCATTTTTCTTTCTTTCTTTTTATTATCTTTTGCTAATTGAAATTATTTTTGCATAAGTGTGTTGGTTTTGCCATTAAGTTTTCTTTTATCATTGTTAATCATGAGTACCTTACTTAGACCGTTCCTCCTGAACATTCTTAAACCACTTCAACATGTCAAAACTCATCTCAAAATGTAAATTCAATTTTGTAAAACACATCGCATTTGGGCTGTACAAACACCAGAGTTAGTAGCCTATGTTGAGGGTTTAGAAAGCCAACTTAGAGATATTGAGAGAAGTGTTTACGACATCTAGTTGGAGCTTGAGGTAAATTCAATAAGAGAGCGATTTTAATTTTCTTTGTGAGTTTTAATTTTTTTCTTTTTACGTGCTTTACTTTGTTACCCCGGTAAAATGGCAGATAACGGTACTCCGTGACAATCAAGTTGGTTACTTTAGTTTCCCATAATAACTGATATTCTGAGGCGAAGGTATGGACAGAACCGAGATTCTAGCAAAGCTTCATAAGCGATTCCCTTCACTTTCTCAGAATGCCCTCCTTGCGATCTATAAAGCTCGGTCCGAATGCATGCGATTGCTCATGAGAAATAACTACCTGCTGATATCTATTGGTTAATCAAGGCGAAAGTACCATTGGCAGGTAAGTTACCTCCAAAATTTATTGCATACATGCTTAGTTGTGGGAAAGGAAATTATGCAAGAAAACGACGAGCTCGAAGGATTTATGTTGCTTGTCATAAGTGTGCCATAATGAGTTGCAATAAAAATTCATGTTCTTTAGGAATGGTGTCTGATAACAGAGAAGATAAGATTCAATTCATTAGGGATGGCTTGAATAAGGAGTCATTGGGCGATATCCTTTTGTCTCTTGAAACGCATCCCAGTGGATATGTGCAAGGAGAGATTCTCCAGTTATGGCTATTATTCCAGAAAGAGCATGCACGATATAGTGTCGGGAATCTGACTATAAACGACCCTGTTTGCCAGTTTATAAGAAAACTGGATAGGAAGCCTATCCTCGATCCATAGAGGGCGTTCAAGCCATTTCTGGATGTAAAACCAGTGGAAGATGTGAGCCATAGTCGCAATTACCTGTAAATATCCTTTTACTTTACTGTTATTTTATTTTATTTTACTGTTGTTTTATTGTCTGCATTATTGTCTTTAATAATTTTATTCCTGTTTTTTTTTTCTTTTCACTATTTTCTTTTTTACTATCGAGCCTTGTGCTTTACGCGTTATTTAACACTGACATGCCACCTCCTTCACAGTTGTGATCCACTGTCACCAAGATTTTTAAATATGACTTTTTGTTAAGTACTCACAAATTACTTTTGAAAAATATTCCAATGGCAGCTACTCCCAATAGATAATTCAAGAACATTTGTGTGCTTTCTGAATTTACCTATGGCAAACATAAAGTGTTCGTTGATGCAGCCATAGATCTTGGTCGAAGCATAATAAAGAAAAATTTACACTTTGTGTATGGAGGAAGTAACTGAGGGTTATCAAAATTGGTCTCAGAATCTACTTTTGTCAGAGGAAGTCAAGTGTTAGGCATCATCCCAAGAGTCCTAAAACTTTTGGGCAGTGTGTCTGACTCACTGACTGGAGAAGAGTTAGTCATCTCAGGTATGCAAGAACGAATAACTGAAATGCTCAGTCATGCTGATGCTTTTATTTTCCTTTTATGAGATCTTGTAACACTAGAGGCGCTTATCACACTAGCATCTTGGGCCCATCTACACATTCACTAGAAACCCATCGGTTTGTTAAATGTCAATAATTTTTATGATGGCTTTATCGCATTACTTAACCATGCAATAAAAAACTACTTTATTCCTTCCAATGCGAAAAAGTTTTTTATTTGTGCTCACACTGCTAATGAGCTACTTTATATATTACAAGCTTATAAACTGGAGCCAGACCCCTGGAGCTTTGTGTTGGAGCGTTCAAATGATGACGGTAACAGTAGCCGCAGTAAGAAGTACAAATTAGATTTAACTCCTCGCTTGTAAATATTTTCTTCTGTGTTGCACCACCCAGGTGATGTCTTCTAAACTTTACTACTTTCCTTTAAAACATTGAGAACAATGTTTCGTTCTGGTTGGGGGGAGGGAATAGTCAACAATTATTCAATATTGGTTAAGTTTTTACTAATTTTTTGTTGTAGAAAATAATTGTTGCTACCTTATTGTGTTGAAGATGGTTGAATATAAAGTGTAGTGACTCTAGAAACGCATCTTCATCATTTAAAAAAAATTTCGAATATTTTCTTTTTCTTTATTATGTTTTGATATTCATTTTTCTTCCTTTTTTTAATTTCTCCTTTATAAATATGTTCTCCTTTACAAAGTGGAGATGCCAGTGACAAAAGAATCAAATTGTACCTGTAAATGTTGAGGAATCATCACCAGAGGAGAAAAAAGAAAACAACCCACGAGAATATGTTCCGGAAGCTCCATTTCCTCAGAGATTAGCTAAAGGAAAGAAGGAAAAATCTACAGGCGAGATTCTCGACATCTTCAAACAGATAAGTGTTAACATCCCATTGCTTGATACTATAAAGCAAGTTCCATCTTATGCCAAGTTTCTTAAAGACCTGTGTACTAAAAAGAGAAACATTCATGTTCAAAAGAAGGTATTTTTAACAGAAAGTGTTAGTTCTATCCTCCAACATAAAATTCCTCTAAAATGTAAAGACCCAGGCTCCCCCATTATCTCATGTAGCATAGGGAACCACACAATTAAGAAAGCTTTGTTGGATTTAGGAGCTAGTGTAAATTTGTTGCCTTACTCTGTTTTCATGAAACTTGGACTGGGAGAATTACACCTAACTCCAGTGGTGTTACAGCTTGCAGATCGGTCCACGAAAATACCTCGTGGTATTATAAAGGACGTGCTTATCCAGGTAGAAAAGTTTTATTTTCTTGTTGATTTCATTGTAATTGACACTCAACCAATACAGGGTTCAAGGAAGCACATCCCCATTATTCTAGGCCAACCTTTCTTGGCAACTGTGGATGCTCACATTCAATGCAGAACTAGAAATATACAGTTGTCCTTCGGCAACATGACTATGGAGCTGAACATCTTTAACATTGCCAAACAACCTCACAGTACAGATGATGGAATTATTGATGTGGATTTAATTGAAGCATTAGTTGATGACACTTTTGTTTCAAACCTTAGTGATGATACTTTACAAATATGTTTAACTCACTTTGGTTTAGATTTTGATATTGACAGATCGGTCGATGAGGTCAACGCTCTACTTGACTCAGCACCATCCATGGACACTAATAAATGGAAGTCAAGATTTGAACAACTAGCACCATCAGAGAAGAAACTCATCCTATAATCAGAATCACCACCGAAACTCGAGCTTAAACCATTGCCCAACACCTTGGAATATGCATTTTTGGGGGAAGAAAGTATTCTGCCGGTAATCATCTCATCATCTCTCAATGACGAACAAAAATGTAAATTGTTGGATGTTTTAAAAAAGCACAAAGGTGCATTAGGATGGACCATAGCAGATATAAAAGGTATAAACCTAGTAGACTATATGCATTACATTCACCTTGATGAAAATGCTAAACCTATTAGGGAAATGCAACGTCGGTTAAATCATAATATAAAAGAAGTGGTTAAAACTGAAGTCCTTAAACTACTAGATGCAGGTATCATTTACCCTATTTCTAATAGTTCATAGGTCAGTCCTGTATAAGTTGCCCCCAAAAAGTTAGGAGTCACTGTAGTTACGAATGCCGATAATGAATTGATACCAACTAAAGTAACTACAGGATGACGTGTATACATTGATTATAGAAAGTTGAATTCTGTCACACATAAAGACCATTTTCCTTTACCATTTATTGATCAAATGCTTGATAGATTAGCAGGCCATGAATTTTATTGCTTTCTAGATGGCTACTCAGGATATAATCAGATTCCCATAGCACCAAAAGATCAAGAGAAGACCACTTTCACTTGCCCTTTTCAATGACGCATTAAGCATTTTTTCTTATATGGTTGAAAGATTCATTGAAGTTTTTATGGATGACTTTTTTGTCTTTAGTGATTCATTTGATCAATGCTTACATTATCTAACACTAGTTCTGCAGAGATATATCGAAAAGAACTTGGTCTTAAATTGGGAGAAGTGCCATTTTATGGTAAAACAAGGTATTGTTCTCGATCACATCATTTCGAGCAAAGGTATTGAGGTTGACAAAGCCAAGGTGGATCTCATTTTTAATCTTCCTCCACCTAAAACAGTCAGAGAAGTAAGATATTTCCTTGGATATGCTGGTTTTTATAGACGTTTTATTAAAGATTTTAGCAAAGTTTCTAGACCCTTATGCAATTTACTTTCTAAGGATGTACTTTTTGTCTTTGATGATTCATGTCTTGTGGCTTTTGAAAAATTAAAGCAATTGTTGATATCATCACCCATCATTCAGCCCCAAATTGGAGCTTACTATTTGAGCTCATGTGTGATGCATCTGATTATGCAGTAGGAACGGTATTAGAACAAAGAGTTGATCGAATTCCCTATGTTATTTATTATGCTAGTATGACATTGAATGATGCACAGTTGAACTATTCAAATACTGAAAAACAAATGCTAGCAGTAGTGTTTGCATTAGAAAAATTTCGATCTTATCTCATTGGTTGTAAAATAATTGTGTTCACAGACCATGGTGCTCTTAAGTATCTTCTCACAAAGAACGATGCAAAGCTAGATTAATTCGTTGGGTATTACTTTTGCAAGAATTTGACTTAGAATTCAAAGATAAGAAAGTCATAGAAAATGTTGTGGCAGACTATCTCTCTCGTCCCCATTTTGACACAATTACAAAGCCATTAGCATTGAATGAGTCATTTCCAGATGAACAATTAATGAGTGTGGAAGTATTACCTTAGTATACTGATATAGTTAATTATCTTGTTACAGGTCAACTTCCAGAGCATTGGACCAAGCAAGACAAGGATAAATTCTTTGCAGAAATAAAGAATTTCTTTTAGGATGACCCATATTTGTTCAAGTATTGTGCAGATTAAATTGTCAGACGATGTGTCCCAAAAAGTGAAATTGACAATATCCTTTCATTCTACCATGAACAAGCTTGTGGAGGCCATTTTAGTGCTAAGAAAACAACTACAAAAGTTTTACAATGTGGTTTCTATTGGCCAACTATATTTTGAGACGCTTACACTTTCTGTTCTTCATGTGATAAGTGTCAACGAATGGGGAGTATTACCCGAAGGAACATGATGCCACTAAATCCAATTTTAGTGGTTGAGATTTTTGACGTATGGGTTAATGAGACCCTTTCCCCCTTCTTTTCGCCATCAATTTATATTGGTTACTGTTCACTACGTATCGAAATAAGTTGAAGCAATTCTATGTAAAACCAATGATCACAAGGTGGTGATAGGATTTTTGAAAAGAAACATTGTTTCAAACTTTGGATTCCCTCCAGCAATAATCAATCATGGTTGTGCCCACTTATGTAATAAAGTATTCAAGGCTCTTTTGACAAAATATTCCATCACTCACAAAGTGGCGACCCCATATCACCTGCAAGCCAGTGGCCAAGTGAAGATCTCCAATCGAGAAACAAAGCACATATTAGAAAAAACGGTGCGGCCGGACAAAAAAGATTGGTCTTTAAGACTTGATGATGCATTATGGGCATATAGAACGGCTTTCAAGACCCCGATTAGGATGTCACCTTACAGGCTAGTGTATGGAAAAGGTTGCCACCTACTTGTGGAACTCGAGCATCGTGCATATTGGGCCATCAAGAAATTTAATTTTGACATGCAGCAAGCCAGCTCAGAAAGAAGATTACAACTGGTAAAACTTAAAGAAATTTGTAATGACTCATACGAAAATGCCAAGATTTATAAGCAATGAATGAAAGTCTTCCATGACAAGCAAATTATGAGAAAATCTTTCACTTCAGGTCAGAAAGTACTTTTATTCAATTCTCGTTTGCACCTATTCCCAGGTAAGTTACGCTCTCGTTGGTCTGGTCCATTTATTTTTCATACTATTTTTCCACATGGGGCAATTGAAATTAAGGACCCAAAGAACGGTGTCACATTTAAAGTTAGTAGTCAAAGATTAAAGTCATATCTAGAGTACCAACCACATGAAGAAAACACCGAAATAAATTTAAGTGACCCACCAGATTTGAATTGATTTTTTTTCTTTTCGATGATTTGATTTTTCTTTCTTTCTTTTTGTTATTCTTTTGCTAATTGAAATTATTATTATTTTTTGCATAAGTGTGTTTGTTTTACTATTAAGTTTTCTCTTATCATTGTTAATCATGAGTACCGTACTTAGACTGTTCCTCTAGAACATTCTTAAACCACTTCAATGTGTCAAAACTCATCTCAAAAAGCAGATTCAATTTTGTAAAACACATCGCATTTGGGCTCTACAACCACCAGAGTTAATAGCCTATGTTGAGGGTTTAGAACGCCAACTCAGAGATATTGAGAGAAGTGTTTATAACATCTGGTTGGAGCTTGAGGTAAATTCAATAAGAGGATGATTTTAATTTTCTTTGTGAGTTTTAATTTGTTTTTTTGTTTGTGTGCTTTAGTTTGTTATCCCGATGAAGTGGAGGATAACAGTATTCCGTGACAATCAAGACGGTTACTTCAGTTTCCCATAATAACTGATATTCTGAGGCGAATGCATGGACAGAACCGAGATTCTAGCGAAGCTTCACAAACGATTCCCTTCACTTCCTCAGAATGCCCTCCTTACGATCTATAAAGCTCGGTCCAAACGCATGCGATTGCTCATGAGGAATAACTACCTGCTGACATCCGTTGGTTAATCGAGGCGAAAGTACGATTGGCAGGTGAGTTGCCTCCAAAATTTATTGCATACATGCCTGGTTGTGGTAAAGGAAATTATACAAGAAAACGACGAACTCGAAGAATTTATGTTGCTTGTCATAAGTGTGCTAGAATGAGTTGCAATAAAAACTCATGTTTTTTAGGAATGATGTCTGATAACAGAGAAGATAAGATTCAATTCATTATGGATGGCTTGAATAAGGAGTCATTGGATGATATCCTTCTGTCTCTTGAAACGCATCCCAGTGGATATGTGCAAGGAGCGATTCTCCAGTTATGGTCATTATTCCAGAAAGAGCACGCACGATATAGTCTTGGGAATCTGATTATAAACAACCCTATTTGCCAGTTTTTAAGAAAACTGGATTGGAAGCCTATCCTCGACCCATAGAGGGCATTCAAGTCGTTTCTGGACGTAAAACCAGAGGAAGATGTGAGCCACAGTCGCAACTACCTGTAAATATTCTTTTACTTTACTGTAATTTTATTTCATTTCACTATTGTTTTATTGTCTGCATTATTGTCTTTAATAATTTTATTCCTATTTTTTTCATTGTTTTCTTTTTTACTATCGAGCCATGTGCTTTACGCGTTATTTGACACTAACATGCCACCTCATACACAGTTGTGATCTACTATCACCAAAATTCTTAAATATGACTTTTGTTAAGCACTCACAAATTGTTGTTAAGAAATATTCCAATGGCAGCTACTCCCAATAGACAATTCAAGAACATTTGTGTGCTTTCTAGATTTACCTATGGCAAACATAAATAGTTCGTTGATGCAGCCATAGATCTTGGTCGAAGTATAGCAGAGAGAAAATTACACTTGGTGTATGGAGGAGGTAACCAAGGGTTATCAAAATTGGTCTCAGAAGCTGCTTTTGTCAGAGGATGCCAAGTGTTAGGCATCATCCCAAGAGTCCTAAAACCTTTAGGCATTTTGTTTGCCTCACCGACTGGAGAAGAGTTAGTTGTCTCAGGTATGCAAGAACGGATAACTGAAATGCTTAATTATGCTGATGCTTTTATTTTCCTTCCAGTAGATCTTGCAACACTAGAGGCACTTATCACACTAGCATTTTGGGCCCATTTGCATATTCACCAGAAACCCATCGGTATCAATAATTTTTATGATGGCTTTACCGTATTTCTTAACCATGCTATAAAAAATTATTTCATTCCTTCCAATGCGAAAAAACTTTTTATTTGTGCTCACACTGCTAATGACCTACTTTATATATTACAAGCTTATAAACTGGAGCCAGACCCCTAGAGCTTTGTGTTGGAGCATTCAAATAATAACGGTAACAGTAGCCACAGTAAGAAGTACAAATTAGATTTAACTCTTCGCTTGTAAATATTTTTTTCTGTGTTGCACCACCTAGGTGATGTCTTCTAAACTCTACTTCTTTTCTTTAAGACATTGAGGACAATGTTTCGTTCTGGTTAGAGGGAGGGAATAGTCGACAATTGAGGAATATTGATTAAGTTTTTACTAATTTTTTGTTGTAGAAACTAACTGTTGCTAACTTTTTATGTTAAAGATGGCTGAATATAGAGTGTAGTGACTTTAGAAACGCATCTTCATCGTTTGGAAAAAAACATAAAAAAATTTCAGATATTTTATTTTTCTTTATTATGTTTTGATATTCATTTTTCTTCTTCTTTTTAACTTCTTCTTTATAAATATATATTTTCAAAATTTTTTTGAGTTGAAGATGGTTGAATATAGACTGTAGTGCCTCTAGAAACGCATCTTCTTAAGTTTAAAAAAAATATTTTCTATCATTTTTTAATTAGTTTTTCTGCATCATTGTTTTCACATTTCTGCATGTATATTTTCCTTTCATGTTTAGAATAGGTTGTGGGGGTAGGCTATTATTAAAAAAAATTGTGATGTGTTTTAACATTGGATGACATGATTGTTGAGTGTTAGAAAGTGCATATATATAAAGGAGAAAATTGTTATTTTACATATTAAGTATTGCTAACAACCGTTACTTCTATGTGTTTAAGTTTCTTATACTTTAATTATGTGTGTTTTATTTTAATTAAGTATTTTATGTATTTTAGGGGCATCATAGTCATTTCACAATAAACGAGAGATCAAATGGCAAAACGGACATCGTTTTTGAACTCAGGATGGTCGAAAACCTTAGGAGGAGTATAAAAGGAAAAATGATACTGTTCACATATACGGTACTATTCACATGTACGGGTACTGTTGGAGTTACTGTGCAAATAGTGGCTGTTGACTGTACTGTGCAAATAGTAGCTGTTGACTGTACTGTGCAAATAGTGGCTGATGACGTGGCGAAATCCTGAGCGTTCAAACTGTTTTTAATCCGATGGCCATGATTTACTCGATGTAACTATAAAAAGAGGGCTTTCCCCCCCTAATTTGGCACCTTTGAATCCATTTTTGGGATTCATTTTCTGTAATTCTCTCTCTATCTTGTACTTTCTACGTATTTTAATAAATTCTTATTTTGCCCCTAGTTCAACTATGAGTGGTTAATTTTCTTTCAAGCTTGGGTTGAAGGTGAAGTCTCAGCATGTGTCATGGGCTTGATTTGGTAAATTTATTTTCTCTTCCCCTCTAGTTTTTGTGGATGTTTTGACTTCTCGTCGACAAATAATACTAATCTTGTCTAGTACTGCCCTGGTTTCACCGGCTCCCTAGTATAAGATTATTATTATTTGGCACGATAAGCCCTTAGCACCATATTTATTAGAGCGTGGTTCATGAGGTGTGGATTCCCCTCTCATGATTTAATTGGTATTAATAAGGAATATTTAGCCCATGATGCATGTTGATACGGATCCAGATACCCAAGTACATCATTTCATTAGAATTCTCTACAATTTATTCTTGTCATTTCAATTTCAATTTCAGAATTTATTCTTGTTATTTTAATTTAAGTTTTAGCATAATCCAAATCATTTTCCACCTTAAATCCAATCACCCATTCACTAAATTAATTCTATATATAATTAAAATCAACCTCCTCGTGGAATCGACACTCGCACCATTAATCTATACTAGAACAGATTTGTGCGCTTGCGAGTTCAATAAAATTTGCACAAAAATAGCACCATATTTATTAGAGCGTGGTTCATGAGGTGTGGATTCCCCTCTCATAATTTAATTGGTATTAATAAGGAATATTTAGCCCATGATGCATGTTGATACGGATCCAGATACCCAAGTACGTCATTTTATTAGAATTCTCTACAATTTATTCTTGCCATTTCAATTCCAATCTCAGAATTTATTCTTATTATTTTAATTTAAGTTTTAGCATAGTCCAAATCATTTTCCACCTTAAATCCAATCACCCATTCACTAAATTAATTCTATATATAATTAAAATCCACCTCCTCGTGGGATCGACACTCGTCACCATAGATCTACACTACAATAGATTCGTGCGCTTGTGAGTTCAATAAAATTTGCACAACAATGATGAATTTCAAATTTTAGTATTTGTGTTAACTTTAGTCTGAAGTGATGTTATGCTATGTTTGCTACTCTACTTGTTGATGTCGGAGAAAAATATGAGTTGCTTGAAGGAATGAACATGTCATAATAAATACCAAGTGAGCTTTTGAGCCTATCATTTTTCTTGGAGAGTAACCATTTTGCTTATTCTTGATACAGCTTAGTAGTTTATTATTGTATACACGATCTCTGGATTTCTTTTGAGTTAACCCTAAAAAAAAAAAGAGAAAAAATGTGTGTTGCTACATTTGGAGGCCAATCTAATTAGTAGATATGGAAGATTATTTAGAGCCCTAAAAAATGATGGAAATGTCATCTTTAATCCGTTCAAGCCTTTCTGACCATCCCTTTTATCAAGTATCCATAGTTAACCCTTTTGAGCCTTTAAAAAAAAAACTTTTCTTTATCAACTTATCATCTTGCCTACTCCGATTTGGAGTATTATCCAATATCTTATAAGATCCATCACCTATTTATGTTTGAGAAAAATGTAAATAAACATTTTGTATAGTGAAGTTATGCCTAGTTCTAAAAAAAAATTGTTGTTTCTAAAAAAAAGAAGAAACAAATTGTTGCTTAAAAAAAACAAATTTTTGTTTCAAAGAAAAATAATAATAATAGGTGAAATTCACCTTGCAACTTCCAAAAAAAAAATTCTCTGCATTTTTCTCAAATATACACTTTGTTTTTCCTATTTCCCTTCTTTGTTAGCCATGTCCCTAGCCTACGTTACATCTTAATAAAAGTTCTTCTTTATTTTAGGGAACTATAGTCTGAAGTAGAAGCTAGTTATATGGGCTAAAAAGATGTAGTGGTGCATAAAAAATAATAAATAATTAAATTGGATTG
Organism: Citrus glauca; assembly: GCA_029633175.1. Classification (NCBI taxonomy): domain Eukaryota; kingdom Viridiplantae; phylum Streptophyta; class Magnoliopsida; order Sapindales; family Rutaceae; genus Citrus; species Citrus glauca. The sequence goes on along the minus strand of JAQOOD010000003.1, from coordinate 25,626,961 downwards.
ATTATCATTTTTATTTGACTTGAGATCGTACTATTTAGTTGAGGGCATATTTCTTTCGTTTTGGTGAGAGCATGTGATATCATTTCTTAATTATTTTCTCTCAATTACCATTCATTGGAGTGACTATTTTTATTGGGTTTAATTTCTTTGTGAGAGTGTCACTACTTCCAGTGAGATTTTGGGGTTTGACATTTCATTCTTAAAGGTAATTACTACAAAGTCTATTGGGCTGATTCATGTGGATGGTTAAAGTGGGTGTGATGTTTCTTTAGACTTGAGATAATGCTTATACTTTTATTTGATTGTTATCATTAGTTTGATTGAATAAACAGGAGTGTTTAAAAAAATATTCTTGGAATTTTGTTTTCACTTTATTTGCTAGGGACTAGCAATAAGTTACTTGGGGGGTGCGTTGATTGTTAGAAAATGCATATTTATAAAGGAGAAAACTATCATTTTACATTTCAAGTCTTACTAACAACCCTTACTTTTATGTGTTTTAGCTTTTTGTAATTTAATTATGTGTGTTTTATTCTAATTAAGTATTTTATGTATTTTAGGGGTATTATAGTCATTTCACAATAAACGAGAGATCAAATGGCAAAACGGACATCACTTTTGAACTCAGGACGGTCGAAAACCTCAGGAGGAGCATAAAAAGAAAAATGGCACTGTTCACATGTACGGTACTGTCTATGTTGCTGTTCACGACATTATTCACATAGACGAATCGATGATGTGGCATTGATTGATGAGGTGTCATGATCATGTTGGGCTAAAATTCTTATGTACTGTTGATGGTGACGTGGCACCTTATTAGTAGACCAAAAAATGCGCGTACGGTACATGCAACACATGGGATTATTTTCAACCAAACTGCGTTACTATTCAAACCATGTACAAACCGTGTCACTGTTGACGCGTACTGTTGACTAATGACGTGGCGCAATCTTGAGTGTCCAAACTATTTTTAATCCGATGGCAATAATTTACTCGATGTATCTATAAAAAAAGGGCCTCCCCCCTAATTGGGCATCTCTGAATGCAGTTTTGGACTCCATTTTCTGTAATTCTTTCTCCATATTATATTTTCTATGTATTTTAATAAATTCTCATTTTACCCCTAGTTCAATTATGAGTGGCTAATTTTCGTTCAAGTTTGGGTTAAAGGTGAAGTCTCAACATGTGTCATGGGCTTTATTTAGTAAATTTATTTTCTCTTCCCCTCTAGTTTTTGTGGATGTTTTGACTTTTCGTTGAAAAATAATAATAATCTTGTCTAGTACCGCCCTGGTTTCACCGGCCCCCTAGTATAAGATTATTATTATTTGGCATGATAAGTCCTTCGTACCATATTTATTAGAGCTTAGTTCATGAGGTGTAGATTCCCCCCTCATGATTTAATTGGTATTAATAAGGAATATTTAACCCATGATGCATGTTGATACGGATCCAGATACCCAAGTACATCATTTCAATAGAATTCTCTTCAATTTATTCTTGCCATTTCAATTCCAATTTTAGAATTTATTCTCGCCATTTTAATTTAAGTTTTAGCATATTCTAAATCATTTTCCACCACAAATCCAATCACCCATTTACAAAATTAATTTTACACATTAAGATCCTCCTCCTCGTGGGATGACACTCATCACCATTGATTTATACTACAATAGATTCGTGCGCTTGTGAGTTCAATAAAATTTGCACAACAGTTAGAAAGGAAAAAACTTAAGCCTGATTATATTCATGCCACAATTTTGATCAATACGTGTGTTACAGACTTCCTCAAATTCCCTTAAATCCAAATATAGATTTTTAGACTCAAAACCATGAAAAGTAGGAAGAAGTTGAATGATACAAGGTTTGAAATTAAAGCGTAATGTATCAGGAGGGAAAACTATGCATGATAGTGACCTTGTTCTAATAGGATGCATGAAGTCTCTAAGAGTCCTAGGCTGTTCATGAAGATTTTGCACCGCTTGGTCATTTTGATGCTCCGAAAAATTTTCAACTCCTATGTCAGCCATATCTAAGGGTGATGAAGGTGATCTTTTAATTAATCTGCCACTGTTTGTATGAGACCAACGACGCATACAATGCTAATGATATGTGCTAAACCAAAGATGCATAAAACGCTAAATGAAAATTGCAAAAAATAAAAATAAACTGGAAATTAAAAAGCAAAAATACGAAATAAAAATAAACAAGCTGAAAATAAATAAATTAAGTGATGAAACCAGCCATAAACAAAGAAATTAAAAGAAACAATTTAGGTGGTATTTTGAAACCAACCATATAATAAAACATAAAATGAAATAAATTAATGTAAAAGAATAAATAAACTGAAATTAAAATGATAGGCGGTAGAACCGACCGTATAAATAAAAATACATGAATTAAAAAAATTTAAATAACAATTAGGCTATAGAACCGACCATTTAAAATAAACGTGTAAAGTAAATTGCAGAAATTTAAAGAAATAAATTCGATTTCAGGACTGATTTACAAAAGTTTTCTGGGCTAAAATGAAGTTTCTCACAAATTTTATAAATAGTGTTAAAGTTTGAAAAAAGGAGGGGTGTTAACTAAAGTTTTATGAAAAGAGAATAAAATATGACCACGGAAAGATAGTAAAGACAAAAAAAATTAAAAATAAAATAAAAATAAGTAAAGACAAACTAACACCAAATTTAGAAAACTCTCTGGTAACGGCGCCAAAAACTTGACAAAATTCAAAAGTGTATTACTCCCAAGTATAAGAGTGTCTAATTATAATATAATCCTGTGAGTTTGTGGTTGAACCACAAAAAAATTTAAAATCTAGTTGTCAATTTGTTAAACAAAGAAAATTAATTGTGGGAAAAATAAATTATTTAAAAATAATTTTAAAATATGGTAAGTTACAAGATCCACTCTCAATATTCAAACTATAATTTTAATACTACCTCGTTTATATTTTACCTCACTTTTACTAATTAATTATTATATCATTTAATTCTATGTGTGGATAAATATGGAATAAAATACCTAATGTACCACACTATATTAATGTGTCAACATTATATCCAAATATGATATAGATCCAAAGAAATTTATAAATTAACATGATATAAAAATAGCTATAAAAGAATAAAATAAACTTAAAAACTTATTTCAGAAAATAATAATAATAATTAATAGTTTGAAACATTGAGTTTCACCCTTCACCTTAGCTTAATAAAATTAGCCACACATATTGAAGGAAAACACAACACTCTTTTTATTTGATAAAATTTTTGAAATATATTACAAAGAAAATTAATACAGATGGAAACAAGAAAAGAAAAGAAATAAAGAAAGAAATAAATTCTTTGCTACACCCTTAGCTATCATTCTCTCTCAGAACTCGGCTCCCTCCTCTATTGGCTTCTCCCTGCATTTCCTTGCCCTTTTATAATCAAGGAATACATTATCTTTATTTTATTATTACGTACATATATTTTATTATTTTATTATTCAGAAGACAGGAAAATTTTTATTAAAATCTTCAGTTCATGTTTTCCCAGAAAGAAAGAAAGAGAGCAAGAGAGGAGAAGAAGTTCTGCCCTCTCTGATCTGCCAAACTTCCTCTTATAATCTCATTACATTATTGCTTTACAAAAAAAACAGGAAAAGTAAAAGATACAAGCTGGTCTTCACATGTGCTGGTGGAGGCTGGGGTCCATCAAGAGGAAAACGTGGGAGACAGTCTTTTCCACAAAAGACTACACATACTTCTAAAGACTTCAAGAAAAGAAGATGCTGAACAAAGAAATTTCAGAGCTGCTGCATTAGATCATCTTTGTTTCCTTAGATCACCTTTTTATTTAAATAGAAAGAACCATCCGTTGCCAGGTCTCTATGCCTTAGATCATCTTCGTTGTCGTTTCTGAGGGAAATGAACGGCTCCTCTTCTTCTTCTAAAGAACTGGCAACATATGGTTCTGATCTCGAAGTTAGGAGCTGCTGCATTACTTTAAAATATTCCTCTTCGGTTTAAATAGAAAGAACAAAGAAATTTCAGAGCTGCTGCATTAGATCATCTTCGTTGCCTTAGATCATCTTTTTATTTAAATAGAAAGAACCGTCTGTTGCCAGGTCTTTATGCCTTAGATCATCTTCGTTGTCGTTTCCAAGGGAAATGAATGGCTCCTCTTCTTCTTCTGAAGAACTGGCAACAGACGGTTCTAATCTTGAAGCAAGGAGCTGCTGCATTACTTTAAAATATTCCTCTTCGGTTATATATATATATATATGTGTGTTTATGTATGTATGTATGTATGTATATGTACATTGAAATGTGTAATCATGGCCACTTGACCATCATGAGAAACCATATTGCTTGGTTTTTGTTTTTTTTTTCATTTTTTATTTTATTTATTTATTTACATCTCCTTAATAATGCTTCCAAATTGCTCCAGCAGTCCTTCTTTATTTCCACTTTCAATTTCAATTTATTCCTAAAAAATATTTATAAGATAAAAATTAACATATTGTAATTTAATTTAACACAAAAATTTATTTGGGAATCATTCATATAATTTATAAGTTATGCACGCATTAATCAACACTTTAAGTGAAAAACTAAAACTTTTATCCTTATTACACGTACACTTTTTAGTGTTAATCAAATACACTAATCTAATAAAGGAGTATCCATAATAATAATAACGAGAGGTCATTAATTTTTCTCTATTCAAATAAATATTTACTAATTACTTTAGTATTTTTTTAATAATATTCAATAATTTTTAATTATGTAATTTTATAATATTATTCTTATTTTTAAATAAAATTTTATTTGTATTTGTTATAAATTAATGAATTATATAAATACGAATTAAAATAAAATAATTAAGTACTAAAAAAGTAAAAAATAAATATGTTTCAATTTAAATAAAAAATTAATTATCAAATATTTTCTCGTACTTTTTGTTATTTTTAAATATTTTTCTTATAATGAATGCACATATTATACCCCCAAGATAAGTTATTAAGAAAATAACTCATTTACCCCTCTTTTGTTTTAAATTTTTTGGTGACGAGAGAGTTTTTGGATATTATAAAATTAATAAGAAATAAATGATATTAGTTCCAATAGAAAAATAATTATCAACCTCCTTAATAATAAAAGTGACAAAATAATGGAAGGCAAAAGAGATAAATTGCATGTTCATTCTTCTTTTAGATTCTTTTCTTCTCAACTTTCTATTTAAACTCTCATACATTCTTTACTTCTCAACTTTCTTACATTTTTTACTTCTCAACTTTCTATTTAAACTCTTTTAAATTCTTTTAGTCAAACTCTCTTACATTCTTTACTTCTCAACTTTCTATTTAAACTCACTTACATCCTTTACTTCTCAACTTTCTATTACATTCATTATTCAATTTATAATTTTCATACCTTAAATCCTAAAATTTAAGTCAAGTCTCTTCCCCTTTCTCATCTTTGCATACGCAACACAATCTTTTTAGCTCCTCTCTTCGCAAGTAAGTAAAATCTCAAGTCATCGCGTCATCTCACGGTTTGTTTTCATACTTTGCTGTCTCCAAATTGCCCTTGCCTTTTCCACTCAATCTCAATTTCTTTTTTTTTTAATTATAGACTTGATTTTCTTTACCTCAGTTTGTAAATTTTATCGGATGTAATCCATAATCATGTAAATTTTATCGGATGTAATCCATAATCATGGGCAACCTAATTAAGGCCTAGGAGGGGGTTCAGCCCCTTCTGGGCCATTAATTTTGTTTGAAATGTACTCCAAGCCCTTTCTAAAAGAATTAAATAAAGAAAATTTAGACACATTTTTCATATAACAAAAAACTTATAGTTAAATGGTGTTAAGATACATTGCCCACCAAATGTGGAATTCTAACAACCACAACACATGAACCACATGCAGCCACATGAGTCACGCACCAACATGGAAAAAATCAGCACACCAACTCAATCCCACATTAACAAGGCAAGTTGCAAACCGTTGGAAACAAATATGGCAATCTGTATTGCTCTTGCCAAAGGCTTGCAACAATCATCTCACACATTCCCATGACATGCAAACTCACCAAAGAAAGATGGCCAACCATTATTCAAGTCCATATTCTCTTCATATCTTAGCCAACGACTAGTCAACAAATAAGTTTAGAATTAATCCCATAATTTCTGTAAAATGTTTCTTCTATATGTAGTTCCTCTACTTATGTATAAATATCCGATCTTGTTCCTTAAGAAGGGAAGTCAATAAAAACTTTTAATCATTTTCAATACTCTTGAATTTTAGCATGGTATCAGAGCTTATGGCTTCTTCATCCAATATCCAAACTGAGGCCAAACTCTCCCTGCAAACTATCCACCAATGTGCCAATCTAATATCTATTAAACTCTGCAGCAACAACTATCTCTTATGGAGGTCCCAAGTCCTTCCCCTGATCAGTAACCTAGGACTCAACAATCACATCTCTAATGACTCACTACCCCAAACAATTTCCAGTAATGGAAAGTCTATTACCAACCCTGACTTTTCAATTTGGGCACACAATGATGGGTTGCTTCTTACCTAGTTACGTGGAATGATGATGGAAGACGTCTTTACACTGGTAGTTGGAGGAGAAACAGTGAAAGAAGTTTGGCTCTGCATTGAGGCAAACATGCTTCCAGCCACCAAGGAGCGGGAGTCTTGGCTTAAAGACAATCTCTTCTCCTTAAAGAAAGGCTCCCTCAAGCTTGATAACTTCTTAAACAAATTTAGAGGACTGTGTAACAGTCTAGCTGCCATTGGAAAGCCCTTGACGGATGATGATAAAGTCTTTCAATTGGCACGGGCACTAGGATCCAAGTATGCTGACTTCAAAACGAGTATACTAACCAAGCCACCTTATCCAAATTTGAAACTATTCCTATTAGCCTTATAGAATCATGAACAAACTGTGATCGCTAAGAAGAATGATGGCAAAGAAACGGATCCACGGCAAGCATTTTTGGGGCAACGTGGACATGGGAAAAGTTTTCAAGGACAAGGACAAAAACGCGGCTTCAACAACAATCTTCCACTTTTCCTAGGACAATGATGCGATTTTAACAATAACTTTTGTGGAAGAGGAAATTATCACTCTAACAATGGGCACAACAACATGAATCAATCTTTCAATATGAATTAATCAGCCTCTAACAACTCTCAGCCACAACAAAGTTCAACAATAATGGCCCAAATTCGCCACCTGCACCAAAACACTACAGTACAGAACATACTAATCAGCGAAAACACAATTCCAAATCAGGTATAATTTGTCAAATTTGTGGTAAAACTAACCACAGTGCTGTAGTTTATAGGCACAAGTATGACTACTTTACCCTTGAAAAGGAAGCACCGCAAGCCCTCGCGGCCGTGAATCTGCAAGATGAGAATGACCTACAACTTTATGTTGATTCAGGTGCTACTGCCCACATGGTAAATAGCGCTGGTAAGTTAAAGAAATTTATACCCTATGGAGGTTCTGATAAGATTTTTGTAGGGAATGGCCAAAGCTTACATATTTCTCATATCGGTGATACCACACATGGGAAATTAGACTTAAAAGATATTTTGGTTGTTCCCAAACTTAAAAAGAACCTCCTGTCAATAAGCAAACTTGTGGATGATATAAATTGTTCTGTGGAATTTAACTCTCTTGGTTTTGTTGTAAAGAGCAAGGAGAATCAGGTACTGGCTCAGGGAACTAGGCACGAGGGCTTGTACGTGCTCAATGAAGGAGGAAACTTAGCTTTTCAAACAATAAGAAGAAACTCAGAAAACCAAGACTTGTGGCATAAGAGACTTGGCCATCCAGGTCCTAAAATATTACAAGTCTTGCGCGCTAATGGGTCTATCAATATAACTGATTGGACTAAGAACATTAGTATTTGTGTTTCATGCCAATTAGGCAAAAACTGTAAACTCCCACTCAGTTTATGAAATAAAATTTTTGATTTTCCTTTTGATAAAATTCACTGTGATTTAGGGGGTCCTGCTCCAATTGCTTCTAATCAAGGTTTTTGTTACTATGTAGTTTTTGTGGATGATGTACACGTTACTATTGGTTATTTCCCTTAAAATCAAAATTGATTTTTTTGAGTGTTTTCTTAAATTCCAAAAACAGGTGGAAAATCAGATGGAATGAAAGATCAAAATTTTTCAAAGTGATGGCGGAGGAGAATTTAGCTCTATCATTTTCCAACAACATCTTCAACGGTTTGGAATCATTAAACAAACTTCATGCCCTTATACTCCTCAACAAAATGGAGTTGCCGAAAGGAAACATAGACATATAATGGAGACTGCCCTTACTATGTTATTTGAATTTTTGTTCCCAATAAAATATTGAGTGGACGCTGTTTTAACAGCTATATATCTCATTAATAAATTACTACAAACAATTATTAAGATGCACACACCTCATGAGTTACTTTTTAAGGAAACTCTCAGTTACAATGAAATTAAAGTTTTTGGTGGCTGTTGTTTTCTCTCTCTGAGGGATTATAATAAAACGAACTTTGACAAAAAAAACTCTCCCTTGTATTTTTGTTGGTTACAGCCCCACTCATAAGGGATACCATTGTCTTTTTCCACAAAACAATCGAATTTATATTTCTCGTCATGTAACATTTGATGAATTATGTTTTCCTTATCAAAATCTAAAAGATTCTTCTCCTGTGCAGGATGCTTGTAGTGTTCCCACTACTCCAAATGTGTCACAATGGCTCCCAACAACTTGGACAGAGTCATTCAACAACACTTCTCTTGGGCACACTAAAGTTGCTAATCCAAACTACATTGCCACAACTCCAAATACGAATGAACCATTGTCTCCCACTCCAAACAAAGTTGTGATAATTGAAGACCTTCATGAACCACCCACTTTTTTACCCAAAAGTCCCTCTACAAATTCACCTCAAAAGAGCCCCTCATCCAATAACAAGACTGTTGTTTCTACCGATAATACACATATCCACACGACCTCCGAACAAACCTTAGATAGTGACAACCGTGCTCCATCTGCCTTAAATGATCTCTCAGGAAAGTTATTTGTTGAACTAAATATCTCTCTCGTCAAAACAACAGAGTCTCTAAATACGTATCCTATGCTGACACGCAACAAGCTCAAACAAAATCCTACCTTAGCTCTTCAAACCGATCATGCCATAGTGACCAAACCAAAAACATTAAAAATCTGCTCTTAAGCTTCCTCTATGGCTACAAGCAATGGCCGAAGAACTTGTTGCCCTCTGTCAAAATAAGACATGGACCTTAGTTCCTCGACCTCATGATGCCAATGTTATTGGGTCGAAATGGGGGTATAAAACCAAGTATAGAGAAGATGGTACAATAGATCAGTTAAAAGCTCGTTTAATTGCGAAAGGGTACACACAAGTTCCTGTCATTGACTTCGATGAGACTTTCGGCCCTGTCATTAAGACAACTACCATAAGGCTTGTCTCAGCACTTGCAACTAATTCTAAATGGCTTATCAAATAGCTAGATGTTTGAAATGCCTTCCTTCATGGTCAACTAAAAGAAATTGCCTACATGGAGCAACCACCTAGCTTTACGGATCAAAATCTTCCTGACCATGTTTGCTTACTCCACAAGTCCTTATATAGACTCAAATAAGCACCACGTGCCTAGTTTGAATGTTTATCATTAGCACTACTAGAGCTTAGTTTTACAAGCTGCAAGGATCATGCTAACGATATTCTTATTTTGTTGTTGGTGTATGTAGATAATGTAATTATTATAGGAAATAATCCTGATAGAATTCAATCCATCATCAATCATCTCAACACTCGGTTTGCATTAAAAGACTTAGGCTTATTGAGCTATTTTTAAGGGATTGAGATTCAGCGCTTTCTAGGAGGCATTTTTTTGTCACAGGACAAATACACTCGTGACTTATTAACCAAGGCTGCTTTACAAGATTGCACCCTTAATCGGACTCCAATGGCTGTCAAAACCCAACCATATGATGATGATCAAGAACCCATACACGCCACTCACTATCTTCTACAATATCTCACATTCACCAGACCAGACATCACTCATGTTGTCAATAAAGTTTGTCAACACTTTCAAAGCCCTACTAAACAAGACCTAAAGGCTGTTACAAGAATTTTGCATTATTTTAAAAGCACTCTCGACTTTGGACTTCGATTCCTTGAACAAAGCTCCAATTAACTGTAAGCCTTTTCGGACTCTGATTGGGCCGGTTGCCTTGAAACAAGACGTAGCATGACTTGCTTTTGTGTTTACCTTGGGGCAAACTTAATCTCATGGTGCAGCAAGAAATAAAGCACCGTTGCATGCTCCATTACCGGAGTAGAATATCGGGCTTTATATTCCACTACCGCTGAACTAACTTGGATTCTTTCTTTATTGCAGGACATTAGAGGCTTACCATCACACATTCCTCACCTTCTTTACGATAACACGAGCGCCATCTACATGACTCGTAACCCCGTGTTTCATGCGCGCAGCAAGCGTATCGAAATCGACGTCCATTTTGTTCGTGAAAAAGTATCTCAAGGCCTCCTTAAAGCCACGCATGTTCCCTCATTGCAGTAAGCTGCAGATATCCTTACTAAACCATTGGGCAAAGATATTTTCTTTCTCTTTCGACACAAGCTCGGCGTTCACTCTATAACCCGGCCGACCTTGAGGGGGGTTGTTAGGATACATTGCCCACTAAATGTGGAATTCGAACAGTCACAACACATGAACCACATGCAGCCACATGAGTCACGCACCAATATGGAAAAAATCAGCACGCCAACTCAATCCCACATTAATAAGGCAAGTTGCAAATCGTTGGAAACAAATATGGCAATCTGTATTGCTTTTGCCAAAGGCTTGCAATAATCATCTCACACAATCCCTTGACATGAAAACTCACCAAAGAAAGATGGCCAACCATTATTCAAGTCCATATTCTCTTCATATTTTAGCGAATGGCTAGTCAACGACTAAGCTTAGAATTAATCCCATAATTTCTGTAAAATGTTTCTTCCATATATGCTTCCTCTACTCGTGTATAAATTCCCGGTCTTGTTCCTTAAGAAGGGAAGTCAATAAAAGCTTTTAATCCTTTTCAATACTCTTGAATTTTAGCAAACGGTAAGAGTGTTATTTAATAGTTTTAAAGTCCAGATTCAAATCTCAATAGCCATATTACTTTTTTAAATATTTTGCGAAAACTACTTAGAAAAATGATACTTTCATGTATTTAAAATAAATTATTTATTACTATTATTATTTAAAATTTAAAAGAAAGTAATGAAACTTGAGTTTATGAGACTTAAAATATATTCGTGTGAATATTTAAAAAAAACCCCAAATTATATAATTTTTTTAACTAAGCCCCCTAGGTTTTGCTATTGTGCATAATTGATTGTCGTCATTTTTTTCAATGATTTCATAAAACAAGCAGAATTAAATTAAAATATATATCAACATAATTAATTAATTAACTGATGCTGTATAGATTCTATGCTTGATTATATATCAATTCATCATATTTTTATTAAGATTGTAAATTTAACTATATTGTCGGGGTCTGAATGATTTTTATTTTTAATTTTTAATGAATTTATTCATGTTCGGTTGGATAATATTTAAAGTAATAACAATTATAGGTTTTAATGGAGTGAAATTGTAAGGGTATGGTAACTAAATTTGTTTCTTATTATTTAATGGTAAAAACTGAATTCAAAGTGAAGTGGTTTGATATTGTAAATGCATTGCAGGTAAATTAAAATCTTTTTTATGATGGGAGGAAGAGTGATTGATGTCGATTCGATGCCTACTTCTCCATTTAATGCGGGGGCGCACTTTGGTTTTAGTTGGTCGTACTGGCAATCGCAAAAGTGTGACGGGCAATAGTGTTCTCGGAAGAAGAGCCTTTAAGTCGAAGGCTGGCTCATATGGGGTTACTAAAACTTGTGAAATGCAGAGAACCATGCTCAAAGATGGCCAAGTTGTTAATGTCATTGATACTCCTGGTAATTTACTAATGTTGGTGCCCAGATATTCCATTCCATGCTTGTTGATGTTGTAGTGGTAAATAGATTGATGTTATGAGCCATTGCAGGACTTTTTGATTCTTCTGCTGACTCTGAGTTTATCAGCAAGGAAATTGTCAAATGTATTGGTATGGCCAAGGATGGGATCCATGCAGTCCTTCTAGTTTTCTACGTTAGAAACTGTTTTTCTGAAGAGGGAGGAACTGCAATACACAGTTTGGAGCCCTTCTTCGGGAAAAAAGTTTTTGACTATATGATTATTGTTTTCACTAGAGGGGATGAACTTGAAGATAATGACGAAACATTAGAAGATTAGTTGGGTCCTGAGTGTCCAAAGCCTTTAAAGGTTGTTTCTGAAAGGCAATAGTTTTCGATAATTTCATTAGTCATTTTGATCAAGTTGTCTTTCTTTGGTTCTTTTCTGAAGTTTTAGACTCCTTGAAGGTTGGACTATTGGAAGTTTAGTATGAATATAATTTAAGAATTTGCCTTGTGAAGAGGCAGTTACTGCTTTATAGCCACTAATTTTGATTGGGTCAGTGCTTTTCACTGGAATTTATGCAGAGTATTATTATTATTATTTTCTGTTATACGGAATGCTGATCACCTTTTAGGATCTTTAAATTTGATGGACATAAAAGGTTATTGTAAGTTGTCAAACAATAAGGAGAATGGAATTGATTATTAAAATTTGATAATGGCTTGCCCTTAAATAGTTTTTGAGGATGCATGATATTAAGTACTAATGATCACAGTAAAAACAGATTTTGTCAGCTGATCATTTTTCCATTCTTTTAGGAAATCCTTCAACTATGCGATAATAGGCGGGTGCTTTTTGATAACAAGACTAAGGATGCGGCGACAAGAACTGAGCAGGTTGGGAAGCTTATTTCTCTGGTTAACTCTGTGATCTTGCAGAATGGTGGGCAACCATATACAGATGAAATCTTTGCTGAGTTGAAGGTGTCTTCATTAGTATCGTGATAGACTTCTGTGCTGCTTCTTTCTGAATATGTCATGACAATGTCTCTTTTTCTTTTTTTCTACTCATAAAAGGGCTACTAAACTCTGTTATCAACAAGTTGAGGTTGATTCTCTCAAGGGATATTCAAAACGAGAAATTTCAGAGCTGAAGGAGAAGATGAAAAAATCATATGAAGATCAACTCAAACGAAGTATTGAGATGGTATTTTTTATGGTTCGTGTTTTGACATCAAAATATGACATGCATATGCGTTCATTTCTCAGATCGGGTAATCGTTGCTAAAACTGTGTAATTAAAAAATACCTGTAATGATATTCCGAATTGTGAGACTTGGAGGTGGTAAAGACTGCCGCTATGTACTTACCCCTAGATTGTTGGAGATTGCCATATGAAAAAAGGCCTTATCTTGCTAGTTGATGTGGACAAATATGTTATTATCTGTTCACTGATTATGTTTTGATGGCTGTAACATGTTGTTCCTACCTTGAAGATTGTTTGACTGTCGTGTTCTATTTTGTTTCTTGATTAAATTAAGTGTTTCTCGATGAAATGTTCTAATGATTGTTCACTGATTCTGTTTTGTTTGCTCATCAATCTTTAGAACATTTCTTGTAATACTGGAGATCCTGTTTTGTTGCTAGGAATTATGCACTCGTAAATCTATGGGAACAATTAAAATGTTATAACATATTCTAAGTTTGTTAAAAACTGAATAGGCATATTCAAAATAATTTTTTATGAAAAATGTAGTTAAGCACATGGAACCTAATGAAAAAGCTGTGTAGTTTTGATTTTCCTTTCCACAGTATTAATTTATAGCAAGGCAGTAAAATGATTCGGCATTAAGCCTGATCCTATTCAACAATAATTTGGATTTACTGTAACATTCTGTGTAATAACTATATGTCTGAGCTGTTAATGCATTTCACTCTCCACATTCCTAAAGTGTGGCAAAATGAAAAGTTTAGTAGATTCTTTAATGCCTAATATTTTGTGTTTATCTGTTTTATTTTTTAAGTTTTTGTTTCTACTATTTATCAATGATTGAAAGAGTGGAATTGATTGACGTAAGAAAGTTTTGCCAAGTATGGTGAACTTAGCAACTCCCTTTGCAATTGGATTAAACTAAATTAACACTTGAGAATTTTCTTCTCTTAAGTTGGAGTTTTATATTACCACTACCAAATCTTTTTTTTGTATTAGGCTGCTACTCCAGGGCTTAGTGGCATGTTTTCTTGCTGATATTGATGCTTTTTTGATAGGTTGTGTAACATATGCACTTTAATTTTCTTAATCAAGTGTACGATTTAATTTTTCCGCTTCGAATCGAGACAAATTGAGCGTGATTAAGAGCTCGAGTGATCGGATTTTAATTCCGTTATGGGTCCGGTATAAGCTTAATCTGTATTAAGCTTAGTTTAAAAAAAAAAAAGCCGGTTTATATTTTCTGGACATGGGGGGTATTTTTGAAAGGAAGAGAGAAAGAGAGAGAGAGAGAGAGAGAAGAGAGAGAGAACCCGTTTGACCCCGCTGACCCGACCCGGACCCGCGGCTGTGACCCGGCCGGATCTCGCGATTCCGGCCACCTCATCAACCGTGCTTGGTATCGATCTGAAGCTTGGAAGCCGGCCGACGTATCCCTGCCGTCATCGTCATCGTCACCGGAAAATGCCTGGAACGCCGCCGGTTGGAGCTTGAAACCCGCGGCCAAGACCCGTTTTCGTCGCCGTCGATTTCGCCAAAATTTTAGCACGCCACCACTTGGTTCTTGTTCCTCAGCTCACCAGCATCATTTTCCAACCGACCCCGTCACCTGAATCGGCCGGATTGCCGCCGATTAGCACTTGAAAGCTCGCGGTTTTTGGGGAGCTCGATCCGCCGCCGGCAGCGCGTGTGGGAGGTCACCGCCGCCACCATTGGACTCAGCGTGGCCGGAACTATGAGACCTAAGCTCCCCGTCACTGTTGACTGAAGTCCGGTCACCGTTGACCGGCAGGGGCAATTCGGTAATTTCATAAAACTTTGGGGGTGATTTTGTAATTTGTGAAATCAGTGGGTAATTTGGCAATTTGAGGTTAAGTCAGTAAGGTAATTTGTGATTTCGAGGATAATTCGGTAATTTAAGTTGTTATGGACATTTCGATAATTTTACGCTCTAAGGGTAATTTCGTAATTTCTAGTATTGTGATTATTTCCGTGATCCGAAATGAGAACAATTTGGTAATTGAAGATTATACGAATATTTCGGTAAAATAATGATGTTGAGGGCATTTTGGTAATTTTGGCATGTAGGGGTATTTTGGTAATTTTGTACATGCGGGAATAGTTATTGTTGATAAATATTTGTTTCGAGAAGTATTATATAAGAATAGTTGTATTTACGGAGAATGATTATGTCGTTTCCTTGATTAGGAGGATTCGCGAACGAGAATCAACTCACGGACGTGGGTGATACCGAGTCTGGACATTGTCACTGTGAGTGGAATATATAAAACTTATTTTTATAGAAAAGTGAATTTATTTATATGTATTGATTTTATTATTACTGAGAAAGAGTTTGATTAATGCTTTTATGACCGTTTTTGAGTGAATGCATATATTAGAATTGAGTGGATTTGAAATATGTTGAAGAAAGAGAAAATGAGATTTCAGATGTGATTATATGTTTTCATACATGTGTATTAAATGTTATTTGAGAAATTGTTAAACAGTACCCTTCCCTCCAGATACAGAGAAACAGATAATATGAGATGAATACAGAGATACAGTTGAGATGAGATAGAGGCCTTTGAGGCCGTCCGAACACACATAGAGGCTTTGGGCCGTGTGTTTGGACTCTTTTGCCTTTTGGGGGCTTTTACATGCAGTATGAAAGTTACAGAGATACAGATAATGAACTATATGAGTATGAGATGAGATTTTCGCTGTCTATCCGTGTAGCTCCGGGGCGTGGCGGTACCTAGATAGTACGTCATTGCCTGTCTGTTGAGGTCCGGATATGATGAGATATGAGATTTTCGCTGTCTATCCGTGTAGCTCCGGGGCGTGGCGATACCCAGATAGTATGTCACTGCCTGTCTGTTGAGGTCCGGATATGATGAGATATGAGATTTTCGCTGTCTATCCGTGTAGCTCCGGGGCGTGGCGGTACCCAGATAGTACGTCACTGCCTGTCTGTTGAGGTCCGGATATGATGAGATCATATGAATCACAATAAACAATATATATGCTAGACATGTTTGAAAAGTTTATTTTGATATATGTACGGATATTGATTTATATATATTTTGCCCATGTATTTATATGATATGTTGATATGTGTTTATTGACATGGGCATACGTATGAATATTTCATTGGCATGAGCACGAAAATGCATTATGTTTTCCATGTTTCCTGGAAAATGAGAAAGTTGATTTTAGCAAATGAGATTTGAAAAGAAAAGAAAGATTATTTTACAGTTTTAGCTTGGATGCTTGAATTCGTTACTGGCTTAGTAAGGACTCTCGAGATGTTTATATAGTTATGAGATAAGTGGGCGAAGGACGCATTGCGAGAAGCCCAAAGAGTATGAAAGAGAAAGTTAAGAGTGTCCTACTAAACAGTAATCGAATGAAGGTAGCTCAAGTAAGAGATTTGAAAGAGAATGTGAAAATTTGAGAAAGATAGAATGATATTTTGATGGAATTGATTTGAGAAAGAGTAATTCTTTTAAGTAAATTTATTTATCAGAAACTAGTCTCCACTCACTGAGTTTTATACTCATTATGTTTTTATCATATTATTCCCCCCCACAGGAGATTTGCAGGTACATCCGTCGACCCAGCATCGGTAGATAGACTTGTATTTGTGGCCACGTGATGGTGCTAGGAGTCGTAGATTTAATATATTAATATTTGGGATTTTGTGAGTTGTACTTATTGTTATATTTTGTTATTAAAGATAACCATTGTATTTGTTTTTATATTGGAGTGATTTGGAGTGATTGTGTTGTGTTGACTGGAGAAGTTGGATTTGAAGTTTGGATGGTTATTAAGATAATTTTGGGAGTGTTGTTTTGTAATTGTAATTTTGAGGATGTTGTTATTAAAGGGGAGATTCTGTCGAATTTTCGGCGAAATTCTTAGACGTTATTTTTATTATTGATCCGATTTTACGAGATTAGACAGACTCGTCCTGGGGGTGCGGGGCGGGTCGTTTCAGGTTGAGTCTAAGCTCAAAGAAACAACAACTAGGCTCGAACAGCAATTGGGAGAGGAGCA
Organism: Citrus glauca; assembly: GCA_029633175.1. Classification (NCBI taxonomy): domain Eukaryota; kingdom Viridiplantae; phylum Streptophyta; class Magnoliopsida; order Sapindales; family Rutaceae; genus Citrus; species Citrus glauca. The sequence goes on along the minus strand of JAQOOD010000003.1, from coordinate 25,609,643 downwards.
TCTTGCTCGATTAACGGCAGAAGGGGCTGCACAATTAGCTCAAATGAAGTCAAATGAAGAAATTTTTAAGCTTCGAGAGAAACTTGAAAGAACTCAAAGGGAGACTGAGGAGCTCCGTAACGGAGTTCCAAAACCGCGATATCCCATTCTTTGACCTAGTCACCTGAAGGCTCCATGTGCCATTGGCTTGAAAATCACCTAAAGTATATTTTTTCTGTCTCCTCTTCCTTTTCAGATAATATTTGAACTTCATACCGTATTTATTCTCGCTGTTTTACTACAGTCAAGAAGCTTATATCCTGTTGTTGAGTGTTAGAAAGTGCATATTTATAAAGGAGAAATCGTTATTTTATATATCAAGTATTGCTAACAACCGTTACTTTTATGTGTTTAAATTTCTTGTACTTTAATTATGTGTGTTTTATTTTAATTAAGTATTTGATGTATTTTAGGGGCATCATAGTCATTTCACAATAAACGAGAGATCAAATGGCAAAACGAACATCATTTTTGAGCTCAGGACGGTCGAAAACCTTAGGAGGAGTATAAAAGGAAAAATGACACTGTTCACACGTACGGTACTGTTCACATGTATGGTACTATTCACATATACGGGTACTGTTGGCGTTACTGTGCAAATAGTAGCGGTTGACTGTACTGTGCAAATAGTGGCGGTTGACTGTACTGTGCAAATAGTGGCGGTTGACTGTACTGTGTAAATAGTGGCGGTTGACTGTACTGTGCAAATAGTGGCTGATGACGTGGCGAAATCCTGAGCGTCCAAACTGTTTTTAATCCGATGGCCATGATTTACTCGATGTAACTATAAAAAGGGGGCCTCCCCCCCTAATTTAGGACCTCTGAATCCATTTTTGGGATTCATTTTCTGTAATTCTCTCTCTATCTTGTATTTTCTTCGTATTTTAATAAATTCCCATTTTGCCCCTAGTTCAACTATGAGTGGCTAATTTTCTTTCAAGCTTGGGTTGAAGGTGAAGTCTCAACATGTGTCATGGGCTTGATTTGGTAAATTTATTTTCTCTTCCCCTCTAGTTTTTGTGGATGTTTTGACTTCTCGTCGACAAATAATACTAATCCTGTCTAGTACTGCCCTGGTTTCACCGGCTCCCTAGTATAAGATTATTATTATTTGGCACGATAAGCCCTTAGCACCATATTTATTAGAGCGTGGTTCATGAGGTGTGGATTTCCCTCTCATGATTTAATTGGTATTAATATGGAATATTTAGCCCATGATGCATGTTGATACGGATCCAGATACCCAAGTACGTTATTTAATAGATTTACACTTCAATTTATTTCTGCCATTTTATTTCCAATTTCGGAATTTAATCTTGCCATTTTAATTTAAGTTTTAGCATATTTCAAATCATTTCCACCATAAATCCAACCATCCATTTACAGAATTAATTCTATAAATAATTAAAATCCACCTCCTCGTGGGATCGACACTCGCACCATTAAGCTATACTACAACAGATTCGTGCGCTTGCGAGTTCAATAAAATTTGCACAACACCTGTATTATGTAAATGTTCACTGTCCAGTCTCGAGGGCAGTCTTAAGATAGTTTTATATGGAAAAACTGTATTAACATCAAATGAAGTTTCTTTTATAAAGCCGTCTTAAATCTTTTCTTACAAGGTGAATCCAAAGAGATGTGATTCCTTTTCTCCTCATTGAGCTATTAACGAACGCTGCATTGTTTTCACATTTGCAGCAGACACACCCCAAGATATTCCCTTCTAACAATCATGACCTTCCCAAAAATTTCAAACAGACTAATAGATTAATCCTAATGTCCAGGAGACTTGCAATAGACCCACAAAGCCTATGACCCTTCTTTTATTCACACCGAAACTTCAACTAGCTCATAGCCTAGATTTAGCAAGAACAATATTTATTTATGCATATAGGACACAATCTTTATTTACCTTATACATAATGAAAATCCTTCGACATCATACGACATTTGTTTTATAGACATTAACTTTCAGCATAATAACTGGTCTCCTAAGGAGAAGAAGCCAATGATAAGTCAGCGTAAGAAATTAGGTTACACATAAACTCATCCAACTTCGTATATTGGTGGTTTCAAAAATAGGTATCAAGTAGCACACACATTCAGTAGATAAGGATGGTCTGATCGTAGATCTCTTACTGAGGTGCCAAAGCCTTGATCTCCAGCATCTAGCTTACCTGCAAAGGGGAAAAAGATTGATGCACCCACAACACGAGCTCGTGGAAATGAAATGTGATGGGAAAATCACTTAACAGAGATGGAGTATCTTCTTGTCCGGTGAGAGTAAGCAGTGCCGCCACCCTCGATGATAGCAGGGCTGAAAAAATTCCGGGCAGCTAATGCACGGATTGCATTCAGCTCTTGCCCAATCACAGTGTTTGCTTGCTTAAACCTATCCATTTCTGCTATTTGAGTTTCAGAAACCATGAAATTTTAATAACGTTCAGAAATTTTGGGAGAGGGAGAGATAAATGCATTATACATGTGAAGGACTAATTTGCATACCTTTGATCGGAGACACACACTTTCATCTTCCAGTTCAATCTCCTATGAAAATGAAAATGTTAAAGAGTTCCATAAATGCTTGGAAGAAAACGAAAAAAAGGCTAAACAGAATTTAGTGAATTTTAATTATTACCCTGTTCTGCAAGAACTCAATTTCGGCTAGAAGCATTTCATGTTGTTGCACAAAACAGGAAACAGACAAAGCAACAAATTATTTTCAAATTGACATAAATTTCATATACTGAACGTATATTGATAAAGTTTGTGCAATGCAATATTGCAAAACAATCGTGTGTTGCTCAAATTCAATTATTATTTTTCGTGGATTTCATGCATGCATAATGTAATTAATCAATTACCTTCTTGGACCTGATCCTAGTGATGCCTCTCTCAAGCCTATTCTCCAGCTCCTTGAGAGTTAAAGAACTCAGAGAATCACCCATCAAATGCCTATATGAAGAGTCAAGAGTGAGATAACCAATTGAAAATTCAATTGAAATTGTATATTTTGGAATAATTGATTAACTACACTAAATATGAAAATTATTGTTCATGAAATAATTGAAAATACCAGTTAGTATTATTTGAATTTGCTGCCGCAGCTTTGCTGACTCCTGTTGATAGTAATGTTTCCGTGGGTTGCATGTAATGGGAGAAGTTAAATTTTTATTGGGAACTTTATATTTCAATGCTAGCTATGTGGTAATAAATGATAATAACTTGTTTTTTTTCCACCTTTTCATAATAATATATATTCCTAGCAACGCCTGAATTTATAGCTTAAATTAATGAATTACTTATCTGAGCATTGATCTTAGTAATAGTGCCAGAATTTATTTATTTTATAGCTGAAATTACATACATTTACACACACACACACACACTCGCACACACACTAGGAACAGCAGGTTATATTCATCAAATTCATCTAAAAAAAACTAACTAACCAGATAGCTCAGCTTCTTTTCTTTCCTATTGAATTTCTACACTTGGTAGATTTTTAACAGGTTTATCAACAAACTTCATGAACTGCAGATAATCCGGGTCTTTATTGTCCACATCAAAACCAAATACAGCTTATTACTACAGTACTTCTAAAAATAATAAGAAGATAAAGAAAATAAAAGTATGCTTGTAATTGTTGAGCTTTTAGTTAACTTTACAATCTAGCAACTTAAGTGTACAATAGAAGCCACAACACTTCAACCCTAAAAGTACCCGAAGTTTTTTTTTTTAAATTACCTTTAAAAATGGTGCCTTCACGACTATCCTTTCTAGAACAAGGCTTGGGAACACATTGGGATGGAGCATATTCAACAGTAGCCTTAAACTGAGCACCTAATCGAGAAAGTGCCATTTTCATTTACAACAACATAAACTCATTCATACCAAATTACCCTTTTCATTAACAAACACAGGTCCATTCAACAACTTAGCAAACTCAAACACAACCGCAGGCTTCTTCAATTCTTCATATGCTCGTGAATACCTCTAATGTTTGGAACTGTAAAAAAACTAAAATCCAAGTTAAAAAAAATTTCCAAAAAAAAAGGCCCAAAACTTAATCAATTATAAAAAATTTAAAAAATACCTAGATTTTTCGGGGCGAAAGCAGAACCAATTGTAACGGCCGTTGAAGTGATCGTGGAAAAGGGCTAAAAGGTCATTTTGAGAGAGGGAAAGAGGCAAATGACGAATCACTACTTTGTTTCTCTCCAATGGCTCCTTCATTTCATCGCATTCAATTTGTTTTGAATGTATTGAATTCAAAAATCGAAAGAGAGATTTGATTATTTTTGTACCCTTATTATCAATTTGGGTTGAAAATGAACATATATATAAAATCGTTTATTGGAAAGTTTTAGACGCATGTAACCGTTGAGTTTTCCTCTAGACTAATTACTTTAAAAATGACCAAAAAGCCCCTATAAAGTATGAATACACTAATTTAATAAAGGAGCATCCATAATAATAATAATAATAATAGATCGTGGATATTCCTCATTTCAAATCAATATATACTAATTACTTTAGTATTTGTTTTAAAAATATTTAATAGTTTTTCAATAGTATAATTTTTACTTTTAAATATTTTTTTATTCATGTTTATTATAAATTAAATGAAGAATGCAAATACAAATAAAAATAAAAATTTAAATACTAAAAATAAAAAATATATGCTTCAATATAAATAAAAATTAATCATAAGATATTTTCTTGTACTTTTTGTTACATGAAAATATTTTTCTTATAATGAATACATATATTATTGCTCCAAGATAAGTTATCAACAAAATTACTCATTTTCTATTTTTTTGTTTTAATTTTTTTGCGGACAGGAGAGTTTTAGATATTATGAAATCTGTAAGAAATAAGTGATATATATTAGTTCCAATAGAAAAAAAAATTAACAACCTCCTTAATAATAAAAGTGACAAAATAATGGAAGGCAAAAGAGAGAAATTGCATGTTCATTTATCTTTTAAATTATTTTCTTCTCAACTTTCTATTTAAACTTTCTTACATTCTTTACTTCTCAAATTTCTATTGAAACTCTTTTACATTCTTTTCTTCTCAACTGTCTGTTTAAACTCTCTTACATCATTTACTTCTCAACTTTCTATGACATTCATTATTCAATTTATAATTTTCATACCTTAAATCCTATAATTTAAGTCTAGTCTCTTCCCCTTTCTCATCTCTTCAAATGCAACGCAATTCCTGCAGCTCTCCTCTCTTCAGAAGTAAGTAAAATCTTAGTTGATTGCATCATCTCAAAGTTTGTTTTCATACTTTTCTTTCTCCAAATTGCCCTCGCCTTTTCCTCTCAATCTCAATTTCTGGTTTTTTATTATAGACTCGATTTTCTTTACCTCGGTTTGTAAATTTTATTGGATGTAATGCATAATCATGGATGATCTAATTAAGGCCCAGGAAGGGCTTCACCCCCTTTTGAGCCATTAATTTTTCTTTTAAATGTTGCTCACGCCCCTTTTAAAAGAATGAAATAAAAAAATTTGGATACACTTTTTATGTAACAAAAGACTTACAGTTCAATGATAAAAGTGTTATTTGATGGTTTTAAAGTCCTGGTTTAAATCCCAATAGCCACATTATTGTTTTTTAAATATTTTGAGAAAACTACTTAGAAAAATGATACTTTCATGCATTTAAAATAAAGAGTTTATTACCATTATTATTTAAAATTTAAAAGAATGTTATGAAATTTGAGTTTATGAGATTTAAAATGTATTTGTATGAACATTTGAAAAAAAACCCCAAATTAAATAAAATGTTTTGAACTAAGCCTCCTAATTTAAGTATCTCGGTCCGCCACTATGCATAATTGATTGTTGTCGGTTTTTTTTTCAATAATTTCGTAAAACATGAAGAATTAAATTAAATTATACATCAACATAATTAATTAATTAACTGATGTTGTTTAGATTCAGTGCTTGAATATATATCAATTAATCGTATTTTTATTAAGATTATAAATTTACACTATGTCATTGCGGGTTGAATGATTTTTATTTTTAATATTTTTTTATGAATTTGTTCATGTTTAGTTGGATAATATTTAAAGTAATAGCAAATATTAGTTTTAATGAGTGAAATTGTAAGGGTATGGTAACTAAATTTTCTTTCTTATTGTCTAATGATAAAAAGTGAATTCAATGTGAAGTGGTTTGATATTGTAAATCCATTGCAGGTAAATTGAAGTTTTTTTAGGATGGCAGAAAGAGTGATTGATGGCGATTGGAAGCCTACTTCTCCATCTAATGGGGAGCGCACAGTGGCTATACTTGGCCGTACTGGCAATGGCAAAAGTGCGACGGGCAATAGTATTCTCGGAAGAAAAGCCTTCAAGGCGAGTGCTGGCTCGTCTGGTGTTACTAAAACTTGTGAAATGAAGACAACCGTGCTCAAAGATGGCCAAGTTGTTAATGTCATTGATACCCCCGATAATTTACTAATGTTAATGCCTAGATATTCCATTCCATGCTTATTGATGTTGTGGTGGCAAGTAGATTGATGTTATGAGCCATTGCAGGACTTTTTTATTCTTCTGCTGGCTCTGAGTTTGTCAGCAAGGAAATTGTCATGTGTATTGGTTTGGCCAAGGGTGGGATCCATGTAGTCCTTGTAGTTTTCTAAAAAGGCTACAAGATTTAATGAACATTAATTATTACCCTTTTCTGCAAGAACTCAATTTCAACTAGCAGCATTTCATGTTATTGCACAAAACAGGAAACAGACAAAGCAACAAATTATTTTCAAAAATAAATTACATATATTGAACATATATCGATAAAGTTTATGCAATGTATTGTTGCAAAACAATGGTGTATTGCTCAAATTCAATTATTATTTTTTTTCATCGATTTCATGCATGCATAATGCAATTAATTAGTTACCTTCTTGGACCTGGTCCTCGTGATGCCTCACTCAAGCCTGTTCTCCAGTTGCTTAAGCTCCTTTACAGTTAAAGAACTCAGAGAATCACGCATCAAATGCCTATATGAAGAATCAAGAATGAGATAACCAATTGAAAATTCAATTGAAATTGTATATTTTGGCATAATTAAATAACTATGTTTAATAAGAAAATGATTGTGGATGAAATAATTGAAAATACCTGTTAGAATTCTGTAATATTTGAATTTGCTACTGCAGCTTCACTGATTCCTGCTGATAGTATCGTTTTCATGGGTCACATGTAATAAGAGAAGTTAATTTTTTATTGGGAACTTTATATTTAAATGCTAGCTATGTGGTAACAAATGGTAATTAGTTGGTTTTTTCTTTTTTCTATTTTTTTCACCTTTTCATAATAATATATATTCCTAGCAAAGCCTGAATTTATAGTTTAAATTAATGAATTACTTACCTGAGCATTGATCTCAGTAATAGTGCCAGAATTTATTAATTCTCTAGCTTAAATTGCAAACATTTATACACACACACACACTAAGAACAGCAGGTTATATTCATCAAATTCATTATAAAATAACTAACTAACTAGATAGCTTAGCTTCTTTTCTTTCCAACTGAATTTCTGCACTTGGTAGGTTCTCAGCAGACTTAGCAATAACGTTCAAAAACTCCAGATAATCCGGGTCTTTATTATCCATATGAAACCAAATATGGCTTATTACTATAGTACTTCTACAAAAATAAGAAGCTAAAGAAAACAAAGCTATTCTTGTAATTTCTGTGCTTTTACTTAACTTTGAAATTTAGCAGCTTAAATGTACAGTAAAAGCCACATCACTTCAACCCCAAAAGTACCTTAATTTTTTTTAAATAAAAGGAATTACCTTTAAAATGGTGCCTTCATGGCTACCCATTCTATAACAAGGCTTGGGAACATGTTGAGATGGAGCATACTTAACAATAGCCTTAAATTGAGCCCCTAATCAAGAACCCAATAACACATAAAATTAACAAAAAAAAAGTGCAATTTTCATTTAAATCAACATAAACCTATCGATAACTCTAGAAAATGAGAGTTATTACATCAATTCTACACTTAAATCAAGATCACTTAGAGAACAAATAAGGTGTTTTTATTACGTTTTGGTTATATTTTGCATAAACATTCATTTTAGTTAAGTTTTAACATGTTTTGTTTGAATCAAAGTAATTGGTGCTAACAATAGGTGCATAATTGTAGATTTTCAAAAAGTCTTAATTCATGAGAGGATGGTGAGACAGTGGATGACCAAGAAAAGGAAAGAAGATAGCCGCAAAAAAAGTAACGCACAATCGGAAATAGTGCAGCATTATAACGGATGTTAGAGCAATCAGTGCTGTAACACCCTAGGCGAATCCCACATCGGCAAAGCACTGTAGAGATACTGGGTTTATAAGGGGTGATCCACACCTTAATTGACAAGACACGTTTTGGGTTGTATGGGCACCCCATAAACAAATCCGTGCAGGCCTTGTTAAGGCCCAAAGCGGATAATATTTTGCCCGGTTTGGGTTGGGTTATGACATTATGGTATCAGAGTGGCTCCGCCTGTCCTCTTGAGTGATGGTGGGGAACCTCATAAAAGACGCTGAGTTCCCAAAGGGGGTGTATGTAACACCCTTGGCGAATCCCACATCGGCAAAGCACATGAGAGATACTGAGTTTATAAGGGGTGATCCACACCTTAATTGGCAAGACGCGTTTTGGGGTGTATGGGTGCCTTAGAAACAAATCCATGGCCTTGTTAAGGCCTAAAGCAGACAATATCTTACCAGGTCTGAGTTGGGTTATGACAAGTGCTATAGCAATCTGAGAGCAATACGGGAGAAAATTTAGGCGCAGGTCAGCTATATAATTGCGATTTGCATGTTTACTAATTTAACTCATGCACACCTATGGACTTTTGTTTTACTCTAGTTTGCAGTATAAAAGAGAGGCATGCACCACATAAAAAGGCGGCAAGGGAATTATCATAAAAATCATTAGAGATAAAAAAAAGAAGAAGATCGAAATTGAAGAGCGTTGTTTCAACAACATTGAAGAATCTTGCAGAATTATTCGAATTTGTCTTTCACTATGCTCAACTTATATTCTTCCTTTGACTGTTCTAATGTATCCTTTATGTTCGTTTTTCTTATTCAGAATATAAACTAGATTTGCTTGTACTTGAGTGACAAACAATCCAATGAGTTCTTGACTACTCTTATATGTTGTTATGTCATTGCTGTAGCATTATACTCTAGTAGTTATTATTAATATAATTGTTATTTCAGTTAAGATAGAACAGTGAAAAGGCATGTCTTAGCAGATATTATTAGAGTATTACTTGATCTTAAGTTAAGTTTCCTAGATTAAGTTATCTTGAATCCCATTAGGGCAAGTTAAGATTTGTGACACACTAGATATAGGTGCTCACCTTGTATGGTGGAGAGATAAAAAGGATCATAAAGCCACATCATGAGTAGATTAGCAACTGGTTATTGCTAGTGTATTTAAGGGCATGAGAGTTCCAATATGCTACAATTGAGGATGCAAATTAATTCCACCTAGTGCTGTAGCACTTGCCGTGACAATTGGAGTCAACTTGATGAAAAACAATCAGCCCATAAGGAGTGTTGAATCATTCAACTACCATATTCTCACTTGAATCTTAGCACATTTAGTTTAGTTTATTTCATTGTGGTTTTGTTTATTTTATTCTCTCACAATCATTAATTATGATATAACACATTTTACGTTTGTTAACTTCAGATTTGAATTAGTTTTCACTATTGCGATTGCTACAACATTTCTAGTAACATCAATTCTTGTGGAGAAGATCTTGAATACTTATCACTTTAGTACTTATTGTGTACACTTGCACATTGACACTAATAGTATTTGATTATAAAATCAACCAACGAGTTTTTGGTGTCGTTACTGGGGATTGATTGTTTATTTTTAAAATGTGAAGTAAATCTTGATAGCACCAAATTTGATTTAATTCATTCTATTTATTGGTAGATCAATGCTTGCATGTGCAAAGACAGATATGTGATATTTCAGTTCGATCTTGAGATTGAAAGGACTGTTAAGAGATTGCGAAGAGAACAAAGGAAATCAAAAACTGTTTTAAGCATGAATAATTTACAGGATGAAGGAAATTTGAACCCTTACAGGCCTTTACAATCCGTTAACATTCAAGAATAGCAAAATGAACATTCTAACAAGAGACAACCATGCAATAACAATGTTATTTACATGGCTGGTGATAGAGACAGAGCTATTAGAGATTATGCTGTGTTAACTCCTTAAGTTGTATACCTTGGGATAATCAGACCTAAAGTAGATGCTGTAAATTTTGAGTTGAAGCCAGTGGTGTTTCAAATGTTACAAACAATTGCTCAATTCAATGGATTACCAAATTAAGATCCCCATTTCCATCTTAAGTTGTTCTTGGAAGTGAGTGATGCTTTCAAAATTGCTAAAGCAACACAAGCTGCCTTAATGCTAAGGCTTTTTCCTTATTCCTTAAGAGATCAAGCAAGGACATGGTTAAATTCGTTACCATTTGATTCCATTACTATATGGAATGAGTTGGCTGATAAATTCCTAACGAAATATTTTTCACCGACAAAAAATGCAAAGCTACGCCGTGAGATAACTTATTTCCATCAACTTGAAAATAAAAGTTTGTACGAGGCATGGGAAAGATTCAAAGAACTTCTCACAAGGTGTGCTCATCATGGCATTCCTTGTTGCATTCAATTGGAAACTTTCTACAATGGGTTGAATCCAAGTACAAGGTTGAGCGTGGATACTTCAGCAAATGGAGCCCTTTTATCCAAATCTTACACTGAAGCTTATGAAATTTTGAAGAGAATTGTTAATAATAATTATCAGTGACCATGAACCTGGCAACCAGCAGTAAGAGGATCAACAGGGGTACATAACATAGATGCAATTATAGCCTTACCAGCACAAGTAACCTCATTGACTAACATGGTAAAGGCCATGACATCTGCTCCAGCAGTAGTGAAGTAAGTTTCTGAACTTTCTTGTGTATACTATAGTGAAGGACATGACTTTGATAATTGTCCTGGAAATCCAGCATCAGTAAACTATGTGGGTAATTTCAATTGATAGCCTCAGAACAACCTATATTCAAATACTTACAACCGTAGATGAAAACAACACCCAAATTTCTCATGGAGCAATCAGAATAGAAATGCTCCAACAATAAATAGACAAAATAGGAACACTCAACCATCTGGATTTCATCAGCAGTGTCAAGGGCAAAAATATAGCAGTCAGGATCCAATCGTTTCACTGGAAGCATTAATTAAAGAGTATATTGCAAAGAATGAAAGCAATTGTACAGAATCAAGCTGTATCCTTGAGGAACATGAAAAATCAAATGGGACAACTTGCTACAGCAATGAGTAGTAGGACTCAAGGAAGTTCACCTAGCAACACAAAAGACCCTAGAAGAGAGGGCAAAGAACACTGTAAAGTAATTAATTTGAGATCTGAAAAAAAATGTTGACATCCTAGTTGATGTGACTAATAAGGGTAAAGAAGTTAATTCCTCACAAAAACCACCTCAAGATAGAAGCATGTTACAACAACTCAACCATCAAAACACTAGTCAGATGGGCCAAACTACAACTACAGCAGAGGGAATTCAATTAGAACATGTTGAAAAAGAAGTTGCAACACCAATAATCACAACCTACATTAAACCAAAGAAACAAAGTTGATACCTCTTGAAGCTAGGAGAGTTTGAAACTGTTGCCAAATTTAACATAATTTGGCATTTGCTCTAAGGCTTCCACAAAATGTATATTTATGTGTGATTGCTTCAGCACTTCCAGGAATTTACTAAACTATTTATCTTGTTTTTGCTTCTGGAATCTCTATGGGAAAGTTGGTGGGTGTCTAAACTGCTGGGTAGCTAGCAGAGGGAATTCAATTAGAACATGTTGAAAAAGAAGTTGCAACACCAATAATCACAACCTACATTAAACCAAACAAACAGAGTTGATACCTCTTGAAGCTACCCAGCAGTTTAGACACCCACCAACTTTCCCATAGAGATTCCAGAAGCAAAAACAAGATAAATAGTTTAGTAAATTCCTGGAAGTGCTGAAGCAATCACACATAAATATACATTTTGTGGAAGCCTTAGAGCAAATGCCAAATTATGTTAAATTTCTAAAAGACATCTTGGCATGAAGAGAAGGCTAGGAGAGTTTGAAACTGTTGCTTTAACATAGGAAATTAGTCATATGGTCCAAAGTAAGATTCCTACAAAAGTGAAAATCTAGGAAGTTTTACAATACAATGCTCTATAAGAATTAGATATGCTGGTAAAACACTTTGTGACTTAGGAGCTAGCATTAATTTGATGCCATTATTTATATTTAAACAGTTGGGAGTAGCGGAATGCAGACCAACAACACTCTGCAATTAGCTGACAGATCTCATGCATACTCTGAAGGAAAAATTGAGGATGTACTAGTGAAGGTGGACAAATTCATCTTCCCAGTAGACTTCATTGTATTGGACTTCAAAGATGATAAAAAGGTGCCTATTATACTTGGAAGACCTTTTCTAACAACTGAAAAGACTTTGATAGATGTGCAGAAAGGAGAGCTCACCATGAGAGTAAATGATCAACAAGTCACATTTAATGTACTAGAGGCTGTGAGAAGTCCTGATGAAGTAGAAGATTGTAATTTCCTAAGTGTTGTGGATTTTTTTATAGCAGACAGAATGGACAAATACTGTAGTAATGAAATCAACAAAGTCACCACCTTTGAGGATGTAGAAGTGGAAAATGTTGCAGGAAATCGGATAAATTAGATAGAAGAAAAGAAATCTGATTGGCACAACATGTTTATTGAGCATCTAAATCTTTCAGATAGAGAAGAAAAAATAAGTTTACCATCTACTGAATCAACTCCTAGTCTTGAATTAAAATTATTACCTTCGCATTTAAAGTATGTTTATTTTGGTAAAAACAACACAATCCTTGTGATCATTTCTTCTACTTTGGATGCAGGTCAAGAACAAAGTTTAGTGGATTTGCTGGGAAAATACAAAAGAGCATTAGGATGGACCATAGTGGACATCAAGGGGATAAGCCCATCAATATGCACGCATAAAATCCTATTAGAAGATTGCTATAGCAATTCAGTGGAGCACTAGAGAAGGTTGAACCCTATTATGAAAGAAGTGGTGAAGAAGGAAATTATTAAATGGTTGGATGCTGGAATCGTATACCCAATATCAAACAGTTCGTGGGTGAGTCTAGTTCAATGTGTTCCGAAGAAATGAGGGATAACTGTGATAACTAATGAGAGAGATGAACTTATTCCTATAAGGACAGTGACTGGATGGAGAGTATGTATGGATTACAGGAAGCTCAACAAAGCTACAAGGAAAGACCACTTCCCATTCCCATTCATAGATCAGATGTTGGACAGAATTGCTAGAAAATAATACTATTGTTTCCTAGATGGGTATTCAGGTTACAACTAGATTGCTATAGCTCTAGAAGATTAGGAAAATACTACATTTGCTTGTCCTTATCGAACATTTGCCTTCAGAAGAATGCCTTTTAGGTTGTTCAATACTCCAACAACTTTTCAAAGGTTCATGATGTCTATTTTTTTTTATATGGTTGAGCAAACTTTAGAAGTTTTCATGGATGACTTTCAGTTTTTGGAGAGACATATAATGATTGTTTACACAACTTGGATGACTAACTTAGTACTTAATTGGAAAAAGTGCCATTTCATGGTGCAAGAAGGAATAATGTTAGGTCATAAGGTGTCCAAGAAAGGCATTGAGGTAGACAAAGAAAAGATAGAGCTAATAAATAAATTGTCACCCCCTACTTCAATAAAGGGTATAAAGAGTTTTTTGAGTCATATTGGATTTTATAGAAGATTCATTAAGGATTTTTTAAAGGCAGCTAAACCATTATGCTCATTACTGGAATATGACAAGCCCTTTTACTTTGACAAAGATTATCATCAAGCGTTTAGAGAATTAAAAAAAGCTCTGATTACTGCTCCAGTAGCTATATCTTTAGACTGAATGTTACCATTTGAATTGATGTGTGATGCTAGTGATCATTCTGTTGGAGCAGTATTAGGCCAAAGAAAGGATAAGGTTTTTTACTCCATATACTATGCAAGCAAAAACTCTTACTCAAATTCAAATCAATTACACTACTACAAAGAAAGAGTTGCTAGCAATAGTATTTACTTTTGATAAATTCAGAGCCTACTTAGTAGGTACTAAAGTGACTGTATACACATACCATGCAGCCATTAAATATTTAATTTCAAAGAAGGATGACAAACCAAGATTAATCAGATAGATCTTATTACTTCAGGAGTTTGATATGAAAATTAAAGATAGAAAAGGGACTGAAAATCAAGTAGCAGACCACATGTCACAGCTAGAAGTAGATACAAGTACATTGATAAGAAAGGACATCACTGAAACATTTCCTGATAAATAGTTGTTGGTAGTACAGCAAGCACAGATGCTGCAACAATCAGGATCTCCATGGTATGCAGATTTTGCCAACTACTTGGTAAGTGGATTGCTACCACCTGAGCTGAAGTTCCAGGAGAAAAAGAAATTTTTTCATAATGTAAGAAGTTATCAGTGAGATGACCCACATTTATATAAGCTATGCACCCACATTTATATAAGCTATGCTCAGATCAAGTAATACGAAGATATGCTTCAGAAGGAGAAATTCCCCATATACTGAAGTCATGCCATGCTGCAACATATGAAGGACATTTTGGTGGTCACAAAACATCTACTAAAGTTCTGCAATCGAGTTATTATTGGCCTACTATTTTTAAAGATGCTTATGAATTTATTAAATGTTGTGACATGTGTCAAAGGACAGGGAACATAACTAAAAGACATGAAATGCCATTGACCAACATTTTAGAAATGAAAGTTTTTTTATATATGGGGAACAAATTTCATAGGACATTTTCCATCATTCTTTGGGAACTTGTATATCTTTGTTGCTGTGGATTATGTCTCCAAGTGGGTAGAGGCTGCAGTATTACCTACCAATTATGCTAAAACAATGGTGGCTTTTGTTCAAAAAAAATTTTTTCCAGGTTTGGCACTCCTCGAGCAAATATTAGTGATGAAGGTACTTATTTTTACAACAAAGTCTTTGCTACAGTTATAGTAAAATATGGAGTCAGACACAAGGTAGCAACAGCATATCACCCACAGTCCAATGGTCAGGCTGAAGTGTCTAACAAAGAAATTAAAAAGATCTTAGAAAAAGTTGAGAATCCAACAAGGAATGATTAGTATTTGTAGTTACATGACTCTCTATGGGCCTACATAGCAGCATACAAAACTCCACTTGGCATGTCTCCTTACCGAATTATTTATTGGAATGCTTGTCATTTGCCACTAAAGCTAGACCATAAAGCACACTGGGCATTGAAGAAATTAAATTGGGACATTCATACTGTAGCAGAGCAAAGAAAGCTTCAACTTTGTGAGCTTGATGAATTACGACTATTTTAATATGAAAATGCTAGAATCCATAAAGAAAGGAAAAAACACTAGCACGACAAGCATATTCAACACAGGCAGTTTAGCCCTGTTTAACTAGTGCTGCTCCACAATATAAGACTAAGATTATTTCTAGGGAAGCTTAAATCATGATGGTCTGGATCTTTTAGGCTGTTAAAATTTTACCCTCGTGGAGCTGTCGATCTTCTAGATGAACAAACAGGTCACGAATTTAAAGTTAATGGACAAAAGGTTAAGCATTACATACACCCAGCGACATAGTTTTCAAAGGAGATTTTACTCTTTAAAGAACCCAACTATTGAGCAGTGCAAGAAGGTCAGAACCTTAAATCAAGCGCTCCATAAGAGGCAACCCATTGTGGAGATAGTCACTTCAAGCCAACTTTGATCATCTTTGGTTTTGTTCACGGTTCTGCCTCTCCTTCATTTTATTTAATCTTGTTCTTCAATTTAAGTTACTTAGTTTAACCTTTTCACATTATTGCATTTTTTTATGTTGCTATCATTTGATCTCTTTATTTTTTATTATGTTTTTAGAATTGATGTTAGTTTTTGTGGTAAGTATGAGTGGCATTAGCTTTACATTTTAACCAGTGGGGTTGTATGGTGACAGAGTGCAGAGGCAAGCCACGTGTCAAAGAACATTGGAGGGACATATGTAACCGTTGCTAGAGCAAGAATGTGTGTGTTGCAGCACCTAATATTACCATGACAGTAAATTAAAAATTGGAGCCTCTCACTTATCTTTGGAAATAAATCGTGACAGATGGCGGCGTGGATTTGGATTGTAATTGCAAAGAAATCAAATATCTGAAATTAATGCATTAATTTCGCTGGCCTATGTTTTAGGGATATAAATATTAAATTCAAAATATTTTCTTCCCTAATTTATCTTTAGTCACCAGATTTATCTTTAAATAAAGTCCACTATAAAAGGAAGTCACTGTGCGTAGTGATCTACGACATTATTCCCCATCTACTTCGCAAATACAACTTTCATAATTCTTAACCCCTTCTTCTCATTTTACTCTCAAGGACCCTCAAATTGTTACTGTTATAGCAATGCCAAGGCATAAGAAAATAGCCAGCCGCCTCAAAGATCCTTTACGCTTCCAAAGTTACCACGCTAAGGAAAAATATGAAGAATTTATAGAGCTGCATAAGATTTTGGAAGAAAAAAGGTTTCAATTTCTAGAGCGACTCACCGAAATGGTGCAAACAATACACAATACTGCTACAAAGCGTGGATGGTTGGACTTTTACAACCATCATCAAGATTTGTGCTATCAGTAATCACTGAATTTTAAACTAATTTGGTAAGCCCTGATCCACACAACATTTGGGTAAGAAGCACACTTGTTCCATTAGACTCCCGAATTATAAATGCTTTTTATAATTTACCTGCTGAAATTAATTATGAGTATGTCAAGTTGCTTGATAAATTAACCCCAAAGAAATGGAACACCATCTTAATAACTCTTACAATCGAATAAGTATCATGGGCTAACAAGGAAAGGCGTGTATTTAATAGGATAGATTGAAACCTATTGCTAAGGTGTGGGTGAAATTTCTAAAATTTAGGCTTATGCGAACCACTCACACTACTACGGTTTCACAAGAGAGGTTGGTTTTGTTATATGTCATTGTTCGAGGACTTCCAATAGATGTAGGTTGCATCATCAAAAAAGAAATCAGGGACTATACAGTTAAGAATCACAAAACTACTGCTTTGCTATTTCCTTTACTCATCACCAGCATTTGTGTAGTATGCAGTGTTCGTCTTGATTCGAGAGACGACCATATCAAGAATGATGGTGCTTTTACGGCACGTACCATTGAGAGAGTTGCTGGTGAGAATGCTGGAACAACAACTGAACCAGCTGTTGTAACAGGAGCAAGACGAGCTAGTGAAGAAGCCACTGCCACAGATGAACCAAAAAAAGAAGCTGCAGCTAAACCACAAGCAGAGGTAGAATCAGAAAATGTTGAAACATCTAATTAACCTGGGGAAGAAGGTGACAAGTCTGCAACTGATAGCTCACCCACAGAGGCAAAGGACAACTCTGAGAAAGATTGTGAGGTATCTTCCATTCCAACTCATTCCAAAACTAGGAAAAGGCGCACCATTCAAGAAAAGGAAGATGAAGACCCTGAAAAGAAACCTTACATTCTAGTCCTTGCGGGCAAGGGAAATGCAAAAATAGCAATACTTCCTGCCTCTAAAGATAAAATAGAGTAAATCGATGCAGAGCTACCTACTGCAGCAACCAGAGTTAGCCTACACGTGTAGAAGCTAAGCAGTTACTTGATATCATTGCTGCTATCATAGTTGAGGGCCAGGTAGCTAATGCATCAACTTCAATTCCTCCACAGCAGACTCCTAGCCAACCTGTTTATACCAGTTCGTGACAATCTAGAAAAAGAAAAGGTAGTACATTTAAAGGCACGGCTACAGCAGCCTCACCTCAACCAAAATGGACCAAGTCGGTGTCAAGTACGTAACCTACCCCAGCTACAACTCTTCTCACCAACCCAGTGACAAAAAAGACAAAGACATTGCCAGCCACTTCCCTACAAGTTTCACCAAAGGATAAGCTGCGAAGTGCATTCAAGAAACGTTGATATCATCCTGTCATTTGCAGCAATCCCAACCACAGGGGAGTATCCCTTCCTTGTTAGTTAATTTATTGTTAAAAAATTTATTTCAGTATGTTTTTCAAATTGTGTGGTATTTTTTAATGCCTTCCATTTCTTTGTCCACTTGTGTGCCTTTGTTCTGTCTGCTTGTTAGGACACAGCAACTGTCAAGTTTTAGGGGATTGTGTTTTTTGAATGTTTGTGTTTATGTGTATACTTGTGTTGTGTGTTATGTAAAGCTCTGTTATCTAATATTTGTGTATGGATTTGAAAACCTAATGAAAATACAATGAGTGTTATTCAAGATTTATGAGAATGCCAAATAGAGATAGTTATAGATGGAGATTGAAATTCATCCCGACACTTAGACTTTGGTTGAATTGTATGAGATTGCTAGAGTAAAGCCAAAAGAATAGAAAAGATCTTAAGTTTGGGGGGGGGGGGAAGTTAGTTGATTAACTGTGATATCTATGAAATTAACTTTGTTCCAATGACTTAAGTTGCTGAATAACCAGATCTGAGTATGTACCTTATATGTAGAATTGTGTTCAAAGGTAGCAAGATTTATGAGCAATGTTATAGCATTTAAAAAAAAAAGTCATCTGTCTAAGGCATTGAGTAGCCGAGTCTGTTCATAAGCCCCATGTTCAGTCTTGAATAAAAGATATCTCTAGATAAGACTATATTACAGATATTATTACAGCAACTCTAATCTGTGCATGGTTTGAGTAATTAGGTGTCATCATTATAATTGATTGACATTCACAAGAAAAATAAATATTGCAGTGATGAGGTTGAATACTCTCCAGTTTCTTAATTTTAAAATCATCACAGTTCGAGTATGTGAAATTTATGCTATCCTATATATGAATAAAGTTTTATCATTGCTGAAATTCATGCAGTCTCTTAGTGATGTTATAGCATCTCTGGGATATAATCAAAGTAGCACACACACACACAATAGACAGAAAGAAGCTTAAATTTAGAACTGATTTACTATGGTCACATTGCATGATTGGGATGGTGATCTGAAGGTGGAGGAATCCATGCGAATTTGATAAAAGAGCTAAAGTTATTTCGCATGATTGTTTGTGTAAAGTATTAGTATGTTGTCATTACTTGAGGACAAGTAATGATTTAAGTTTGGAGGTGTAATAACTCTAAGAAATAAGGGTTATTACATCAATTCTAGACTTAAATAAAGATCATTTAGAGAACAAATAAGGTGTTTTTATTACATTTTGGTTATATTTTGTATAAACATTCATTTTAGTTAAGTTTTAATAAGTTTTGTTTGAATCAAAGTAATTGGTGCTAAAAACAGATACATAATTGTAGGTTTTCAAAACGTCTTAATTCATGAAAGGATGGTGAGACAGTGGATGAGCAAGAGGAAAGAAGATAGCCACAAAAGAAGTAAGGCACAATCGAGAATAGTGTAGTGTTGTAGCATATGTTAGAGTAATAAGTGCTATAGCAATCTGGGAGCAATGCGGGAGAAAATTTAGGCGCGAGTCAGCTGCATAATTGCGATTTGTATGTTTCCTAATTTAACTCATGCACGCCTATGGACTTTTATTTTACTTTAGTTTGGAGTATAAAAGAGAGGCATGCACCACATAGAAAGTGGCAAGGAAATTATCATAAAAATCATTAGAGAAAAAAAAAGAAGAAGATCAGAATTGAAGAGTGTTGTTTCAGCAACATTGAAGAATCTTGCAGAATTATTCAAATTTGTCTTTCACTATGCTCAACTTATATTGATCTTCTTCCTTTGACTGATCTAATGCATCCCGTGAACATATTTATATTCATTTTTTTATTTAGAATATGAACTCGTTTTGCTTGTAGTTAAGTGACAAACAATCCAATGGGTTCTTGATTGTTCTTATATGTTATTATGTCATTGTTGTAGCATTATACTCTAATAGTTATTATTAATATAACTACTATTTCAGTTGACCACCCATTTAATAGTCCCAGTTAAGATAGAACAGTAAAATGACATGTCTTAGCAGATATTATTGTTAGCCTAAAGGGCTACACATAATGTAATTTTAATGATAAAAAATATGTGTCTTAAGCAAAATTAATAAATATTATATTTCACATTTTCACTAATTTTTTGAAGGATAATATTTATGTAAGTGAATCAAGTGAAATCAAGATTGAAGGCACTCAAAGAACAACGGCGACATCAAGAATATAATTTAGAGCTCAACGAAAAAATTAGTGCGATAAATTGTTGTAAAGCCTATATGATTTAATTGATGCATGATTTAGTATTTCAGAACCTGAAGAGATTAATTTAATTAAATACTTTTTATAAACTAAAAGGTTTTATTTTTATAAAATAAAGTATTTTGTGGATTTGAGTAATTTGGACACAAATGCTAAGATTTGAAATCTTTGATTTCAATAAGTATTAAATTTCAGAGTTGGACGTTTTTACAAATATTTGAAAAGTTTTGGCCATACTATAATTTATTAATATTTTGGATTGAAGTGAAAGGTTTTGAGAACTTTGAAAAATATGGGTATTATGTTGAAAAGGACCTTTGTGTAAAATAATAAAATTTTTAAGGTCATATCATAATTTTAGAAAGTTTAGGAAAGAACTAGTTTTAGGAATTTTTGAAATTGGACCTATTTGTAAATTTTTATTACGTTTTGGGCTATAGTATAATTATAGAAAGTTTTGGGCTAAAATTAAAAATAGTGTTAATATCACTGTTCCTGAGCGACTAGCCGGATAAATCAAGGGCTAACCACTTGAGCGTGGGAATTTGCCTATAACGGTTAGTTTTCAGGGTTCAACTATAAAAATTTAACTCAAAATTCATTCTAAAGACTAATGCAAGCAAATATAAGATGATACAACATATATTAAGCTTCCAAAAAGCAAATCATTATTGATTGAATCATTGTTGAGCTATTATTTGCATATCCACTTTTAAAAAGAGTTTTTGTTGTAATTTTCATTTCTTATTAAATTGTGAGTGTGTAAGTCTGAGAAACACTTGGAATGAAGATATTGGGAAGATAATCTCTTAATTGTAAAGGTTCATTGAAACCTTAGAAGTCAATTGTAAAAAATTAAAGCCTTGGGAGACTTGGATAGTAAAATTCTCGAGCTTGGTTAGCTTGGAGGCGTGGACGTAGGCGGGGATTGCCGAACCACGTAAAAATCCACATGTTTGTTTTCTTCTTTCCTTACTCTTTTATTTTTTACGCTTGTTTGAATTTATTGTTCTATTCCATTAAGGCGTTAGACTGATTTGTTGTGCGAATTGTTTTGCATATTTTTTAAAAACTCAATTCATCCCCCCTATTGGGTTGCATTACTTGCATTTCATTTAGCATCAGAGCTTGGTTCTCTTATTAGGACTTAATCGTCTAGAGTAAAAGATTCATGGCAATCCAAAATGATTCAACGTTTAGGGAAGGACAATCCACAACTAGGCCACCGTTCTTTGACGGGACTGACTACCTGTATTGGAAAATTAGGATGAAACTTTATTTACAAGCATTAGATTATGAAATTTGGGAAGTTGTATGTGATGGTCCATTTATGCCTTTAACTAAAAATGAAATCGGGGAAGACATTCCAAAACCTTCATTGGAATGGAATGAATTAAAAAAGAGAAAAGCTTTTCTAAATTCCAAAGCCATGAATGCCTTGTTTTGTACACTCGATAAGAAAGAGTTTCATAAAGTGTCTAGTTGTGAAAGTGCTAATGAAATTTGGCACAAACTTGAAGTTGTTTATGAAGGCATGAAACAATTGAAAGAGTCTAAAATTAGTAGGTACACTCGGTAATATGAATTGTTCTAAATGGAGCAAAATAAGGGTGTGTATTTTATGTATACTAGATTTATGGACATAGTAAACACTCTAGGAGCTCTATGAAAGACCTTTTCAAATAGCGAGAAAGTTAAGTAAATCATTAGGTCATTACCTAAGGAATAGGGACCAAAAAGGACTGCCATTGAGGAAGCTAAAGATTTGAATATCTTACCTATTGATGATTTAATTGGTTCTCTTATTTCTTATGAGGAAGATCTGGCAGCCGAAAGAGGAAATGAGCAAAAAAAGAAAAACATTGCTCTCAAAACTATAAAATATGAGAGTAATGGGGAAAGTGAGCTGGATGATGAGGAGTTGGCTATGCTAGTAAGGAGGTTCAGAAAATTTTTCAAGAAAACTGGTGACTGAAGAAAATTTAAAAACTTTAAAAACTAAAAGAAAAAGAAAGAGGTAATCATTTGCTATGAATGCAAAAAGCCTAGCCATATAAAATCGGAATGTCCACTTCTCAACAAATTTAAAAAGAAAGCTATGGTTGCTACTTGGGATGGTAGCGATGAAGATTCAAGTGATGAAGATGAGTCGCAAGAAGTATCAAACTTAGCACTTCTGGCACTAGGAGATGATGATGATCTCAATGAGGTAAGTGATCCAACCTATGATGAATTGTATGATGCTTTTAAAGAAATGCATGATGAGTTGATGAAAATTGGTAAAACGAATGCATGCTTTAAAAAGAAATTGCTAGAATTTACAAATGAAAAGGATGCCATGCAAAAATGCAATGAGGCTTTGAATGAGAAGATTAAAGGATTAGAATTAGAGAATAAAACCTTGTATAATAGAGTTGCATTATCAAATGAAAAATCTAGTAGTTCACATGAACATTTAGAGCCACATGTAGATGATTTGAAACAGGAAATGCTCAAGAAAAAGAATATTGAACTTAGTAATGTTGTTCTAAAATTTGCAAATGGGCAAAAGATGTTGGATAACATGCTTAACTCTAAAAAATGTGTTTTTGATAAAGGACTTAGGTATAAGCCTAACTTGAAGTAAAAGTATTACAAGAATTATTTTGCTAAAGCTTCCTCCACAAATGATCATAAGATTATTTGTCATTATTGTAATCAAAATGGTCACATGAAATATAGATGCCCCATAAAAATAAATGTATATTATGGTGTCAAATGTGTTTGGGTTCAAAAGGAACCGTTGCTAATGCTCAAGGACCTAAAAAGGTTTGGGTACTTAAGACATAAGATTTTTTTTTGCAAGGCTTGAAGAAAAAGAAAAATAAATGGTACTTGGATAGCGGATGCTCTAGGCATATGACCGGAAACTATGCATGATTCTCAAGTTTTACCAAAATTGAAAATGGTGGAAATGTATCCTTTAGAGATAACTCAAAAGGAAAAATTCTTAGAATTGGAAATGTTAGTAAAATTTCTTCAACTCTAATTGAAAATGTGTGTTTGGTTGAAAATTTAAAACACAATTTGATTAGCATTAGTCAGCTATGTGAAAAAGGTTATAAAATTGCTTTTGATAAGTCAAGATGTGTTATTGAGAATGCATGTGATGGGAAAATTTTGTTTATGGAAAGTAGATGTGACAATGTTTACATTATTGATATAGAGTGTGCATCTACTCATGATAAAAAATTTTCGGCATTGCATGATGATGGTCCGTTATGGCATAGAAGATTAGGAAATGCAAGCATGGATTTAATTTCAAAAATTTTGAAAAATGATTTAGTTAAAGATCTTTCAAAAATTAGTTTTAAAAAGGATAGAATTTATGAAGCACGTCAATTTGGAAAACAAATCAAAACATCTTTAAAAAATAAGAATCATATCTCTACTTCAAAACCTCTCCAATTACTTCACTTTTGTTTGGACCCTCTAGATATGCTAGTTTAAGTGGCAAATTTTATGTATTTATAATTGTAGATGATTATTTTAAATATACATGGGTATTATTCTTAACAAATAAGGATGATACCATTGATGCATTTGGAACTTTCCGTAAAAAGCTTCAAAATGAAAGAGTTATTCTATTACTTGTATTAGAAGTGATCATGATGGAGAGCTTGAAAATCATGCATTTGAAAATTTTTGTAATGATTTTGGCATTGAGCATCAATTTTCATCACCTAGGACTCCACAACAAAATGGAGTTGTTGAGAGAAAGAATAGGTCTATTCAAGAAATGGAGAGGACTATGTTAAATGAAAATACATTACCAAAATATTTTTGGGCCGAAGGCGTCAACACCATTTGTTATGTTTTAAATCGGGTGTTGATTAGACCTCATTTCAATAAAACTCCCTACGAGCTTTGGAAAGATAGAAAACCCAACATTGGTTATTTCAAAGTTTTTGGATGTAAATGTTTTATTTTAAACACAGAAGATAATCTTTGTAAATTTGATCCAAAATCTGATGTTGGCATCTTTCTTGGATATTCAAACTCAAGTACAACTTATAGAGTTTATAACAAAAGAACTTTAGTTGTGGAAGAATCCATGCATGTTATGTTTAATGATTCTAACCCCTCCTCTGTGAAGAAAGGAGTTGTTAATAATGATGCAGATGGAGAGTTACAAGAAGAATCATCAAAAGATAATCAAGAGAATACACCATAGGAAAATCAAGAGGAAAGAAAAGAAGAACAAACAAATATGGAGCTGGAGCAACAAGAAGGTAGTTCTCAAACACTTCCCAAGGAGTGGAGGTATGTTTCCTCTTATCCTAAGGATTTAATTTTAGGTGATCCTTCAAGAGGCATTTCAACTAGATCATCACTTAGAAACACATGTGAACCGGTTACATTTATTTCTCAAATTGAACCAAAATCTTTTGCAGATGCAGAAAATAATGAGTTTTGGATTATAGTAATGTAAGAGGAGTAAATCAATTTGAGAGAAATAAAGTATGGGAATGGGTTCCTAAACTAGAACATCAATCTATTATAGGCACTAAATGGATATTTAGAAACAAAATGGATGAATCTGGTGTGGTTATCAGAAATAAAGCTAGATTAGTGGCTCAAGGATACAACTAGGAAGAATGAATCAATTTTGATGAAACATTTGCACTTTTAGCTAGATTAGAATCCATTAGGATGTTGTTAGCATTTGCATGCCATAAAGATTTTATTTTATTTTAAATGGATGTCAATAGTGCTTTCCTAAATGGTTATATTATGGAGAAAGTTTATGTGAAACAACTTTCTAATTTCGAGAATGAGAAATTTCCAAATAATGTGTATAAGTTATCAAAAGCATTGTATGGATTAAAAGAAGCACCTAGAGTATGGTATGATAGGCTTAAAAATTTCTTATTGGATAACGGTTTTTTGATGAGAAGAGCAGATACTACCCTCTTTATTAAAAATAAAAATCAAGATATACTTGTTCAAATTTATGTTGATGATATTATTTTTGGTTCTACTAATAAATCTTTGTGCAAAGCATTTTCCTCTTGTATGAGTAAGGAATTTGAGATGAGCATGATAGGAGAATTGAAGTATTTTCTTGGACTTCAAATCAAACAAAACAATGAGGGGATCTTCATCAACCAAGCTAAGTACGTCAAAGACTTGCTTAAGAGATTTGATATTGATGAATCAAATACTAAGAATACTCCAATGAGTACAACAATCAAGCTTGATAAAGATGAAAAAGGTAAAGAGGTTGATATTAAAAGGTATTGAGGTATGATCGGATTCTAACTTTTCTTAACCGCAAGTAGACCCAATATCATGTTTAGTGTATATTTGTGTGCAAGATTTCAATCATGTCCCATAGAATCTCATTTGCTTATTGTTAAAAGAATTTTTCGTTATTTGAGTGGAACCATAGATATTGCCCTTTGGTATCCTAGAGGAACTCTTATAGATTTAACTCGTTGTTCGGATGCCGATTTTGCTAGTCACAAAGTCGATAGGAAGAGTACTAGTGGAATTTGCCATTTTCTTGGTCATTCACTTGTTTCATGGTTTAGTAAGAAATAAAATTCGGTGGCATTCTCAACTACTGAGGTGAATATATTGCCGCAGGTAGTTGTTGTGCACAGGCACTTTGGATGAAACAAACACTTAGATATTATGGTATTAATCTTGAACAAATTCCTATCAAGTGTGATAATACTAGCGCTATAAATCTTTTAAAGAATCCCATTCAGCATTCTAGACCCAAGCATATAGAGATTAGACATCATTTCTTGAGAGATCATATTCAAAAAGGTGATATTGCATTAGAATTTATCTCTACGGAAAAACAACTTGTCGATATATTTACAAAACCCATTTGCGAAGAACAATTTTCAAAATTTCGGCATGAACTTGCGATGATGAAATTTTTCGCATTAACAACTTTATTTATGTTATTGAATCTATTAAAATTGTTTGCTTGATGATTGTTAATGTTTATAAAGTGTTTGAGCAAGTTAGATATATGTGGTGTTTGATTTATTAATTTTTGAATGCTTATGTGCTTCATGAATATATGCTTGTTGGATGGATTACTTGTTTGAATTAATCATCTTTTGGATGTTTAAAATCATGAATTATGCATTAAATTGGCTCTTGAGATGTTTCAGGACCACAAAATGGTCACGAAATTGATCGAAATTAGCCGGAAATCAACTTGAGTTTAGGTGGACAGCAACCAGGCGGCTAGCCGCTTGGAAACTGTCCCAAACCCAAGAGCAAGCAGCTAGCCGCTTGGTCATAGGTTGGAGTATTTTTTTTTCTTCTTCTTCCTTTGTTATTTTTCTGCACTTGTTCTTTCTCTCTTCAAAACCGTGAGCTACTCTCTTCCATTTCCAATTAATTTCTCTTCATTTGTCTACCATTCTTATGCCCAAATTAATCATTCAAACTAATGCGCATGCATTTCATCTTCATTAAATACTTCCCAATCATGATTTCTTCACTTGCTCTTCATCATTCCATTCTCATTTCATTCATGCATGAATAGTGTTCTCTATTTTCTTTCTCAAATCTCTTCATCTTTTACTCATTTTCTTGTTAAAATCAATCATCCAACTCATTATTCATCCATTACTCCTTCAATTTTCACTCTCAAAACAACATTTCATTAACTCTCCACATAAAACCCAAAATAAAAAATTCTCACCCTACCTGTTTCTCTCTCTTCATTTTCAAGCTTCTTATAGCCCATTTTTAATTCAATCTACATCATAAATTAGTTTCATTCATCTCTAGGATTGATTTTCTTGCCTCAAACAAATCCATTTCACTCAATTGTTTTAAACCCGAAATTGTATTTTTAAGCTCTTTTTCCTTCCAATGATGGCAGGTGGTGACAAGTCCAAGGGAAAACACGTGGCCAAGAAGCATAAGGATGATCATAGAGATTATTCAGACTTTATGTTTATTCATTTTCCACGACCCCAACTTCGGAAACATTTTCTGGAAAATTTCAAGCCAAGGTCGGTCATTACTTCTTATTTTGTCAATCTCAATTATATGGAGAATTTAGAAATTTGTGATAAATCTCTTAAATATTTACTTATTGTTATGGGATGGAAAAATGTGTATGAACATTACTATGAAAATTTAGTCAAGGTTTTCTATTCGAATATGGATATGGAATTTTCAAATAGAATTGTTATTAATGTTGGGGGAGTTCATATTGAATTTGATGTTGCTTTACTAAATTCTATCCTTGGAACTCTAAATAAGGGATTGGAACTATATAGTGCTAGAGCCAAAATCAAACAACCTTGGTTTTCACTTGAAAATGGCGTTCGAAAAATTTGTCGATGGTGTGATTTGTCCACTGCGTTCTGTAACTCACCTTTGAAATCTCAAGTCTTACCTCTTCAAACTTGAATCCTTCATTATATTCTTCATCATGTGATTACTCTTAGGGCCGGTCATACAGATGAAGTTAGTCATTTAGGTGTAGCCATTTTGGACTGCATTCTAGAGGAGAAGATGCTAAATATTGGGTATATTATCCTTCATCATATGCTTAGTACTCCTAACTTAGCCAAAAGATTTCTTCCATATGCTAGTATTATTACCCGAATTCTAGAGTATTTCTGTGTTCCTATAATCGAGCCAATCTCCTTGAATTCGAGGGAATTAGGTGATGAATCAATTGCTAATTTGGGTTATTATTGGAACGACGATCAATGGCGTAAAGATCACGTAAACAAAAAGGTTGGGGACATTGCTCCTACAGATCATCGTTTCTTTAACGATGTTCGTCTCTCACACTTGCTTCCTGATCTTAGTGCTCCATATCTCTTGTTGTGCAAATTTTATTGAACTCGCAAGCGCACGAATCTGTTGTAGTATAGATTAATGGTGACGAGTGTCGATCCCACGAGGAGGTGGATTTTAATTATATGTAGAATTAATTTTGTAAATGGATGATTGGATTTGTGGTGGAAATGATTTGAAATATACTAAAACTTAAATTAAAATGGCAAGAATAAATTTTGAAATTGAAATTGAGATGGCAAGAATAAATTGAAGAAAATTCTATTGAAATGACGTACTTGGATATATGGATCCATATCAACATGCATCATGGGCTAAATATTCCTTATTAATACCATTTAAATCATGAGGGAGGAATCCACACCTCATGAACCACACTCTAATAAATAAGGTGCTAAGGGCTTATCGTGCCAAATAATAATAATCTTATACTAGAAAGCCGGTGAAACCAAGGCAGTACTAGACAAGATTAGTATTATTTGTCAACGAAAAGTCAAAACATCCACAAAAACTAGAGGGGAAGAGAAAATAAATTTACCAAATAAAGCCCATGACACATGTTCAGACTTCTCCTTCAACCAAGCTTGAAAGAAAATTAGCCACTCATAGTTGAACTAGGGGCAAGATGAGAATTTATTAAAATATGTAGAAAATACAAGATAAAGAGAGAATTACAAAAAATGGATCCCAAAAATGGATTCAAAGATGCCAAATTTGGGGGGGAGGCCCTCTTTTTATAGATACATCGAGTAAATCATGGCTATCGGATTAAAAACAGGTTGGACGCTCAGGATTATGAACAGTAACGTGGTTTGAACAGTACCCGTACATGTGAACAATGCCATTTTTCCTTTTATGCTTCTCCTAAGGTTTTCGACCGTCCTGAGTTCAAAAATGATGTCCGTTTTTCCATTTGATCTCTCGTTTATTATGAAATAACTATGATGCCCCTAAAATACATAAAATACTTAATTAAAATAAAACACACATAATTAAAGTGCAAGAAACTTAAACTCATAAAAGTAAGGGTTGTTAGTAATACTTGATATGTAAAATAACGATTTTCTCCTTTATAAATATGCACTTTCTAACACTCAACACACCCTCCAACCAGCTTATTGCTAGTCCCTAACAAATAAAGTGAAAATAAAATTCAAAAATGATTTTTTTAACACTCTTGTTTATTCAATCAGATTAATGATAACAATCAAATGAAAGTATAAGCATTATCTCAAGTCTAAAGAAACATCACACCCACATCAACCATCCATATGAATTAGCCCAGTAGACTTTGTCGTAGCTACCTTCAAGAATTATAGGTCAAACCCCAAAATCTCATTGGAATTAGGACGTAATGTAGGCTAGGGACATGGCTAACAAAGAAGAGAAATAGAAAAAACAAAGTGTATGTTTGAGAAAAATGCAGAGGTTTTTTTTTTTTTGGAAGTTGCAAGGTGGATTTACCTATTATTGTTTTTTTTCTTTGAAACAATAATTATTTTAAGCAACAATTTTTTTTTCTTTTTTTTCAATTAGGCATAACTTCCATATACAAAATGTTGATTTACATTTTTCTCAAACATAAATAGGTGATAGATCTTGTAAGATATTGAGTAATACTCCAAATCGGAGTGGGTCAAGATGATAAGTTGACAAAGAAAAGTTTTTTTTTTTTAAGGCTCGAAAGGGTTAACTATGGATATTTGATAAAAGGGATGGCTAGAAAGGCTCAAACGGATCAAAGATGGCCTTTCCATGATCTTTTGAGGCTCTAAATAATCTTCCATATCTACTAATTAAATAGGCTTCCAAATGTAGCAACACACATTTTTTTCTTTTCTTTTTTTTGCTTCTTTTTTTTTAGGGTTAACTCAAAAGAAATCCAGAGATCATGTATACAATAATAAACTGCTAAGCTGTATAAAGAATGGGCAAAAAGGTTACTCTCAAAGAAAAATGATAGGCTCAAAAACTCACTTGGTATTTATTATGACATGTTTATTCCTTCAAGCAACTCATATTTGTCTCCGACATCAACATGTAGAGTAGCAAACATAGTGTAACATCACTTCAGACTAAAGATAATACAAATACTAAAATTTGAAATCATCATGTCAACAAATCACACATTTTTTTTTTAAACAACAGCCTACCCCCAACCTATTTTAAACGTGAAAGGAAAATATGTATGTAGAAATGTGAAAATGATGCAGAAAAACTAATTAGAAAATGATAGAAAACAAATTTTTTTTAAATTAAGAAGATGCGTTTCTAAAATCACTACACTCTATATTCAGCCATCTTTGACTCAAAAAATGTTTGTTTGAAAATGTATATTTATAAAGGAGAAATTAAAAAGAAAAAGAAAAATGAACATCAAAACATAATAAAGAAAAAGAAACTATCTGAATTTTTTTAATTTTTTTTTGTTCTTTTCTTTTTTTTCAAACGATGAAGATACGTTTCTAGAGTCACAACACTCTATATTCAGCCATCTTCAACACAAAAAGTTAGCAACAGTTAGTTTCTACAACAAAAAATTAGTAAAAACTTAACCAAAATTCCACAATTGTCGACTATTCCCTCCCCCCAACCAGAACGAAACATTGTCCTTAATGTTTTAAACGAAAGAAGTAGAGTTTAAAAGATATCACCTGGGTGGAGCAACACATAATGAATTATTTACAGGCGGAGAGTTAAATCTAATTTGTACTTCTTACTGTGGCTACTGTTACCGTCATCATTTGAACGTTCCAACACAAAGCTCCAAGGGTCTGGCTCTGGTTTATAAGCTTGTAACATATCAAGTAGCTCATTAGCAGTGTGAGCACAAATAAAAAAAATTTTCGCACTAGAATGAATAAAGTAGTTTCTTATTGCATGGTTAAGAAATGCGATAAAGCCATTATAAAAATTATTGACATTTAACAAACCGATGAGTTTCTGGTGAATGTGCAGATGGGCCCAAGATGCTAGTGTAATAAGTGCCTCTAGTGTTTCAAGATCTCCTGGAAGGAAAATAAAAGCATCAGCATGATTAAGCATTTCAGTTATTTTTTCTTGCATACCTGAGACGACTAACTCTTCTCCAATCAATGAGTCAGACACACTACCCAAAGGTTTTAGGACTCTAGGGATGATGCCTAATACTTGGCTTCCTCTGACAAAGGTAGGTTCGGAGACCAATTTTGATAACCCTCAGTTACCTCCTCCATACACCAAGTGTAATTTTCTCTCTGCTATGCTTCAACCAAGATCTATGGCTGCATCAACGAATTTTTTATGTTTACCATAGGTAAATCCAAAAAGCACACAAATGTTCTTGAATTGTCTATTGGGAGTAGTTGCCATTGGAATATTTCTCAAAAACAATTTGTGAGTGCTTAACAAAAAGTCATATTTAAGAATCTTGGTGACAGTGGATCACAACTGTGTATGAGGTGGCATGTCAGTGTCAAATAACGCGTAAAGCACATAGCTTGATAGTCAAAAAGCAAACAGTAAAAACAAATAGTAATAAAATTATTAAAGATAGTAATGCAAATGATAAAACAACAATGAAATAAAATAACAATAACAATAAAGTAAAATGATATTTATAGGTAGTTGCAACTGTGGCTCACATCTTCCTCTAGTTTTACGTCCAGAAACGGCTTGAACGCCCTTCATGAGTCGAGGATAGGCTTTCCATCTAGTTTTCTTATAAACTGGCAAATAGGGTCGTTTATAGTTAGATTCCCGAGACTATATCGTGCATGCAATTTCTGGAATAATGGCCATAACTGGAGAATCGCTCCTTGCACATACCCACTGGGATGCGTTTCAAGAGACAGAAGGATATCATCCAATGACTTATTATTCAAGCTATCCCTAATGAATTGAATTTTATCTTCTCTGTTATCAGACACCATTCCTAAAGAACATGGGTTTTTATTGCAACTCATTCTGGCACATTTATGACAAGCAACAGAAATTCTTCGAGCTCGTCGTTTTCTTGCATAATTTCATTTACCACAACCAGGCATGTATGCAATAAATTTTGGAGGTAGCTCACCTGCCAATCGTACTTTCGCCTCGATTAACCAACGGATGTCAGCAGGTATGTTATTTCTCATGAGCAATCGTATGCATTCGGACCGAGCTTTATAAATCGTAAGGAGGGCATTCTGAGAGAGTGAAGGGAATTGCTTGGGAAGCTTCGTTAGAATCTCGGTTCTGTCCATACCTTCACCTCAGAATATCAGTTATTATGGAAAACTGAAGTAACTGACTTGATTGTCACGGAGTACCGTTATCCGCCACTTCACCGGGGTAACAAACTAAAGCACACAAATAGAAAAATAAATTAAAACACACAAAAAAATTAAAATCGTCTTCTTATTGAATTTACCTCAAGCTCCAATTGGATGTCGTAAACACTTCTCTCAATATTTCTGAGTTGGCTTTCTAAATCCTCAACATAGGCTACTAACTCTGGTGGTTGTAGAGCCCAAATGCGATGTGTTTTACAAGATTGAATCTGCCTTTTGAGATGAGTTTTGATACGTTGAAGTGGTTTAAGAATGGTCAGGAGGAACGGTCTACGTACGAGACTCATGATTAACAATGATAATGGAAAACTTAATGGTAAAACAAACACACTTATGAACAAATAATTTTTAATTAGCAAAATAATGATAAAAAGAAAGAAAGAAAAATCGAACCACCAAAAAGAGAAAAAAAATAATTCAAATCTGGAGGGTCACTCAAATTTATTTCGGTGTCTTCTCCATGTGGTTGGTATTCTAGATATGGCTTTAATCTTTGACCATTAACTTTAAACATGACACCATTCTTTGGGTCTTTAATTTCAATTGCCCCATGTGGAAAAACAGTATAAACAATAAATGGACCAGACTATCGAGAGCGTAACTTACCTGGGAATAGGTGTAAACGAGAGTTGAATAAAAGCACTTTCTAGCCTGGACTGAAAGATTTTCTCATAATATGCTTGTCATGGAAGACTTTCATTTGTTGCTTGTAAATCTTGGCATTTTCGTATGCGTCATTGTGAATTTCAAGTTATGCCAGTTATAATCTTCTTTGTGAGCTGGCTTGTTGCATGTCAAAGTTGAATTTCCTGATGGCCCAATATACACGATGCTCGAGTTCCACAGGTAGGTGGCAAGCTTTTCCATACACTAGCCTGTAGGGTGACATCCCAATCGAGGTCTTGAAAGTCGTTCGATATGCCCATAATGCATCATCAAGTCTTAATGACCAATCTTTTCTGTCTGGCCTCACCGTCTTTTCTAATATGTGCTTTATTTCTCGATTGGAGATCTCCACTTGGCCATTGGTTTGCGGATGATATGGGGTCGCCACTTTATGAGTGATTGAGTATTTTGTCAAAAGAGCCTTGAATGCATTATTACAAAAGTGGACACCACCATCACTGATTATTGCTCGAGGGAATCCAAAGCGCGAAACAATATTGCTTTTCAAAAACCCTATCACCACCTTGTGATCATTGGTTCTGCATGGAATTGCTTCTACCCATTTCGATATATAGTCAACAGCAACCAATATAAATTGATGGCCAAAAGAAGGGGGAAAGGGTCCCATGAAGTCGATATCCCATACATCAAAAATCTCAACCACCAAAATCGGATTTAGTGGCATCATGTTCCTTCGTGTAATGCTCCCCATTTGTTGACACCTATCACATGAAGAACATAAAGTCTAAGCATCACGAAATATAGTTGGCCAATAGAAACCACATTGTAAAAATTTTGTAGCGGTTTTCTTAGCACTGAAATGGTCTCCACAAGCTTGTTCATGGCAGAATGAAAGTATATTCTAAATTTCATTTTCTGGGACACATCATCTAACAATTTCATCTGCACAATACTTGAAAAAATACGGGTCATCCCAAAAGAAATTGCTTTTCAAAAACCCTATCACCACCTTGTGATCATTGGTTCTGCATGGAATTGCTTCTACCCATTTCGATATATAGTCAACAGCAACCAATATAAATTGATGGCCAAAAGAAGGGGGAAAGGGTCCCATGAAGTCGATATCCCATACATCAAAAATCTCAACCACCAAAATCGGATTTAGTGGCATCATGTTCCTTCGTGTAATGCTCCCCATTTGTTGACACCTATCACATGAAGAACAGAAAGTCTAAGCATCACGAAATATAGTTGGCCAATAGAAACCACATTGTAAAAATTTTGTAGCGGTTTTCTTAGCACTGAAATGGTCTCCACAAGCTTGTTCATGGCAGAATGAAAGTATATTCTAAATTTCATTTTCTGGGACACATCATCTAACAATTTCATCTGCACAATACTTGAAAAAATACGGGTCATCCCAAAAGAAATTGCTTTTCAAAAACCCTATCACCACCTTGTGATCATTGGTTCTGCATGGAATTGCTTCTACCCATTTCGACATATAGTCAACAGCAACCAATATAAATTGATGGCCAAAAGAAGGGGGAAAGGGTCCCATGAAGTCGATATCCCATACATCAAAAATCTCAACCATCAAAATCGGATTTAGTGGCATCATGTTCCTTCGTGTAATGCTCCCCATTTGTTGACACCTATCACATGAAGAACAGAAAGTCTAAGCATCACGAAATATAGTTGGCCAATAGAAACCACATTGTAAAAATTTTGTAGCGGTTTTCTTAGCACTGAAATGGTCTCCACAAGCTTGTTCATGGCAGAATGAAAGGATATTCTAAATTTCATTTTCTGGGACACATCATCTAACAATTTCATCTGCACAATACTTGAAAAAATACGGGTTATCCCAAAAGAAATTCTTTATTTCTGCAAAGAATTTGGCCTTGTCTTGCTTGGTCCAATGCTCTGGAAGTTGACTTGTAACAAGATAATTAACTATATCAGCATACCAAGGTAAAACTTCCACACTCATTAATTGTTCATCTGGAAATGACTCATTCAATGTTAATGACTCTGTAATTGTGTCAAAATTGAGACGAGAGAGATGGTCTGCCACAACATTTTCTGTGCCTTTCTTATCTTTGAATTCTAAGTTAAATTCCTGCAAAAGTAACACCCAACGAATTATTCTAACTTTTGCATCTTTCTTTGTGAGAAGGTATTTAAGAGTAGCGTGATCTGTGAATACAATTATTATACAACCAATGAGATAAGATCGAAATTTTTCCAATGCAAACACTACTGCTAGCATTTCTTTATCAGTAGTTGAATAGTTCAATTGTGCATCATTCAATGTCATACTAGCATAGTAAATAACATGGGGAATCCGATCAACTCTTTATCCTAATAATGCTCCTATTGCATAATCAGATGCATCACACATTAGCTCAAATGGTAAGCTCCAGTTTGGGGGCTGAATGATGGGTGATGTCGTCAACAATTGCTTTAATTTTTCAAAAGCCACAAGACATGAATCATTAAAGATAAAAGGTACATCCTTAGCAAGTAAATTGCATGAGTGTCTAGAAACTTTGCTAAAATCTTTAATGAAACGTTTATAAAAACTAGCATGCCCAAGGAAAGATCTTACTTCTCTGACTGTTTTGGGTGGAGGAAGATTAGAAATGAGATCCACCTTAGCTTTGTCAACCTCAATACCTTTGCTTGAAATGATGTGACCGAGAACAATACCTTGTTTTACCATAAAATGGCACTTCTCCCAATTTAAGACTAAGTTCTTCTCGATACATCTCTGTAGAACTAGTGTTAGATGACGTAAACATTGATCAAACAAGTCACCAAAGATAGAAAAGTCATCCATAAAGACTTCAAGGAATCGTTCAACCATATCAGAAAAAATGCTCAACATGCATCGTTGAAATGTAGCAGGTGCATTACATAATCCAAATGGCATCCTCCTATATGCAAAAGTGCCAAAAAGGCAAGTGAAAGTGGTTTTCTCTTGATCTTTTGGTGCTATGGGAATCTGATTATATCCTGAGTAGCCATCTAGAAAGCAATAAAATTCGTGACCTGCTAATCTATCAAGCATTTGATCGATAAATGGTAAAGGAAAATGGTCTTTACGTGTGACAGAATTTAACTTCCTATAATCAATGCATACACTCCATCCTGGAGTTACTCTAGTTGGTATTAATTCATTATCAACATTGGTAACTACAGTGACTCCTGACTTTTTAGGGACAACTTATACAGAACTGACCCATGAACTATCAGAAATTGGGTAAATGATACCTGCATCTAATAGCTTGAGGACTTCAGTTCTAACCACTTCATTCATTTTAGGATTTAACCGACGTTGCATTTCCCTAGTAGATTTAGCATTTTCATCAAGGTGAATGTAATGCATGCAGTCTACTGGATTTATACCTTTTATATCCGCTATGGTCCATCCTAATGCTCCTTTGTGCTCTTTTAAAACATCCAACAACTTACCTTTTTGTTCGTCATTGAAGGATGCTGAGATGATTACCGGTAGAGTACTTTCTTCCCCCAAAAATGCATATTCCAAAGTGTTGGGCAATGGTTTAAGCTCCAGTTTTGGTGGTGATTCTAATGATGGGATGAGTTTCTTCTCTGATGGTGCTAGTTGTTCAACTCTTTTACTTCCATTTATTAGTGTCCATAGATGGTGCTGAGTCAAGTAAGGTGTTGACCTTATCGACCGATCCATCACTATCAAAATCCAAACCAAAGTGAGTTAAACATGTTTGCAAAGGATCATCACTAAGGTTTAAAACGAAAGTGTCATCAACTAATGCTTCAATTAAATCCGCATCAATAATTTCATCATCTGTATTGTGAGATTGTCTAGCAATGTTGAAAATGTTCAGCTCCATAGTCATGTTGCCGAAGGACAACTGCATATTTCCAGTCCTGCATTGAATGTGAGCATCCGCAGTTGCCAAGAAAGGTCGGCCTAGGATAATGGGGATGTGCTTCCTTGAATCATGTATTGGTTAAGTGTCAATTACAATGAAGTCAACAGGAAAATAAAACTTGTCTACCTAGATTAGCACGTCCTCTATAATACCATGAGATATTTTCGTAGACCGATCTGCAAGCTGTAATACCACTGGTGTTGGGTGTAATTCTCCAAGTCTAAGTTTCACAAAAACAGAATAAGGCAACATATTTACACTAGCTCCTAAATCCAACAAAGCATTATCAATTGTGTGGTTCCCTATCCTACATGAGATAGTGGGGGAGCCTGGGTCTTTGCATTCTAAAAGAATTTTATGTTGGAGTATAGAACTAACATTTTCTGTTAAAAATGCCTTCTTTTGAACATGCATGTTTCTCTTTTTAGTACACAGATCTTTAAGAAACTTGGCATAAGATGGAATTTGTTTTATAGCATCAAGTAAAGGGATGCTGACATTTACCTGTTTGAAGATTTCGAGAATCTCATCTGTGGATTTTCTCTTCTTTCCTTTAGCTAACCTCTGAGGAAATAGAGCTTTAGGAACATATTCTCGTGGGTTTGTTTCTTCTTTCTCTTCTGGTGATGAGCCCTCAACATTCACAGTTACAATTTGATTTTCTTTCATCACCGGCATCTCCACTTTGTTGTCGACTTCTTTTTCTTTTCGTAAGGTCATGACTGCTTTAACCACTCTATGCTGTTGTGGTGAACTAGTACTTGCTTCATGCACTCCTTTAGGGTTAGACACTGGATGACTTGGAAATTTACCTTTCCCAACAGTCATTGTCAAAGTTTGAACTGAAAAAGCAAGCTGTCCCACCATCTTCTCAAGGCTTGAAACTGATTGGGCTTGTGAGTTGAACCCCGCTCTCAACCATTTCGTAGTCCATCAATGGTGCGGTTTTGTTGCTCAATCGTGGAGTGAGTAACATTCCTGAGATTCTGGAATGAATCCTCCCATGGTCTGGGTTGAGAGTAATTCTGGTTCTGATTGTATGGTCTGAATGGAGGCTGAGAGGCTTGAGGATTTTGAGGAACTGGTTGCATTGGTGGAGCTAGAGCTGCTGGTCCATTCTATAGGAATCATTGAGACCACGAAAAATTAAGGTGGTCTCTCCATTCAGGGTTATATGTGTTGGAGTATGGGTTGTAATTTAATGGTTTTCTCATTACTCCTATGGCATTGGCTTGATTTGGATATGAGTCAAGGTCATGTGGCTCTGTTGATTTAGCAGTCGATAACGACGCTATTTGTCGAGAGAGACTTTCAACCATCTCCTTGACTTCTTTGATTCCTGAAGTTGACTCGCCAATTTGAACCTCATTTACTCCCTTAATCCTTCTGGTATTCCTGAGTGATCGACTCCGTTGTTGGGAATTATCTGCTTGTCGTTGGAAAAATTCCCAAATCTCTGATGCACTTTTTGACATTAGCTCACCTTCACTTGTTGCCATTAGCCATTCTTACACATTCGGTAATAAGCCCTCCAAAAAGTTTTGGCATTGGTGCCATTTCTCATATCCATTATGTGGACACTTCAAGAGTAGCCCATTGAATCGCTCCCATGTTTCGAAAAACTGCTTGTCATCTCTCTGGGTAAACTCCGAGATTTCCCTGCGAATAGCATTGGTTTTATGCACTGAGAAATGTTTATTTAAAAATTTTATAACCATTTGTTCCCATGATGAAATGCTATTAGCAGGCAATGTATTAAACCATGAATGAGCTCCATCCTTTAAAGAAAATGGGAATAATCTAAATTTTACATCATCATCTGAAAAATTCTCATATTTAAAAGTTTGACAAATTGCGTGAAAATCATTCAAATGATTGTATGAGTCCTCATTTTCTAGGCCATAGAACGTGGGGAGACAATTTAGCACACTAGGTTTTAGTTCAAAACTCTTAGCAACAACATTTGGATACCTTATGAATGATGTGCTCAAATTCTCTAAAGGATTAAAATAGTCCTTAAATGGCCTTTCCTGTGGTGCTTGTAAATCCATTCTAAATTTACTTTTAACGCGCTTGTGTGTGCGAAGTGTTTTTTCTAGTTCAAGGTCTATAGGTTCAAGATTAGGTAATAATGACCTACGACCATGCATGCAAGAAACACAAAAGCAAATGGGAACAAAACAAATAAAATAAAAAAAATAGGAACAAAAAAAATAAAAATAAAGAAGAATGAGAAATTACGATACTAACTTTATTGCGCTATTACAACCTTACTATAAAAATACACAAAGAAAAATACGTGAAATAAATTAACTAAAAATAAATTAATAAGACAAACAAAAAAAAATTATAAAGAAAAATAAATTAAAAATTAAATTACAAAATTTGAAAGAATAGAAAAAGAAAAGAAATACTAACCTTTAAATGTAGATTCACCTTTTTTTTCTTTTTTTAAAAAATACAAGAAAAAATTAAATGGAAATATTCACAAAAATGAATTCTATGAATTAAAATTACTTACCTCCCCGGCAACAGCGCCAAAAACTTGTTGTACAAATTTTATTGAACTCGCAAACGCACGAATCTATTGTAATATAGATTAATGGTCACGAGTGTCGATCCCACGAGGAGGTGGATTTTAATTATACATAGAATTAATTTTGTAAATGAGTGATTGGATTTGTGGTGGAAATAATTTGGAATTGTTAAAACTTAAATTAAAATGGCAAGAATAAATTCTAAAATTGGAATTGAAATGGCAAGAATAAATTGAAGAGAATTATATTGAAATGACGTACTTGGGTATCTAGATTCGTATCAACATGCATCATGGGCTAAATATTCCTTATTAATACCAATTAAATCATGAGAGGGGAATCCACACCTCATGAACCACGCTCTAATAAATATGGTGCTAAGGGCTTATCGTGCCAAATAATAATAATCTTATACTAGGGAGCCGGTGAAACCAGGGTGGTACTAAACAAGATGAGTATTATTTATCAACGAAAAGTCAAAACATCCACAAAAACTAGAGGGGAAGAGAAAATAAATTTACCAAATTAAGCCCATGACACATGTTGAGACTTCACCTTCAACACAAGCTTGAAAGAAAATACAAGATAGAGAGAGAATTACAGAAAATGGATCCCAAAAATGGATTCAGAGGTGCCAAATTAGGGGGGAAAACCCCCTTTTTATAGATACATGGAGTAAATCATGGCCATCAGATTAAAAACAATTTGGACGCTCAGGATTGTGTCACGTCATCAATCAACAGTATGCGTGAATAGTAATGCGGTTTGAACAGTAACACGGTTTACACACGGTTTGAACAATAACGCGGTTTGCACAGTAAATAATCTCCTATGTTGCATGTACCGTACGCGTGTTTTTTGGTCCACTAATATGCTGCCACGTCATCATAAACAGTACATGAGAATTTTAGTCCAACAGGATCTTGACACGTCATCAGTCAATGCCACGTCATCGGTCAATGCCACGTCATCGATTCTTACATGTGAACAGTGCCGTGAACAGTACCCGTACATGTGAACAGTGCCATTTTTCTTTTTATGCTCCTCCTAAGGTTTTCGACCGTCCTGAGTTCAAAAATGATGTCCGTTTTGCCATTTGATCTCTCGTTTATTGTGAAATAACTATGATGCCCCTAAAATACATAAAATACTTAATTAAAATAAAACACACATAATTAAAGTACAAGAAACTTAAACTCATAAAAGTAAGGGTTGTTAATAATACTTGATATGTAAAATAACAATTTTCTCCTTTATAAATATGCACTTTCTAACACTCAACAGTTACTTGGGCTGACAACACTGTCAGAGTGTCTATATTATAAACGCCTGATGTTCCTCTTGTTACAGCTTGTCTAGTTGATGGCCACTGATAATTATTGTTGGCAATATTCTCTAAAATTTCATAAGCCTCATTGTAAGACTTAGATAACAAGACCCCATTTGCTAAAGTGTTCACCATCAATCTAGTGCTTAGGTTGAGACCATTATAGAAAGTTTCCAACTGTATGCAGCAAGGAATACCGTGATGAGGACATTTTTTAAGTAACTCCTTAAATCTTTCCCATGCATTACACAAGCTCTCGTCTTTCAGTTGATGGAAAGATTTGGTCTCATTCCTTAATTTTTCATTCTTAGTTAGTGTGAAGTATTTCATCAAATATTTGTTAGCCAAGTCATTCCATGTAGTGATGGAATCAGGCGGAAAAGAATTCAACCATGTTCTTACTCGATCTCTCAAAAAAAATGGGAAAAGTATGAGTCTCAATGCTTCCTGCGATGCTCGAGCAATATTGAAAGCATTACTCACTTCCTAAAATAGCTTAAGATATAGATGAGGATCTTAATAGGGCAACCCATTGAATTGCCCCATTATTTACAGCATCTGAAACATCACTGGCTTGAGCTCAAAATTATCAACTTGAACATTGGGTCTAACTACTCTTGAATGTATGGCTTGAGGAGTCAACATTGCATAGTCTCGAATGGCTCTATCTCTATCGTTCTCCATGTGAATAATGTTGTTGTTCCCTGGTAGCCTTTGAACATGTTGTCCATTCATACCTTCATGTACATTGACTTGTTGTATCTCCTCTATAAGGTTCAAGTTTCGCATATCTTCAAATCATCTATTACTACAGTAGCTTGTAATTCCCGATTCTCCCTTCTCAATCTCCTTGCTGTTCTTTTAATTTCTGGATTAAATTGGAATTCAATAGATTTATATTTGCGCATGCAAGGGTTGCTAGATCACCTATATTAACAAAATAATCAAATTAAAAAAATAGCACCGTTAAAACTAAATTCATAAATCACAATGAACAATCAATTCCAAGCAACAGCGCCAAAACTTGTTGGTATAATTCAAATGCTATTCGTGTCAATGTGTAAGTGTACATAGCAAATAATATAATGATGCATATCCAAGATCGTCTCCACAAGGATTGATGTTATCGAATTTGCTACAGTAATTGTAATAGTGAAGATTTTGTTCTAAATTAAAATAAAATAATTAATGAAACAATATACTAATTAAAATAAAAAACACAATAAATAAAATACAACAAAGTAAATTATCAAGTCAAACTCAAAGATAAAACTAATAAAAATATAGAGTAGTTGAGTGATAAATTTTCTTAATGGTTTTGATGATTTTTCTAATATTTGGGTCGGTTTCTATATCATCTGCGACAACGCTGGGCAGAATCCTTATGTGTCCTCAGTTGTCGCATGTTGGATACTTTATATCTATATGCAATCTAACAGTGATCAATTATTATGCTAACATTTGATATAACATTATATGCTTAGGTTCTATTTACCCTACAAGGTGAATCCCTATATCTAGTTCATTACTAATCTTAGATCAAGTATGGCCCTTTTGGATTCAAGTAAAACTCAATTTGGGAAATCCAATTTAAGACAAAGTATTGCTTTGATAAGTTCCACTAAGATAAGCCCTTTTGTGGCTCTTCCTTAGCTAGTATCATTAAATGGGCAATCAGGCGAAATAATAAATAAAATAAAAGCTATCAAAACAAAATGCTACAACAAACATGCAACATTATATAAATTCAGTCAATAAACCATCAAGATTTTTTTTCACTCAACTACAAATAAATTTAATTCATGAGTTGCAAAAGAAAAATAAAGAACAAAGTTTCAGCCATGAAACACATCCCCATGAATAAATAGTAAATAAGAAAATAAGAGAAGAATAAGAAGGACAGAGCTCCTAGATGATTTCTGCAAATTCTCCTCTTGTGCAGCCCTTAATCTCTCTCTTGAATCATGTTTTATCTTTGTTTCTTTGTGGTTTTTCTCTTTGGGAAACATCTTCTTTTATTCCTTATGACTTATGCTTCTTTTATAGCTAAAAATTAGGGTAAACGGAAGCCTAGGGTGCGCATAAGTCAAATTAAGAAACTATAAATCACAATTCTGCAAGTATCAAAAAGAAGAATTTTCTTTGTCGTTGTTTCAGGATTGCTAAAGCAATTGCACTATTCCAGATTTATTTCAATTCTTTTATAGCCATGTTCTTTCCTTATTTTTGCAAACCTATTGCATCAACATTCCTTCTTTGAAATTTCAGCTTCCGGACACCTACAATTATGCATATGATTTAAGTACACAAATTATTCTAAAACAAACAAAATTTATTAAGAATAAACTAAGATGAATGTTTATGCAAAATATAACAAAAATACATGAAAGCACATCATTTACTCTTTAAGTATTATTAATTTAAGTCTGAAAGTGTCATTATAACTCTCATTTCATAGAGTTATTGTTCAGTGTTAGAAAATGCATATTTATAAAGGAGAAAGCCATCATTTTACATTTCAAGTCTTACTAACAACCCTTACTTTTATGTGTTTTAGCTTCTTATTATTTTATTATGTGTGTTTTATTTTAATTAAGTATTTTATGTATTTTAGAGGCATCATAGTTATTTCATAATAAACAAGAGATCAAATGGCAAAACAGACATCACTTTTGAACTCAGGACGGTCGAAAACCTTAGAAGGAGCATAAAAGGAAAACTGGCACTGTTCACATATACAATACTATTCACATGTATGGTACTGTCTATGTTACTGTTCATGGCACTGTTCATATAGACGGATCGATGACGTGGCATTGATCGATGATGTGGCATTGACTAATGACGTGTCAAGATCCTATTGGACTCAAATTTTTATTTACTATTGATGGTGACATGGCAGCATATTAGTGGACCAAAAAACGCACGTACGGTACATGCAACACATAGGATGCGTTACTGTGCAAACCGTGTTACTGTTCAAACCGTGGTCAAATCATATTACTGTTCACGCA
The DNA here is from genome assembly GCA_029633175.1 of Citrus glauca. NCBI lineage: Eukaryota > Viridiplantae > Streptophyta > Magnoliopsida > Sapindales > Rutaceae > Citrus > Citrus glauca. The sequence continues at coordinate 25,565,608 of JAQOOD010000003.1, read as the reverse complement.
TACTGTTGACTGATAACGTGGCACAATCTTGAGCGTCCAAACTGTTTTTAATCCGATGGCCATAATTGATTCGATGTATCTATAAAAAGGGGGCCTCCCCCCTAATTTGGCACCTCTGAATCTATTTTCTGTAATTCTCTCTCCATCTTATATTTTTTATGTATTTTAATAAATTTTCATTTTGCCCCTAGTTCAACTATGAGTGGCTAATTTTCTTTCAAGCTTGGGTTGAAGGTGAAGTCTCAACATGTGTCATCGGTTTTATTTGGTAAATTTATTTTCTTTTCCCCTTTAGTTTTTGTGGATGTTTTGACTTTTCGTTGACAAATAATAATAATCTCGTCTAGTACCGTCCTGATTTCACCGGCTCCCTAGTATAAGATTATTATTATTTGGCACGATAAGCCCTTAGCACCATATTTATTAGAGCGTGGTTCATGAGGTGTGGATTCCCCCCTCATGATTGAATTGGTATTAATAAGGAATATTTAACCCATGTTGCATGTTGATACAGATCCAGATACCCAAGTACGTCATTTCAATAGAATTCTCTTCAATTTATTCTTGCCATTTCAATTCAAGTTTTAGCATTTTTCAAATCATTTCCGCCACAAATCCAATCACTCATTTACAACATTAATTCTATATATAATTAAAATACACCTCCTCGTGGGATCGACACTCGTCACATTAATCTATACTACAACAGATTCGTGCGCTTACAATTCAATAAAATTTGTACAACAAGTTTTTGGCGCCGTTGCCGGGGAGGTAAGTAAATTTAATTCATAGAATTAAATTTTGTGAATATTTTCATTTAATTGTTTTCTTGTATTTTTTTATTATTAAAAATACGAAAAAAAAGTGAGTCTACATTTAAAGGTTAGTATTTCTTTTTCTCTTCTTTAAAATTTTGTAATTTAATTTCACGTTATTTTTCTTTATTCTTTGTAATTTTTATTTTTTTATTAATTTATTTTTAGTTAATTTATTTCACGTATTTTTTGTGTGTATTTTATAGTAAGGTTGTAATAGCGCAATAAGGTTAGTGTCGTAATTTCTCCCTCTTCTTTATTTTTATTTGTTTTGTTCCCATCTTTATTTTTATTTTATTTATTTTGCATGCATGGTCGTAGGTCATTATTACCTAATCTTGAACCTATAGACCTTGAACTAGAAAAAACACTTCGCACACACAAGCACGTTAAAAATAAATTTGGAATGGATTTACAAGCACCACAGGAAAGGCCATTTAAGGACTACTTCAGTCCTTTATCTAATTTGAGCACATCATACATACGATACCCAAATATAGCTGTTAGGAGTTTTGAATTAAAACCTAGTGTGCTAAATTGTCTCCCTACATTCTATGGCTTAGAAAATGAGGACCCATACAATCATTTGAATGATTGTCACGCTATTTGTCAAACATTTAAATATGAGAATTTTTCAGATGATAATGTAAAACTCAAATTATTCCCATTTTCTTTAAAGGATAGAGCTCGTTCATGGCTTAATACATTACCTGCTAATAGTATTGCATCCTAGGAACAAATGGTAACAAAATTTTTAAATAAATATTTCCTATTGCATAAAACCAATGCTATTCGCAGGAAAATCTCGGAGTTTACCCAGAGAGATGACGAGCAGTTTTTCGAAACATGGGAACGATTCAATGGGCTACTCTTGAAGTGTCCACATTATGGGTACGAGAAATGGCACCAATGCCAATACTTTTTGGAGGGATTATTGCCGAATGTACAAGAATGGCTAATGGCAACAAATGGAGGAGAGCTAATGTCAAAAAGTGCATCAGAGATTTGGGAATTCTTCCAGCGACAAGCGGATAATTCCCAACAACGGAGTCGATCACTCAAGAATACTAGAAGAATTAAGGGAGTGAATGAGGTTCACATTGGCAAGTCAACTTCAGAAATTAAAGAGGTCAAAGCGATAATTGAAGGTCTCTCTCGACAAATAGCATCGTTGTCGACTGCTAAATCAATAGAGCCACATGACCATGACTTATACTCAGATCAAGCCAATGCCATAGGTGTAATGAGAAAACCATAGAATTACAACACATACTCAACACATATAACCCTGGATGGAGAGATCACCTTAATTTTTTATAGTCTCAAGGATTCAACATAATGGACCAGCAGCTCCAGCTCCACCAATTTCTCAAAATCCTCAAGCCTTTTAGCCACCATTTAAACCATTCAATCCGAACCAGAACTACTCTCAACCCAGACCATGGGAGGATGCATTCCAGAATTTCAGGAATGTTACTCACTCCACGATTGAACAACAGAACCGCATTATTGATGGACTACGAAATGAGTTGATAGCAGGCTTCAACTCGCAAGCCCAATCAGTTTCAAGCTTGGAAAAGATGATGGGACAACTTGCTTCTTTAGTGCAGACCTTGGCAATGACCATTGAGAAAGGCAAGTTTCCAAGTCAACTAGTGCCTAACCCTAAAGGAGTGCATGAAGCAAATACCAGTTCACCACAGCAGTATGGAGAGGTCAAAGCCGTCAGGACCTTGCAGAAAGGAAAAGAAGTTGACAACAAAGTGGAGATGTCAGTGACAAAAGAAAATCAAATTGTACCTGTGAGTGTTGAGGACTCATCACCGGAGGAGAAAGAAGAAACCAACCCACGAGAATATGTTCCTAAAGCTCTATTTCCTCAGAGGTTAGCGAAAGGAAATAACGGAAAATCCACAGGTGAGATTCTCGAAATCTTCAAATAGGTAAGTGTTAACATCCCATTGCTTGATGCTATTAAACAAGTTCCATCTTATGCCAAGTTTCTTAAAGATCTTTGTACTAAAAAGAGAAACATGCATGTTCAAAAGAATGCATTTTTAACATAAAACGTTAGCTCTATACCCCAACATAAAATTCCTTTAAAATGCAAAGTTCCAGGCTCCCCCACTATCTCATGTAGCATAAGGAACCACCCAATTGAGAATGCTTTGTTGGATTTAGGAGCTAGTGTAAATTTGTTGCCTTCCTCTATTTTTGTGAAACTTGGATTGGGAGAATTACACCCAACTCCAGTAGTGTTATAACTTGTAAATCGGTCCACAAAAATACCTCGTGGTATTGTGGAGGATGTGCTTATCCAGGTAGACAAGTTTTATTTTCCTGTTGATTTCATTGTAATTGACACTCAACCAATACAGGATTCAAGGAAGCACATCCTCATTATCCTAGGCCGACCTTTCTTGGCAATTGCGGATGCTTACATTCAATGCAGGACTGGAAATATGCAGTTGTCCTTTTGCAACATGACTATGGAGCTGAACATCTTCAACATTGCCAAACAACCTCACAATACAGATGATGGAATTGTTGATGTGGATTTAATTGAAGCATTAATTGATCACACTTTTGTTTCAAACCTTAGTGATGATCCTTTACAAACATGTTTAACTCACTTTGGTTTCGATTTTGATATTGACAGATCGGTCGATGAGGTCAACGCCCTACTTGACTCAGCACTATCCATGGACACTAATAAATGGAAGTCAAGAGTTGAACAACTAGCACCATCAGATAAGAAACTCATCCCATCATCAGAATCACCACCGAAACTCGAGCTCAAACCATTGCCCAACACTTTGGAATATGTATTTTTGGGGGAAGAAAATATTCTACTGGTAATCATCTCATCATCCCTCAATGATGAACAAAAAGGTAAATTGTTGGATGTCTTAAAAGAGCACAAAAGAGCATTAGGATGGACCATAGCAGACATAAAAGGTATGAATCCAGTAGACTGCATGCATTACATCCACCTTGATGAAAATACTAAATCTACTAGGAAAATACAACGTCGGTTAAATCCTAATATGAAAGAAGTAGTTAGAACTGACGTTCTTAAGCTATTAGATGCAGGTATCATTTACCTCATTTCTGATAGTTCATGGGTCAGTCCTGTGCAAGTTGTCCCCAAAAAGTCAGGAGTCATTGTAGTTACCAATGCTGATAATGAATTAATACCAACTAAAGTAATTACAGGATGGCATGTATGCATCGATTATAGAAAGTTGAATTCTGTCACACGTAAAAACCATTTTCCTTTACCATTTATTGATGAAATGCTTGATTAGCAGATTAGCAGGTCATGAATTTTATTACTTTCTAGATGATTACTTAGGATATAATCAGATTCCCATAGCACCAAAAGATCAAGAGAAAACCACTTTCACTTGTCCTTTTGACACTTTTGCATATAGGAGGATGTCATTTGGATTATGTAATGTACCTGCTACATTTCAACAATGCATGTTAAGCATTTTTTCTGATATGGTTGAACAATTCCTTAGCGTCTTTATGGATGATTTTTCTGTCTTTGGTGACTTGTTTGATCAATGTTTACATCTTCTAACACTAGTTCTGCAAAGATATATTAAGAAGAACTTGGTCTTAAATTGGGAGAAGTGCCATTTTATGGTAAAACAAGGTATTGTTCTCGGTCACATCATTTCGAGCAAAGGTATTGAGGTTGACAAAGAGGTGGATCTCATTTTTAATCTTCCTCCACCCAAAACAGTCAGAGAAGTAAGATCTTTCCTTGGGCATGCTGGTTTTTATAGACGTTTCATTAAAGATTTTAGCAAAATTTCTAGACCCTTTATGCAATTTACTTGCTAAAGATGCACCTTTTATCTTTAATGATTCATGTCTTGTGGCTTTTGAAAAATTAAAGCAATTGTTAACATCATCACCCATCATTCAGCCCCCAAATTGAAGCTTACCATTTGAACTTATGTGTGATGCATCTGATTATGCAGTAGGAGTGGTATTAGGACAAAGAGTTGATCGGATTCCCCATGTTATTTACTATACTAGTATGACATTGAATGATACACAGTTAAACTATTCAACTACTGAAAAGAAATGTTAGCAGTAGTGTTTGTATTAGAAAAATTTCGATCTTATCTCATTGGTTGTAAAATAATTATGTTCACAGATCATACTGCTCTTAAATATCTTCTCACAAGGAAAGATGCAAAAGCTAGACGAATTTGTTGGATGTTACTTATGCAGGAGTTTGACTTGAAATTCAAAGATAAAAAAGGCACAGAAAATATTGTGGCAGACCATCTTTCTCGTCTCCATTTTGACACAATTACAGTACCATTAACATTGAATGAGTCATTTTAAGATTAACAATTAATGAGTGTGGAAGTATTACCTTGGTATGCTGATATCGTTAATTATCTTGTTACAGGTCAACTTCCAGAGCATTGGACCAAGCAAGACAAGGCTAAATTCTTCGCAGAAATAAAGAATTTCTTTTGGGATGACCCATATTTGTTCAAGTATTGTGCAGATCAAATTGTCAGACGATGTGTCCCACAAAATGAAATTCAGAATATCCTTTCGTTCTGCCATGAACAAGCTTGTAGAGGCCATTTCAGTGTTAAGAAAACAGCTACAAAAGTTTTACAGTGTGGTTTTTATTAGCCAACTATATTTCGAGACGCTTACACTATCTGTTCTTCATGTGATAGGTGTTAACGAATGAGGAGCATTACATGAAGGAACATGATGCCACCAAATCCAATTTTAGTGGTTGAGATTTTTGACGTATAGGGTATCGACTTCATGGGACCTTTTCCCTCTTCTTTTGGCCATCAATATATATTGGTTGCTATTGACTACGTATCAAAATGGATAAAAGCAATTCCATGCAGAACCAATGATCACAAGGTGGTAATAGGGTTTTTGAAAAGCAACATTTTTTTGCGCTTTGGATTCTCTCAAGCAATAATCAGTAATGGTGGTGCCCACTTTTGTAACAAAGCATTCAAAGCTCTTTTGACAAAGTATTCAATCACTCATAAAGTGGCAACCCCATATTATCCGCAAACCAGTGGCCAAGTGGAGATTTCTAATCGATAAATAAAGTACATATTAGACAAAACGGTGAGGCCGGACAGAAAAGATTGGTCATTAAGAATTGATGATGCATTATCGGCATATAAAACGGCTTTCAAGACCCTGATTGGGATGTCACCCTACAGGCTAGTGTATGGAAAAGCTTGCCACCTACCTGTGGAACTCGAGCATCGTGCATATTGGACCATCAAGAAATTCAACTTTGACATGCAACAAACCAGCTCAGAAAAAAGATTACAAATGGCAGAACTTGAAGAAATTCTCAATGACACATACGAAAATGCCAAGATTTACAAGCAACGAATGAAAGTCTTCTATGACAAGCAAATTATGAGAAAATCTTTCACTTCAGGTCAAAAAGTGCTTTTATTCAATTCTCGCTTGCACGTATTCCCAGGTAAGTTATGCTCTCGTTGGTTTGGTCCATTTATTGTTCATACTGTTTTTCCACATGGGGCAATTGAAATTAATGACCCAAAGAATGGTGTCACATTTAAAGTTAATGATCAAAGATTAAAGCCATATTTAGAGTACCAATCACATGGAGAAGACATCAAAATAAATTTGAGTGACCCACCAAATTTGAATTATTTTTTTCGGTGGTTTGATTTTTTTCTTTTCTTTTCTTTTATTATTCTTTTGCTAATTGAAATTTATTTTTGCATAAGTGTGTTTGTTTTACCATTAAGTTTTCTCTTATCATTGTTAATCATGAGTCTTTTACTTAGATCGTTCCTCCTGAACATTCTTAAACCACTTCAACGTGTCAAAACTCATCTCAAAAGACGGATTCAATTTTGTAAAACAAATCGCATTTGGGCTCTACAACCACCAGAGTTAGTAGCCTATATTGAGGGTTTAGAACGTCAACTCAGAGATATTGAGAGAAGTGTTTACGGCATCCAGTTGGAGCTTGAAGTAAATTCAATAAGAGGACGATTTTGATTTTCTTTGTGTGTTTTAATTTGTTTTCTGTTTGTGTGCTTTAGTTTGTTACCCCAGTAAAGTGGCGGATAACGGTACTCCGTGACAATCAAGTCGGTTCCTTCAATTTCCCATAATAATTGATATTCTGAGGCGAAGGTATGGATAAAACCAAGACTCTAGCGAAGCTTCACAGGCGATTCCCTTCACTTCCTCAGAATGCACTTCTTACGATCTATAAAGCTCGGTCCGAATGCATGCGATTGCTGATGAGGAATAACATACCTACTGACATCCGTTGGTTAATTGAGGTGAAAGTACGATTGGCAGGTGAGTTACCTCTAAAATTTATTGCATACATGCCTGGTTGTGGAAAAGAAAATTATGCAAGAAAACGACGAGCTCGAAGAATTTTTGTTGCTTGTCATAAGTGTTCCAGAATGAGTTGCAATAAAAACCCATGTTCTTTAAGAATGGTGTCTGATAACAGGGAAGATAAGATACAATTCATTAGGGATGGCTTGAATAAAAAGTCATTGGATGATATCCTTTTGTCTCTTGAAACACATCCCAGTGGATATGGGCAAGGAGCGATTCTCCAGTTATGGCCATTATTCCAGAAAGAGGATGCAAGATATAGTCTCGGGAATCTGACTATAAACGACGTTGTTTGCCAGTTTATAAGAAAACTAGATGGGAAGCCTATCCTCGACCCATGGAGGGCGTTCAAGCCATTTCTGGACGTAAAACCAGAGGAAAATGTGAGCCACAGTCGCAACTACCCGTACATATCCTTTTACTTTACTCTTATTTTATTTCATTTCACTATTGTTTGCATTATTGTCCTTAATAATTTTATTACTGTTTATTTTTTCTTTTTTTTTACTGTTTTCTTTTTTACTATTGAGCCATGTGCTTTACGCGTTTTTTGACATTGACATGCCACCTCATACATAGTTGTGATCCACTGTCACCAAGATTCTTAAATATGACTTTTTGTTAAGCACTCACATTTGTGTGCTTTCTGGATTTACCTATGGCAAACATAAAGAGTTCGTTGATGCAGCCATAGATCTTGGTTGAAGCATAGTAGAGAGAAAATTACACTTGGTGTATGGAAGAGGTAACCGAGGGTTATCAAAATTGGTCTCAGAAGCTGCTTTTGTCAGAGGAAGCCAAGTGTTAGGCATCATCCCAAGAGTCTTAAAACCTTTGGGCAGTGTGTCTGACTCATCGACTGGAGAAGAGTTAGTTGTCTCAGGTATGCAAAAAAGAATAACTGAAATACTTAATCATGCTGATGCTTTTATTTTCCTTCCAGGAGATCTTGCAACACTAGAGGCACTTATCACACTAGCATCTTGGACCCATCTACACATTTGCCAGAAACCCATCGGTTTGTTAAGTATCAATAATTTTTATGATGGCTTTATCGCAATTCTTAACCGTGCAATAAAAAACTACTTTATTCCTTCTAGTGCGAAAAAACTTTTTATTTGTGCTCACACTGTTAATGAGCTACTTGATATGTTACAAGCTTATAAACCGGAGCCAGACCCCTGGAGCTTTATGTTGGAGCGTTCAAATGATGACGGTAACAGTAGCCGTAGTAAGAAGTACAAATTAGATTTAACTCTTAGCTTGTAAATATTTTCTTCTATGTTGCACCACCAAGGTGATGTCTTCTAAACTCTACTTTTTTCCTTTAAAACATTGAGGACAATGTTTCGTTCTGGTTGGGGGAGGGAGTAGTTGACAATTGTGGAATCTTGGTTAAGTTTTTACTAATTTTTTATTGTAGAAACTAACTGTTGCTAACTTTTTATGTTGAATATGGCTGAATATGGAGTGTAGTAACTCTAGAAACGCATCTTCATCGTTTGAAAAAAAATTAAAATTAAAAAAATCTCAGATATTTTCTTTTTCTTTATTCTGTTTTGATGTTTATTTTTCTCTTCTTTTTAATTTCTCCTTTGTAAATGTATATTTTTAAAAAAAATTTTAGTCGAAGATGGCTGAATATGGAGTGTTGTGCCTCTAGAAACGCATCTTCTTAAGTTTAAAAAAAATAATTTTCATTTTCTATCATTTTCTAATTAATTGTTCTGCATCATTTTCATATTTCTGCATATATATTTTCCTTTCATGTTTAGAATAGGTTAGGGGGTAGGCTGTTGTTAAAAAAAAATTGTGATTTGTTTTAATATTGGATGACATGATGAATTTCAAATTTTAGTATTTGTATTATCTTTAGTCTGAAGTGATGTTACACTATGTTTGCTACACTACATGTTGATGTCGGAGACAAATATAAGTTACTTGAAGGAATGAACATGTCATAATAAATACCAAGTGAGTTTTTGAGCCTATCATTTTTCTTGGAGAGTAACCCTTTTGCCTATTCTTTATACAGCTTAGCAGTTTATTAATGTATACACGATCTCTAGATTGCTTTTGAGTTAACCCTAAAAAAAATAAAAAAGAAAAAAAAGAAAAGAAAGGAAAAAATTTGTATTGCTGCATTTGGAGGCCCATTTAATTAGTAGATATGGAAGATTAGTTAGAGCCCTAAAAGATGATGGAAATACCATCTTTGATCCGTTTGAGTCTTTCTAGCCATCCCTTTTATCAAATATCCGTAGTTAACTCTTTTGAGCCTTTAAAAAAAAAACATTTTCTTTACCAACTTATCATCTTAACCCACTCCGATTTGGAGTATTATCCAATATCTTACAAGATTCATCACCTATTTATGTTTAAGAAAAATGTAAATGAACATTTTGTATAATGAAGTTATGTCAAAAAAAATTGTTCCTAAAAACAAGAAAAAAATTGTTGCTTCAAAAAAAAATAAATTGTTGTTTCAAAAAATAAAAATAATAACAATATGTGAAATTCACCTTGCAACTTCCAAAAAAAAAATTCTGTATTTTTCTCAAACATACACTTTGTTTTTCCTATTTCCCTTCTTTGTTAGCCATGTCCCTAGCTTACATTACGTCCTAATAAAAGTCCTTCTTGATTTTAGGGAACTATAGTCTAAAATAGAAGCAAGTTATATGGGCTAAAAAGATGCAGTGGTGCATAAAAAAATGATAAATAAATAAATTGGATTGACCATCATTTTTATTTGACTTGAAATCGTACTATTTCTATGCTGCGGGCATATTTCCATCATCTTGATGAGAGTATGTGATATTATTTCTTGATTATTTTCTCTCAATTACCATTAATTGGAGTGACTATTTTTATTAGGTTTAATTTCTTTGTAAGAGTGTCACTACTTCTAGTGAGATTTTGAGGTTTGACATGTCATTCTTAAAGGTAGCTACAATAAAGTCTACTAGGCTGATTCATGTGGATGGTTGATGTGGGTGTGATGTTTCTTTAGACTTAAGATAATGCTTATACTTTTATTTGATTGTTATCATTAATCTCATTGAACAAACAAGAGTGTTTAAAAAAAATCATTTTTGAACTTTGTTTTCGCTTTATTTGCTAGGGACTAGCAATAAGCTGGTTGGGGGGTGTGTTGAGTGTTAGAAAATGCATATTTATAAAGGAGAAAGCCGTCTTTTTACATTTCAAGTCTTACTAACAACCCTTACTTTTATGTGTTTTAGATTCTTGTAATTTAATTGTGTGTGTTTTATTTTCATTAAGTATTTTATGTATTTTAGGGACATCATAGTTATTTCACAATAAATGAGAGATCAAATGGCAAAACGGACATCATTTTTGAACTCAGGACGGTCGAAAACCTTAGAAGGAGTATAAAAGGAAAAATGACACTCTTCACATATACAGTACTGTCTACGTTACTGTTCACGGCACTGTTAATATAGACGGATCGATGACGTGGCATTGACCGATGATGTGGCATTGACTGATGACGTGTCAAGATCCTGTTGGACTAAAATTCTTATTTACTGTTGATGGTGACGTGGCAGCATATTAGTGGAACAAAAAATGCGCATACGGTACATGCAACACATGAGATTATTTACTGTGCAAACCGCGTTATTGTTCAAACCGTGTGCAAACCGTGTTACTATTCAAACCGTGGTCAAATCGTATTACTGTTGACTTTACTGTTGACTGATGACGCAGCGCAATCCTGAGCGTCCAAATTGTTTTTAATCCGATGGTCATAATTTACTCAATCTATATATAAAAAGGGGGCCTACCCCCTAATTTGGCACCTCTGAATCCATTTTTGGACTCTGTTTTCTGTAATTCCCTCTCTATCTTGTATTTTCTACGTATTTAATAAATTTCCATTTTTGCCCCTAGTTCAACTATGAGTGGCTAATTTTCTTTCAAACTTGGGTTGAAGGTGAAGTCTCAACATGTGTCATGGGTTTTATTTGGTAAATTTATTTTCTTTTCCCCTCTAGTTTTTGTGGATGTTTTGACTTTTCCTTTACAAATAATACTAATCTTGTCTAGTACCGCCTTAGTTTCACCGACTCCCTAGTATAAGATTATTATTATTTGACACGATAAGTCCTTAGCACTATGTTTATTAGAGCGTGGTTCATGAGGTGTGGATTCCCCCCTCATGATTGAATTGGTATTAATAAGGAATATTTAGCCCATGATGCATATTCATACGGATCCAGATACCAAAGTACGTCATTTCAGTAGAATTCTGTTCAATTTATTCTTGCCATTTCAATTTAAGTTTTAGCATATTTCAAATCATTTCCACCACAAATCCAATCACCCATTTACAACATTAATTCTATATATAATTAAAATCCACTTCCTCGTGGGATCGACACTCGTCACCATTGATCTATACTACAACAGATTCGTGCGCTTGCGAGTTCAATAAAATTTGCACAACAGTTATCACATATTCACAAGGTAGTTGATAGAGTTGAAATTCCTGACAACTACATGTCTTCTCAATAATGTTGCCATGACCATCAAGGTCACCATCTTTAACAATAAACTTATACATATTTAGTGTCACCACTTTATATGTACGAGAATTCTCTTATTTTTTTAATAACTTGTTTTCAGCCTATTTGGTAAGTCGTGTGGCATTAGATCGAATGTTTTGAGCTTGAAGTTCATTTTAATTTCAAATTCATAAATATTAATATAAATAACCCGAGATACTCATTCTATCAATTGTGCATAAGTTGTAGAATGGGACACCATGATCCTTTTTGCCTTCGTACTATTAAATCTATAATGGTTGTTTTACTCAATCCATTTACCACAAAACATAATAGGCACACATACTGAAGTTATTTCCTGCAATAATATAACACATGATTATACAACAAATAAAAAAATAAAATTAAACAAGGCATATAACGAAGTGTGGACCCGTTTGCATATATGCACAATTGCAATCGTGTAATTGATAGTTTAAATGACATTAACTATGTAATTTGCTAAAATACACAACTATAGTCCAGTAAACAGATAGAGAATATATTTAATAAAAAAATATAATCTTTATACTAACAGAATGTTAAGTGTCATAACAACCACTATATTTTTCACAATTGCACAACTGCTATTGTGTAAATTCATACATATACGAAAAAAGTCATATAAGTTGTAAAAATACACGACTCAATAAATAGTCAGAGAGCATATTTTTTCTCCAAAAAATATTTTTCTTGCATTGATAAAATGCTAGGGTTTTATAAAAATTGGAAGATTTTTCGTATATGCACAATTATAGTATGTAAGTTCATACGTACACAATAGTAATCGTGTAACTTATTACAACACATGACTATAGTCCAGTAATAGTAAGAGTACATATTTAGTGAAAAAAAATAAAATTTTTGCACCAATAGAATGCTAGGGTGTCATAATAATTGGAACATTTTGCACTTTCACGATTATGTCGGGTGGAGAATAAAATTTTGGAAACAAATTTAGGTTTCAATGAATGTAGTTATAAAATACGTCAAATAGCAGTGATATGATGCAAATGTAATGAAAATGTGAGTCGGTTTATTGTTTATCACAAACCAAACAAAACCCTAAAAATAATTTCAACAAAATGAATAAATAACACAAAATAAAAATAAAGTTTCAAATACCATATTCATGGGATAAATAATACACCCAGCTGCAAACTAAAATCTCAGTGTATTGGCTGTTCATGATTGATTTTGGATGTGGAGTGAGTTTTGGTTGTGTGGAGTTAAAAAGAGTGAGAATTAAAGAGTGTTTGAGGTGAGTTGTTTGTGTTTTATATTTTTCTTTACGGATATTTTAGACAATGTACCACATAAACAGACATATTTAGATAATTTTCAAGCATGGGGTAGTATATTTAACTAAATACACTATTTTAAGGCATCTTTAATTAAAAACCCCAAGTTATTCATACCAAATTAAGATTGACAAGTAAAAGCAAAGGACAAGCAAAATTACCCTTCTCATTATCAAACACATGTCCATTCAACAACTTAGCAAGGTCAAACACATCCATAGGCTTCTTCAATTCTTCATATGTTTGTGAATACGTTTCATGCTTGAAACTGTTAAAAAACAAAAATCCAAGTTAAAATAAAATTTCAAAAAAAACCCAAAAATCAATCAATTATAAAACAATGCCTAGATTTTTTGGGCCGAGAGCAGGACCAATTGTAACAGTCGTTGAAGTGATCATGAAAAAGGGCTACAAGGTCATTTTGCGAAAGGGAAGGAGGCAAATGACGAATCACTACTTTGGATCTCTGCAATGGCATCTTCATTTCATCACATTCAATTAGTCCCGATTGTATTGAAATTGAAAATTAAAAAGAGTTTTGATTATTTTGTACCTTAATTTTCAATTTGGGTCGAGAATGAAATTGGAATATCATTTATTGGAAAGTTTTAGATACACATAACTGTTGTGTTTTCCTCTGGGGGGCCTCTGAGCACTCCCAAAGGGGAGATTTATGTTGTACAAATTTTATTGAACTCACAAGTGTATGAATCTATTGTAATATAGATCAATGGTAACGAGTGTCGATCCCACGAGGAGATAGATTTTAATTGTGTATAATTAATTTTCTAAATGGGTGGCTGGATTTGTGCTAAAAATGATTTGGATTATTCTAACATTTGAATTAAAATGGCAAGAATAAACTGAAATGAAAATCTATTAAATTGACGTACTTGGGTAGCTGGATCTGCATCAACATGCACCATGGGCTAAATATTCCTTATTAGTGCTAATTAAATCATGAGGAGGGAATCCACACCTCATGAACCACACTAATCAATATGGTGCTAAGGGCTTATGGTGCCAAATAACAATAACCTTGTAATAGGGAGCCAGTGAAACCAGGGTGGTATATAGATAAGATTATTATTATTTGTTGACGAAAAGTCAAATTATCCACAAAAATTAGAGGGGAAAAGAAAATAAATTTACCTAATAAAACCCAGGACACATGTTGAGACTTCACCTTCAACCCAAGCTCAAAAGAAAATTAGCTACTCATAATTGAACTAGGGGCAAAATGGAAATTTATTAAAATAAGTGGAAAATACAAGATGGAGAAGGAATTATAAAAAATAAAGTCCAAAAATAGATTTAAAGATGCCAAATTAGGGGGTAGAGTTCTCCGTTTTTAGATACATTGAATAAATCATGGTCATTGGATTAAAAACAGTTTGGACACTCAGGATTACGCGACATCATCAGTCAACAGTACGCGGTTTGACCATACGGTTTGAACAGTTATGCAGTTTGGTTGAAAATAATCCTATGTATATGCATATACTGTACGCGCAATTTTTAGTTCACTAACATGCTGCCACGTCACCGATTAACAGTACATGAGAGTTTTAGTCCAACAGGATCCTGACACATCATCAGTCAATGCCACATTATTGATCTGTCTATGTGAACAATGTCGTAAATAGTAACATAGATAGTACCGTACATGTGAATAATATCGTACATTTGAACAGTCTCATTTTTCCTTTTATGCTCTTCCTAAGATTTTCGACCATCTCGAGTTCGATAGTGATGTTCATTTTGTCATCTGATCTCTCGTTCATTGTGAAATGGCCATAAATATAAAATACTTAATTAAAATAAAACATATATAATTAAATCACAAGAACTTTAACTACATAAAAATAAGGGTGTTAGTAAAACTTGAAGTATAAAATTATGATTTTCCCCTCTATAAATATACATTTTCTAATACTCAACAATTTACCATTGGGAAACGTTGTCGTGTGGGCGTTCCCTTTGCGAGTAACACGTGTCGATAAGTTAACAAGATTCATATTTCATTGCCCGAGGCAATGGCAATTGATAGTCCGTACTTCCCTTCGTATTACTTCAGGGGAATCTAGGGGTCTTGACATTTAAATGACCAAAAAAGCCCTATAAAGTATGAATGGGCTAATTTAATAAAGGAGCATCCATAATAATGATAATAATGGGAGATCATCGGTATTCCTCTATTCAAATCAATATATACTAATTACTTTAGTATTTTTTATAAAATATTTTAAAAAAATTTAATAGTATAATTTTTATTTTTGAATAAATTTTTATTCATATTTATTACAAATTAAATTAATAATGCAAATACAAATTAAAATAAAAAATTAAATACTAAAAATAAAAATTAATTATAAAATATTTTCTTGTACTTTTTTATTTTTAAATATTTTTCTTATAATGAATGCATATATTATGGCTCCAAGATAAGTTATTAAAAAAATTACCCATTTGCCTTTTTTTTTAAAATTTTTTGGGGACAGGAGAGTTATATATATTAGTTCCAATAGAAAAAAAAAAATTAACAACCTCTTTAATAATAAAAGTGACAAAATAATGAAAGGCAAAAGAGAGAAATTGCATGTTCATTCATCTTTTAGATTCTTTTCTTCTCAACTTTCAATTTAAACCCTTTTAAATTCTTTTCTTCTCAACTTTCTATTTAAACTTTCTAACATTCTCAACTTTCTATTTAAATTTTCTAACATTCTTTACTTCTCAATTTTCTATTTAAACTCTTTTGAATTCTTTTCTCCAAACCCTTTTAGATTCTTTACTTTTCAACTTTCTATTGAAACTCTCTTACATTCTTTTCTTCTCAACTTTCTATTTAAACTCTCTTATATTCTTTGCTTCTCAACTTTCTATTTAAACTCCCTACTTACAGGCTTTACTTCTCAACTTTTAATTACATTCGTTATTCAATTTATAATTTTCATACCTTAAATCCTAAAATTTAAGGCTTTCTCATCTCTTCATACGCAACGCAATCTTTTAGCTCTCTTCTCTTCGCAAGTAAGTAAAATTTCAGTTTATCGCATCATCTCACAGTTTTGTTTTCATAGTTTGCTTTCTCCAAATTGCCCTCGTCTTTTCCTCTCAATCTTAATTTTTGTCTTTTTTAATTATAGACTCGATTTTCTTTACCTCGGTCTGTAAATTTTATTGGATATAATGCATAATCATGGGCGACCCAATTAAGGCCTAGGAGGGGGTGCAGCCCCTTCTAAGCCATTAATTTTTCTTTTAAATGTACTCCAAGCCCTTTCTAAAAAGTATTAAATTAGAAAAATTTAGAAACAGTTTTTCTTGTAACAAAAAAACTTTTAATTCAATGGTAAGAGTTTATTTGATGGTTTTAAAGTCCTGATTCAAATTCCAATGGCCATATTTTTTTTTAATATTTTGTGAAAACTACTTAGAAAAATGATACTTTGATGCATTTGAAATAAATATTTTATTACTATTATTATTTAGAATTTAAAAGAAAGTACTGAAATTTGAGTTTCTGAGACTTAAAATGTATTCGTATGAACATTTAAAAAAACCCAAATTAAATAGATTTTTTCTAACTAAGCCCCCTAATTAAAGTGTCTAGGTTCACCACTGTGCATAATTGATCGCCGTCATTCTTTTTTCAATAACTTCATAAAACAAGTAGAATTAAATTAAAATATATATCAGCACAATTAATTAATTAATTAATGCTCTTTAGATTTTGTGCTTGATTATATATCAATTCATCATATTTTAACTATATGTCGGGGTCTGAATGATTTTTGTTTTTAATATTTTTATAAATTTATTCATGTTCGGTTGGATAATATTTAAAGTAAAAACAAATATAAGTTTAATGGAGTGAAATTGTAAGGGTATGGTGACTAAATTTTGTTTCTTATTGTTTAATGGTGAAATCTGAATTCAATGTGAAGCGGTTTGATATTGTAAATGCATTGCAGGTTAATTGAAATCTTTGTTATGATGGGAGGAAGAGTGATTGATGCCGATTCGAAGACTACTTCTCCATCTAATGAGGAGCGCAATTTGGTTTTAGTTGGCCGTACTGGCAATGGCAAAAGTGCAACGGCCAATAGTATTCTCGGAAAAAGAGCCTTCAAGTCGAAGGCTAGCTCGTCTGGGGTTACCAAAACTTGTGAAATGCAGAGAACCACGCTCAAAGATGGCCAAGTTGTTAATGTCATTGATACCCCTGGTAATTTACTAATGTTGGTGCCTAGATATTCCATTCCATGCTTGTTGATGTTGTGCTGGTAAGTAGATTGATGTTATGAGTGATTGCAGGACTTTTTGATTCTTCTGCTGACTCTGAGTTTGTCAGCAAGGAAATTGTCAAATGTATTGGTATGACCAAGGATGGGATCCATGCAGTCCTTGTAGTTTTCTCTGTTAGAAACCGTTTTTCTGAAGAGGAAGGAGCTGCAATACACATTTTGGAGTCCTTGTTCGGGAAAAAAATTTCTGACTATATGATTGTTGTTTTCACGGGAGGGGATGAACTTGAAGATAATGACGAAACATTAGAAGATTATTTGGGTCGCGAGTGTCCAAAGCCTTTAAAGGTTTGTTTCTGAACGGCAATAGTTTTCGATAATTTCATTAGTCATTTTGATCAAGTTGTCTTTCTTTGGTTCTTTTGAGAAGTTTTAGACTCCTTTACGGTTGGAGTATTGGAAGTTTAATATGAATATATGCATGCTAAAAATATTAGATAGGTTTATAGTAGGCCAGCCGTCTTAAAGTTCCATTTCAATAGTGCTTCATTTTCTGAATGGTTTTCTTCTGCCATGCGGGATTAACCAGAGAGGTGATTGGTTGGTAATTTTCTGCTGGCATTACTTAATTTTAGTTATAGGTTAATGTCTTAATTTTATTTAATCTTGATTCTTATTTTATTAATATGTTCATTTGTTTATTTTTTAAAATATGTACCTCTTTGATTTATATGCTTAAAGTGATCTTACTTTTAAGATTTTACAAGTGTGCCAAGGAGGATATGACTTGCTATACAGGTCTATTTTATTAGGCATTGTTTGAATAAACTATCAAGTCTAACTTTACAAGAATTCAAATTCTCATAAACATTCCTTGTGGATCCTAACCTCAAAATTGGTGTCTAAAATTTAATGTGAGATCTTTTTTCAGTTTCAGCTTGCAAATCTCCTAAATTCAGCATTTACTTGATGAATTTGGTTCCTAGAACATTTCAAGTTTAGAAAGATTTGTATGAAGTTCCTCTGTTTTACTGCATTCTTGATTTAACCTATGAGGAGTTGGAAGAAAAATAACAAAAATCAAGTTGTAGCTTTGCAATTAACAAAATTGGGTTATTTTACAGTTAAAGTGAAGTTCTTTTTTTTTTATTGTACTAATTTTTGTAATTTGAAGGAATCAAAATTTTTTAATTATAATGCCGCAAAATTAGGTCAATTATATAGATGCCACAGAAAATAGGATCATGTCTTTTGGTAGTTTTGAGGTTTGGTCACTTGAGTTTGTTTAGGACAATAGCGCATTCTTTTATGCTTTGTTCTATAATGTAAGAATTTGCTTATTGAAGAGGCAGCTACTGCTCGGTAGCCACTAATTTTGATTGGGTCAATACTTTCACTGGAATATATGCAGACCATTATTGTTATTATTATTACTTTTTTTGTCATATGGAATGCTTATCACCTTTTAAGATCTTTGAATTTGATGGACGTGAAAGGTTATTGTAAGTTGTCAAACCATAAGGAGAATGGAATTGATTATTAAAATTTGATTATTGCTTGCCCTTAAATAGTTTTTTAGGATGCCCGATATTGAGTACTAATGATCACAATAAAAACAAATTTTGTCAGCTAAATATCTTCAAAATTTTAGGGACTATGAGTGTTTGATTAGTTTATCAATGCTTACGAAAGGGGCTAATATTTTCTTTTTTTCCTAATCATTTTTCCATTATTTTAGGAAATCCTTCAACTATGTGATAATAGGTGCGTGCTTTTTGATAACAAGACTAAGGATACGGCCAAGAGAACTGAGCAGGTTGGGAAGCTTCTTTCTCTGGTTAACTCTGTGATTGTGAAGAATGGTGGGCAACCATATACAGACGAAATATTTGCTGAGTTGAAGGTGGCTTCATTACTATCGTGATAGACTTTTGTGCTGCTTCTTTCTTAATATGCCATGACAATGTTTGTTTTTCTTTTCTTCTACTCAGAAAGGGGCTACTAAACTCCGTGATCAACAAGTTGAGGTTCATTCTCTCAAGGGATATTCAAGACGGGAAATTTCAGAGCTGAAGGAGCAGATGAAAAAATCATATGATGATCAACTCAAACGAACTACCGAGATGGTATTTTTAATGCTCCTTGTTTTGACATCAAAATATGACATGCAAATGTGTTCATTTCTCAAATCTGGTAATCATTGCTAAAACTGAGTAATTAAAAAATACCTATAAAGCGTTCAGGTACCTGCAATGATTGTTGGAGATTTCCATCTAAAAAGAGGTCTTATCTTGCTAGTTGATGGGGACAAATCTATTATTAAGTTATTTGTTCACTGATTGTGTTTTGAAGGCTATAACATGTTGTTCTTACCTTGAAGATTGTTTGCCTGTCATCTTTTGTTTTGTTTTGTTTCTTGATGAAATTAAGTAGATTACTCTATGGTAGTAGCTATAGGTGGTTTGCTCGTCATAACTTGCACTTAGGAATGGATTCTGCCCTTGTTTAGTCATCAATCATAAGAACATTTCTTGTCATAATGTAGATCCTGTTTTGTTTCTAGGAATTTTGTACTCTTGAGTCTGTGGGAAAATTTGACATGTTATAAGCAAGTTATGTAACATTCTAATTTTCTTAAAAAAAGAATAGCCACATGCCAAATAAGTTTTTATGAAAATATAGTTAGGCACATGGAACCTAATCAAATGCTTGCGTAATTTTGATTTTCCTTTCAACAGTTTTAATTTATAGCAGGGCAATAGAATGGTCCAGCATTAAGCCAAATCCTATTCAACAATGATTTGGATTTTCTTAACATTCTGTGTAATGATTATATGTCTGAGGTGCTAAAAATTTTTACTTTCCACGTTCCTGGAGTGTGACAAAATGAAAAAGTTAGTAGATTCTTTAATATTTTATATTTTAGATTTAGCTGTTTATTTTTTTAAGCTTGTATTTCTACCATTTATCAGGGATTGAGAGTGGAATTGATTGAAGTAAGAAAGTTGTGCCGAGTATTGTGAACTTACAAACTCCCTTTACAATTGGATTAAACTAAATTAATACTTAAGAATTTTCTTCTCTTCAGTTGGAGGTTTATATTACTAGTAACCATTCTTAATATGTATTATACTGCTACTCTAGGGCTTAGTGGTATGTTTTCTGACTGATATTGATGCTTTTTTGATAGTTTGAGTCTAAGCTCAAAGAGGCAACAACTAGGCTCGAACAACAATTGGCAGAGGAGCAAGCTACTCGATTAAAGGCAGAACATGCTACACAATCCGCTCAAACGAAGTCAAATGATGAAATTGGTAAGCTTAAGAAGGAGACTGCGGAGCTCCGTGAGCAACCTAAAAATGGATGGTGTGTCATTCTTTGAGCTAGTAACCTGTAGGCATTATATGCCATTGGCGTGAAAATCACCTAAAGTATATTTTTTCTGTCTCCCATTCCTTTTCAGATAGTATTTAAAGTTCATACTGCAATTATTCTCAGTGTTTTACTACAGTCAAGAAGCTTATACCCTGTATTATGTAAATGTTCACAGTCCAGTCTCAAGTGCGGTCTTAAGATAGTACTATATGGAAAAACTGTAGTGACATCAAATGAAGTATCTTTTATGGAGCCGTCTAAAATCTTTTCTTACATGGTGAATCCAAAGATTTTCTGATTCCTTTTCTTCTCATTGAGCTCTTAAGGAACGCTATATTATTTTCATATTTGTAGCATATACAACCCAAGATATGCCCTTCTAACAATCATGACTTTCGCAAAAATTCAAACGAACTAATAGATTAATCCTATGACCTTTCTTTGATTCACACCAAACTTCAACTAGCTCATAGCCTAGATTTATCAAGTACAACATTTATTTATGCATATCTAACACAATCTTTATTTACCTTATACATAATACAAATCCTTCGACATCATACGGCATCAGTTTTTTAGATATTAAGTTTCAGCATAATAACTGGTCTCCCAAGGTCAAGAAGCCAATGACAAGTCAGCATAAGTAATTAGGTTACACATAAACTCATCCAGTTTCATATATTGCTGGTTTCAAAGATAGGTATCAACTAGCACACACATTCAGTAGATCGCCAGCATCTAGCTTACCTGTAAACGGGAGAAAACATTGATGCACGCGCAACAGGAGCTCGTAGAAATGAAATTTGATGGTAGAATTAACAACCCTAGATGGAGTATCTTCTTGTCCGGGTGAGAGTAAGCAGAGCCCCCTCGATAATAGCTGGACCGAAGAAATTCGGAGATGCTAATGCATGGATTGCATTCAGCTCTTGTCCAGTCACCATGGTTGCTTGCTGAAACCTCTCAATTTCTGCCATTTGAGTTTTAGAAACAAAGAAATTTCAATAATGTGCTGAAATTTTGGAAGAGGCGCGAACGAATGCATTTTACGTACAAAGGACTGATTTGCATACCTTTGATCGGAAACACATGCTTTCATTTTCCATCTCAATCTCCTATGAAAATGAAACTGTTAAAGAGTTCCATAAAAGCTTGGAAGAAAACGAAAAAGGCTAAATAGGATTTAATAAATTTTAATCATTACCCTTTTCTGCAAGAACTCAATTTCAGCTAGCAGCATTTCATGCTGTTGCACAAAACAGGAAACAGTTAAAGCAACAAATTATTTTCAAAAGTAATATTAATCACATATACTGAACATGCACCGATAATGTTTATGCAACATATTATTGCAAAACAACAGTGTATTGCTCAAATTCAATGTATACTTGTAATTCCTGCTAATAGTATTGTTTCCATGGGTCACATGTGATGGGAGAAGTTAAATTTTTATTGGGAACTTTATAATCCAATGCTAGCATAAATGATAATTAGTTGGTTTTTTCTTCACCTTTTCATAATAATATATATTCCTAGCAAAGCCTGAATTTTTAGCTTAAATTAATGAATTACTTACCTGAGTATTGATCTCAGCAACAGTGCCAGAATTTATTTATTTTATAGCTTAAATTACATACATTTATACACACACATACACACTAAGAATAGAAGGTTATATTCATCAAATTCATCTAAAAATAACTAACCAGATAGCTCAGCTTCTTTTTCTTTCTAGCTGAATTTCTGCATTTTGTAGATTCTCACAAGGTTTAGCAATAAGCTTCAGGCACTCCAAATAATCCAGGTCTTTATTGTCCACATCAAAACCAAATATAGCTTATTACTACAGTACTTTTAAAACCAACAAGAAGATAAAAAAATAAAGGTATACTTGTAATTGTTGTGCTATTTAGTTAACTTCGAAATTTATCAGCTTAAGTGTAAAATTCACAGCATTGTTGGATCATAAACTTGATCCAAGATGAATAAATTCAAGCCCAACTCATGGAAGATTCCATGAGTAGGTATGATTGGTGAAGTTTGAATTATGTGTTAAGTGTGGTTGGTGAAGTAGGTGAGTGCTAGGTTTTAATGAATGATGAGGATTTATGTAGTAGTTGAATAAATGAATGGTTTTGATTAATTTGTATCATGTATAAATACCCCCTCTCCCCTTTGGTTTAAGCATCAAGTGAAGTAACAAAATCTCTAAGGTGTAGAGAGTGAAAAATAAGAGTTGTAATTGGTGAGGAATGTTATTGAAGAAATAAAATAGTTTGTTTTGTGTGTTTTATTTGTAAATTCTCCAACAAACACTTGAATCCCAAAAGTACCCTATGTTTTTTTTTATTTTATAAATTGAATTTTAAAATGGTGCCTTCATAGCTATCCTTTCTTAAACAAGGCTAGGGAACACGTTGAGATGGAGCATATTCAACAATAACCTTAAACTGAGCACCTAATCAAGAAGCCAATAACACATATAATTAACCAAACAAAAAGTGCCCTTTTCATTTACAACAACATAAACTCATTCATACCAAATTAAGATTGATAAGTAAAAGCAAAAGACTAAGAAAAATTATTCTTTTCTTTAACAATCAGATGTCCGTTCAGCAATTTAGCAAACTCAAACGCATTTGCAGGCTTCTTCAATTCTTCATATGCTCAAGAATCCCTCTGATGCTTGTAACTGTTAAAAAACTAAAATCCATGTTAAAATAAAATTTAAAAAAAAAGCCCAAAAGTCAATCAATTATAAAGAATAAAAGAAATTGCAATGTTGCTTATTGCAAAGTTTGACGCGCGTAACTGCTGTTTTTCTTTATAGAGGCATCGAGCACTCCCAAATGGGAGATTTACACTTGGGAAATGTCATCATGTGGGCGTTCCCTATGCGGGTAACACGCGTCGGTAACTTAACAGGATTCATATTTCATTGCGTGGGGCAAAAGGCGATTGATATTTCCTATTTCCCTCCGTATTACTTCTTGGGAGTCTAGGGGCCTTGACATATAAAATGACCAAAAAGCCCCTATAAAGTATGAATACGCTAATTTAATAAAGGAGTATCCATAATAATAATAATGTGAGACCATCAGTATTCCTCTATTCAAATCAATATACACTAATTACCTTAGTATTGCTTTTATAATATTCAATAATTTTTAATAGCATAATTTTATAGTATCATTCTTATTTTTAAATAAATTTTTATTCATATTTATTATAAATTAAAAGGAGAATATAAATACAAATTAAAATAAAAAATTTAAGTACTAAAAATAAACATATATGTTTCAATATACATAAAAAATTAATAATAAAATATTTTCTTGTACTTTTTGTTATTTTTAAATATTTTTCTTATAACGAATACACATATTGTAGCCCCAAGATAAGTTTTAAAGAAAATAACTCATTTACCCCTCTTTTGTTTTAAATTTTTTGGCGACGAGAGAGTTTTTAAATATTATAAAATTAATAAGAAATAAGTGATATATATTAGTTGCAATAGAAACAAATTAACTACCTCCTTAATAATAAAAGTGACAAAATAATGAAAGGCAAAAGAGATAAATTGCATGTTTATTTCCCTTTTAGATTCTTTTCTTTCTTCTCAACTTTCTATTTAAACTCTTTTAAATTCTTTTCTTCAAACTCTTTTAGATTCTTTACTTATCAACTTTCTATTGAAACTCTTTTACATTCTTGAAACGACCCGTCCCGCACTCCCAAGGCGAGTCTGTCTAATCTTGTAAAATCGGATCGATAATAAAAATAATATCTAAGAATTCTGTCGAAAATCCGATAGCATCTCCCCTATAAATACGACATTCTCAAAACTACAAATTACAAAACAACATTCCCCATAATATATCATTAATCATCCAAACTTCAAATCCAACTTCTCTAGTCATCATCTCAAATATCGCACAAACCACTCCAATATAAAAACAAAACAAATACAACGATTATCTTTAAATACAAAACATAGCCATAAATATAACTCGCAAATCCCAATTATCATAATATTCAAACTACGACTCCTAGCACCATCACGTGGCCACATTTTCAAATCTAACTACCGATACTGGGTCGCTGATGTACCTGCAAATCTCCTGTGGGGGGAAAATATGATAAAAACGTGGTGAGTATAAAACTCAATGAGTGGATACTAGTTTTCACAATAAATAAATTTATTTACAATAATTTGCTCTTTCTCAAATTAATTTCATAAAAATCTCATGAGAACTTATATAAACATATTTAATTCAAATCAATCACTGAAATACCATATAACAAAAATCTGCATAAAATCACAATACATGTCGTATCAAATACTGCATATCAAAAACTATCATCAAACAAGTACCCAGGGGAGTAATCTTATCATATCCGGACCTCAACGGACAGGCAATGACGTACTATCTGGGTACCGTCACGCCCCGAAGCTACAACGGATAGATGGAGAAAATCTTATCTCATATCTCAGATTTGTATCTCTGTAATTATCATACTGCATGCATAAGCCCCCAAAAGGCAAAAGCGCCCAAACACACGGCCCAAAGCCTCTATATGTGTTCAGACGGGCCCCAAAGGCCTCTATCTCATCTCATCTGTATCTGTATCTCTGTATCTGGAGGGAAGGGTACTATTTAATGATTTCTCAAATAACATTTAAGACACATGTACATAAACATATAATCTCATCTGAAATCTCATTCTCTTTTTCTTCAACATATATCAAATCCATTCAATTCTATATCAAGCATTTATTCAAAAACGATAATAAAATTATTATTCAAACTCTTTCTCAGTAATAATAAAATCAACACATATAAATAAATTCACTTTTCTAGAATCATTAAATCGAAGCATCAAATACTTATTTTTTTCAAAACATACTGCACTGTATCATAAAATTAACATATACTTATAAAAATAAGTTTTGTATATTCCACTCACAGTGACGATGACCAGACTCGGTATCAACAACGTCCGCGGGTTGATTCTCGCTCGCGGATCCTCCTAATCAAGGAAACGACATAATCATTCTCCGAACAACTAATATAACATACTACTTCTTGAAACGAATATATAACAACAATAATTATTCCCGCATGTACATAATTACCAAAATACCCTTACATGCCAAAAATTACCAAAATGCCCTCAACATTATTATTTAACCTAAATATCCGTAGAATCTTCAATTACCAAATTGTTCTCAATTCGGATCACGAAAATAATCACAATGTCTGAAATTACGAAAGTACCCTCGGAGTGTAAAATGACTGAAATGTCCTTAACAACTTAAATTACCGAATTATCCTCAAATTCACAAATTACCTTACTGCCCGAACCTAAAACAACCAAATTACCCACTGATTTCACAAATTACAAAATCACCCCCAAAGTTTTGTGAAATTACCGAAATGCCCCTACCGGTCAACGGTGACCGGACTTCAGTCAACGGCGACGGGGAGCTTAGGTCTGATAGTTCCGGCCATGCTGAGTCCAATGGTGGCGGCGGTGGCGTCCCACGCGCGACGACAGCGACGGATCGAGCTCCCCAAAACCGTGACTTTCCAAGAGCTAATCGACGGCAATCCGGCTGATTCAGGTGACGGGGTCGGTCAGAAAATGATGCTGGTGAGCTGAGGAACAAGATCCAAGTGGTGGCATGCCAAAAAAGTCGACGAAATCGACGGTGACGAAAACGGGTTTCGTCCGCGGGTTTCGAGCTTCAATCGGCGGCGTTCCAGGCGTTTTCCGGCAACAAGGACGGTAGGGATACGTTGTTCGTCTCTCAAGCTTCAAAACGATACCAAGCACGGCCGATGAAGTGGCCAGAATCAGGAGAAACGACCGGGTCAAGGTCACGAGTCCGGGTCGGGTTCGGGCCAAAATCGGGTCAAATTCTCTCTCTCTCTCTCTCTCGCTTCTGTCTCTTTCTCTTTTCCCAAAATTCCAAACAGCTCCCCCCGACCAAAATATAAACCTGGCTCTTTTTTTTTTTTTAACAAGCTTAATACAGATTAAGCTTATACCGGACCTGTAACGAAAAATAAATCCGACCACTCGAGCTTTTAATCGCGCTCAATTTATCTCGATTCGAAGCGGAAAAATTAAATCGTACACTTAATTAAGAAATCAAAGTGCATATGTTACAATTCTTTTCTTCCCAACTTTCTATTTAAACTCTCTTGCATTCTTTACTTCTCAACTTTCTATTTAAACTTTCTAGTACATTCACTATTCAATTTATAATTTTCATATTTTAATTCCTAAAATTTAGGTCAAGCCTCTTCCCCTTTCTCATCTCTTCATAGGCAACACAATCTTTTTAGCTCTCCTCTCTTCGTAAGTAAGCAAAATCTTAGTTCATCGCATCATCTCATGGTTGTTTTAATACTTTGCTTTCTTTAAATTTCGCTCGCCTTTTCCTCTCAATCTCAGTTTCATTTTTTTTTTCGATTATAGACTTGATTTTCTTTTTCTCGTTTTGTAAATTTTATCTGATGTAATGCATAATCACGAGCAGACCCAATTAAGGCCCAGGAGGGATTCAACCCCTTTTGGGTTATTAATTTTTCTTGTAAATGTATATCCGCACAATTACTTAATTAATTGTGATGTTTAGATTCTGTGCTTGATTATATATCAATTCATCATATTGTTATTAAGATTACAAATGTCGAGGCCTGAATGATTTTTATTTTAAACATTTTTTTATGAATTTATTCATGTTCGGTTGGATAATATTTAAAGTAATAACGAGTATAGGTTTCAATGGTGTGAAATTGTATGGGTATGGTAACTAAATTTTGTTTCTTATTGTTTAATGATAAAAACTGAATTCAATATGAAGTGGTTTGATATTTTAAATGCATTGCAGGTAAATTGAAATCTTTTTTATGATTGGAGGAAGAGTGATTGATGTCAATCGGAAGCCTACTTCTCCATCTAATGGGGAGCGCAATTTGGTTTTAATTGGCCGTACTGGAAATGGTAAAAGTGCGACGACCAATAGTATTCTTAAAAGAAGAGCCTTCAAGTCGAGGGGTGGCTCGTCTGGGGTTACTAAAACTTGTGAAATGCAGAGAACCATGCTCAAAGATGGCCAAGTTGTTAATGTCATTGATACCCCTGGTAATTTACTAATGGTGGTGCCTAGATATTCCATTCCATACTTGTTGATGTTGTGGTGGTAAGTAGATTGATGTTATGAGACATTGTAGGGCTTTTTGATTCTTCGGTTGGCTCTGAGTTTATCAGTAAGGAAATTGTCAAATGTATTGGTATGGCCAAGGAAGGGATCCATGCAGTCCTTGTAGTTTTCTCTGTTAGAAACCGTTTTTCTGAAGAGAAAGGAGTTGCAATATACAATTTGGAGTCCTTGTTCGGGAAATTTTTTTTTGACTATATGATTGTTGTTTTCACTGGAGGGGATGAACTTGAAGATAATGACGAAACATTAGAAGATTATTTGGGTCGTGCGTGTCTAAAGCCTTTAAAGGTTTGTTTCTGAACTGCATTAGTGTTTGATAATTTCATTAGTCAGTTTGATCAAGTGTCTTTGGTTGGTTCTTTTGTGAAGTTTTAGACTCCTTTAAGGTTGGACTATTGGAAGTTTAGTATGAATACGTGCATTCTGAAAATACTAGTTCGGTTTATAGTAGCCCAGCCATCTTAAAGTTCCATTTCCAATGGTTTTCTTCCGCAATGTGGGATATGCCGGAGAGGTGATTGGTTGGTAATTTTCTGCTAGCATTACTTAATTTTAGTTGTTTGTTAATGTCTTTGAAAGAGTCATTCATTCATTTGCTAAACATTTATGCTTTTCTTATTTGTATTCTCTGATTTCATCTGCCATTTAATCTTGGTTCTTATTCTATTAATGTGTGTTCATTTGTTTGTTTCTTAAAATATGTACCTATTTAATTTATATGCTTAAAATTATCCTACTTTTAAGATTTTACAAGTGTGCCAAGGAGGATACGACTTGCTATACAGGTCCATTTTATTACATTGTTTGAATAAATATGAAGTCTAACTTTACAAGATTTAAAATTCTTTTAAAAATTCCCTGTTGATCGTAGCCTCAAAATTAGTTTCTAAAATTTCAATATGAGATATTTTTTCAGTTTCAACATGCAAATCTCCTATATTCAACATTTACTTGATGACTTTGGTTCCTAAAACTTTTGAAGCTGAGAAAGATTTATATCAAGTTCCTCTGTTTTACTGCATGGTTGATTTAACCTTTGAGGTGTTGGAAGAAAATAACAAAAATGAAGATGAAGTGAACTTTGTTTTTTTTATTGCACTAATTTTTTTTAAGGATTCAAATTTTTTTAATTATAATGCCACAAAATTAGGTCAATTATGTAGACGCCACAGAAAATATGATCATGTCTTTTGTCAGTTTTGAGCTTTGGTCACTTGAGTTTGTTTATGAGAATAGTACAGTCTTTCATGCTTTGTTCTAGTGAAAAGGCAGCTACTGCGCTATAGCGACTAATTTTGATTGGGTCAATGCTTTTCACTCGAAAATATGCAATTTGCTTTATTCCTGATCACTTTATTATTATTATTATTATTATTATATGGAATGTTGATCACCTTTTAAGATCTTTAAAATTGATGGACATAAGAGGTTAAACAATAAAGAGAATGGAATTGATTATTAAAATTTGATTATGGTTGGCCCTTAAATAGTTTTTGAGGATGCATGATATTAAGTGCCAATGATCACAACAAAAACAAATTTTGTCAGCTCAATATCTTCGAACTTTTAGAGACTATAAGTGTTTGATTGGTTTATCAATGCTTACGAAAAGGGCTAACATTTGCTTTATTCCTGATCACTTTTCCATTATTTGAAATCCTTCAACTACTTGATAATAGGTTTGTGCTTTTTGATAATAAGACTAACGATGCGGCCAAGAGAACTGAGCAGGTTCGGAAGCTTATTTCTCTTGTAAACTTTGTCATCGTGCAGAATGGTGGGTAGCCATATACAAACGAAATCTTTGCTGAGTTGAAGGTGACTTCATTACTATCATAATAGACTTCTTTGCTGCTTCTTTTTGAATATGTGATGACAATGTCTCTTCTTTTTTTTTTCTACTCAGAAAGAGGCTACTAAACTCCGTGATACCCAAGTTGAGGTTGATTCTCTCAAGGGACATTCAAAACGAGAAATTTCAAAGTTGAAGGAGCAGATGCAAAAATCAAATGAAGATCAATTCAAATGAACTACTGAGATGGTACTTTTTATGCTCTTCATTTTGACATCAAAATATGACATGCATATATGTTCATTTCTCATATTCGATAATTATTTTGAAAACTGTGTAATTAAAAAATGCCTATAAAGCGTGCAGATACCTAGATATTATCATTTCTAAAACTATGTAATGATATTCTAAATCATGAGACTTAGAGGTGGTAAAGATTGCCGCTCTGTCCTTACCCCGAGATTGTTGGAGATTGCCATCTAAAAAGAGGCTTTATCTTGCTAGTTAATGGAGACAAATCTGTTATTATCTGTTCATTGATTGTGTTTTGAAGGCTGTACCATGTTGTTCTTACCTTGAATATTGTTTAACTGCCCTGTGTTGTTTTGTTTCTTGATGAAATTAAATGTGTTACTCTATGTTGGTAGCTGTAGGTGGTTTACTCATCATGGCTTACACTTAAGAATCGATTCTGCACTTGTTTAGTGATCAATAATAAGAACATTTCTTGTAATACTTTGGATCATGTTTTGTTGCTAGGAATTCTGCACTCCTGAGTCTGTGGGAACAATTGAAATGTTATAAGCAACTTATGTCACATTCTAATTTGGAGTTGCTGTAACATTCTGTGCAATGACTATATTTCTTGGGTGCTAAGAAGTTTTACTCTCCACATTCCTGGAGTGTGGCAAAATGAAAAAGTTAGTAGATTTTTAATATTTTATATTTTGGGTTTATTTGTTTATTCTTTTAACCTTTTGTTTCTACCATTTATCGATGATTGAGTGAGTGGAATTGATTGAAGTGAGAAAGTTTTGCCAAGTATGGTGAACTTAACAACTCCCTTTGCAATTGGATTAAACTAAATTAACACTGAAGAATTTTCTTCTCTTCAGTTGGAGTTTTATATTACCACTACCCAATCTTTTTTTCGTATCATGCAGCAACTCCAGGGCTTAGTGGCACATTTTCTGGCTGATATTGATGCTTTTTTGATAGGTTGAGTCTAAGCTCAAAGAGACAACAACTAGGCTCGAACAGCAATTGGCAGAGGAACATCTTGCTTGATTAAATGCAGAAGGGGCTGCACAATTAGCTCAAATGAAGTCAAATGAAGAAATTTTTAAGCTTAGAGAGAAACTTGAAAGATCTCAAAGGGAGACTCAGGAGCTCCGTAACCGAGTTCCGCAATCGTCGTGTCTCATTCTTTGACCTAGTCACCTACCGGTTCTCTGTGCCATTGGCGTGAAAATCACCTAAAGTATATTTTTTCTGTCTCCTCTTCCTTTTTAGATAATATTTGAACTTCATACCGCATTTATTCTCAGTGTTTTACTATAGTCAAGAAGCTTATAGCCTGTATTATGTAAATGTTCACTGTCCAATCTCAAGTACGGTCTTAAGATAGTATTATATGGAAAAACTATATTGACATCAAATGAAGTTTCTTTTATGGAGCCGTCTTGAATCTTTTCTTACACAGTGAATCCAAAGAGATGTGATTCCTTTTCTCTTCATTGAGCTCTTAATGAACGCTATATTGTTTTCCCATTTGTAGCAGACACAACCCTAGATATGCCCTTCTAACAATCATGTCTTTCACAAAAATTTGAAACAGACTAATAGAGTAATCCCAATGTGCAAGCGGGTTGCAATAAACCACCAAACTTATTTGAAACAGATTAATGCACACCAAACTTCAACTAGCTCCATAGCCTAGACTTATCAAGCACAGTGTTTATTTATACATATAAGAAACAATCTG
This sequence comes from Citrus glauca, assembly GCA_029633175.1. Lineage (NCBI taxonomy): Eukaryota > Viridiplantae > Streptophyta > Magnoliopsida > Sapindales > Rutaceae > Citrus > Citrus glauca. Next base: position 25,533,884 of record JAQOOD010000003.1, on the reverse strand, counting down.
TATTTAATTTATAGGTAATGAAAATCCTTCAACATCATCCAGCTTCAATTATATAGATATTAAGTTTAGCATAGCAGCTGGTCCCCCAAAGAGAAGCAGCCAGTTTTAATTCAGCGTAAGTAATTAGGTTACACATAAACTGATCCAGTTTCATATATTGCTGGTTTCAAAAATAGGTATCAAGTAGCAAACAAATTCATTAGATAATCATAGTTTGAACATAGATCTCGTGCTGAGATGCCATAAGCTTGATCTCCAGTGCCTAGGTTACCTACAAATAGGAGAAAATTTGATGCACGTGCAACACGAGCACGTAGAAATGAGATGTGATAGAAGAATTATTTGCCCGAGATGGAGTATTTTCTTGTCCGGTTGACAGTAAGCGGTGCCACCACCCTCGATGATAGCAGGACTGAAGAAATTCTAAGAAGCTAATGCATGGATTGTGTTTGAAAGTAAATTTGCAACTGTAAAATGTGTTTGGGAACTAAGAAAATGAAAAGAATATTCTAAAGTTTTATTTCATTTCAATTCTCGATAACAATCACAAGTGAATCCACATTAGTTTATGTAATAAGTTAAGATAAGAGAGCTAAACTAATTAAGTAAGCTTAATTACAAGACAGAATGAAAAGCATGCCACAACAAACTTGCTGAGCTGGCAAAGCTTCTTAACAGACTATAGATTTCTGCTTTGATTCACACGTGCTAACTGAGCTACTCCTTTAACTACAGCATGAGCTTCCTTAACATCCCCCGTCAAACTCAAGGGGCATGTTTGCACATTGAGTTTGGCTCGAAAATAATCGAAATGAATAAAAGTGTGGGGCTTAGTCAAGATGCTTGCAATCTGCTTTTCACTGGGAATGTATCTGATTTCCAGTTCTTTAGCTAAGACTTTATCTCTAATGGAGTGCATGTCTAGTTCAATATGTTTTGTTCTTGAATGATAGACAAGATTCTTAGCTAGTTCTATTACAGTGACATTATCACACCAGATCGTGAGAAGAGAAAAACATTCAATGCCAAGTTCACCAAATAATGACTGAATTCATGAGATTTTTGCACTTGTAGCTGCAAGGGCTCTGTACTCACTCTCTGCACTGGATCTAGTAACCACTGACTGTTTCTTGGATGACCAAGAGATCAAGTTACTTCCCAAATAAATGCAATAAGCACCTGTTGATTTCCTATCATCAATGTCACAAGCCTAATCTGCATCAGTGTAACCCGAGAGCTTTATTTCTGCTTTTGTTGAAACTTTAAACCATAATCTTCAGTCTCTTTTAGATACCTAAGAACTCTTTTGTCGGCAATGATATGTTGAAGTTTAGGAGCTAACACATACTGGCTTAGCTTGTGTACTGCATAAGCTATTTCTGGTCTTGTTAGAACTAAATATTGCAACCCTCCAACAAGACTTTTGTAACCAGTAGGATCTTCAACGTACTGACTTAAATTACCCTTAACTTCTTTTTGAAGCTTTACTCATGTCACCATTGGAGTGTCACACCTTTTACACTCTAAGATATCAGCTTTACTCAACAAACCCCTGATATATTTTCTCTGAGACAGATAAATGTCCTCTGTAATATAAAAAACTTCTATACCAAGAAAATATGACAGTTTCCCCAAGTCATTTAGAGCAAACGCTTTACTAAATTCCAAGATAAATTGCTCCAATTCAGCACTATTAGGACCTATGATCAATATATCATCCACATATATCAAAACAAAAATTTTTGAGCCCTACTTTCCTCTACAGAACAAGGATGTATCTGCTCTTGATTTTCTTAATCCCCACTTGGTAACTAGACTATCTCTCAGCTTATCATAACAAGCTCTTGGAGCTAATTTTAAACCATATAAAGCATTCTTTAATTTTCATACATAGCTAGGCTTCTTCAGATCAATAAACCCCTCAAGTTGACACATATAAACATCTTCAGTCAACTTTCCTTTTAAAATGCATTATTTACATCCACTTGTCTAATTTTCCATTTATGCATTGCAGCTAAACTCAACATAATACTCACTGTAGAAGATTTCACAAGAGGACTGAATGTTTCAAAGTAATCCACACCCTCTGTTTGTTGAAAACCTTTTGCCATTAACCGAGCTTTAAACTTAGTTATGCTTCCATCACTATTTTGTTTAACTCTAAACACCCACTTGTTGCCTACAACTTTGTGTTTAGCTGAAGATGGAAATAATGACCAAGTTTGATTTCTAATTGAAGCTTCATACTCATCTCTCATGGCTTGATGCTAGTTCTGATCAGTGAGAGCTTCTTGAACTGTATCAGGTTCTTTATTAAATAAAGTTGTTGTATATAATTTTGGTTTAAAGATACCAGATTTGGATCTGGTAATCATTTTGTGAGAAGGTTTCTGAGTCAGACTTGTGTTTAAGGCATCAGGAATATGCTAAGATGGTGATTGTTGAATTGTAATTTGTGGTTCAAGTTGTGGCTGAATTGATTCTAAATTTTAAGAAGATATGTGAGGTGATGAAGAATCTGTCAAAAAATGATTAGGTATCTCATGATGTAAAATGTCTGTATGTAAAGATGATGAAGATACCTGTTCATCTCTTACTGAGTATGCTGAGAAATTTTCTTCAAGACTGCTATTAGATGTAGAAAGTGTTGATAAATGAAAAATCTGTTGCTGAGTGAAGGATGACACTGGATTCTCAGATGAGGATATGTTTCAGAAGAAGAAAAGGTGTTGTTGGTTAAGTAAGAGAATACAGTTTCATAAAAAACCACATGTCTAAGTATGTGAACCTTTCCTCAACTTATCAAACATTTGTAACTTTTATGAGATGGGTTGTATCCAATAAAGATGCACTTTCTTATATGAAAATCAAACTTATACTTGTTAAAATCCCTTAAATATGGATAACAAAAGCAACCAAAACATTTTAAGAAGCTGTAATCTGGTTTGTGTTTGAATAATTTTTCATAAGTAGGCACAAACTTTAGCATAGAGTAGGCAATCTATTTATATGATAAACTGCAGTGTGAATAGCATCCCACCAAAATCTAAATGGCAAATTAGCTTGAGCTAATAATGTCAATCCCAATTCTACTATATGTCTATGCTTCTTCTCAATCAAACCATTTTGGTGGTGAGTATATGGACATGAATGTCGAAATATGATCCCATTTTGATTTAAGAAATCAGTGAACACTTTATATTCTCCTCCCCCCAATCAGATTGCAACATCTAGACTAAACTAGTTTTATTACAATCATTTGAAAATGAGTTATTATAAGTTTTAGTAAAAGCACTACAATTTTTATGAATAGAAGACACATTTGAGACTGACAGCGTAAAGACTAGTTTATTTATCTGAGATTGTGATAGATAAGGTGCAGGTGATAAAAACAAAGGCTTAGGTTTCAATAGCAGCTTGTAGAGACCTTCTCAGCAAGGCCCTGCAAAAGAACTTGACCCTTCATGTCCTTTACAAAACAAATATTTCCACAGATTTCAACAGAGAGAGAATTATCAGAGGTGAGTTTAGAAATACTCAACAAATTTTTAGTGATTGAAAGAACAAACAACATGTCTTTAAGTGTTATAACGGGATGTAAAGAATGACAATTTGAAGCTCTAAATGATAGAAAAGCATGTCCGACATGAGAGATAGATAGTCCTTTACCATTACTAATGATGAGCTGATCATTACTTTTATACTCCTCTCTAAGCTGCAGATTTTCCAAATTATTTGTTAAATGGTGAGTGGCTCCATTATCCAAATACCACCTATCATCAGCAACTCTTTCAAAATTTTCCATATACGTAGCTCTAGAATTGTAAGAATCAACTCCAGGACAAAGATCAACTCCAGAAGTGGGATAAAAATTTTGTAACATATAATTGAAACCATCATATTTTTCACACCTGGGATGTGAGTTGAAACTATCAAAGTTAGCAAAGTATGCAGATCTTGGTCCTTTTCCCTTACTGAAATTTCTTAGAGTAGGAGTATAGTCTTTTATAAATCTATGCCAGCGGATGTCAGCTGTATGACCAATTTTGAAACAGATCTGACAAGTAGTTTCTTCTATGGTTCTAGTATATCTTGTTGAGCTATTCATTCCAATAAATCCATTTCTAATGAATGGAGTCATATTTCTTGGTGGTTGAGAGGAAAAATTATGAGCATTATTTTGACCAGAAAACTATCCTCTGTCATTTCCACTCTTGAAGCTTCCGTTAAACATTCTTTGTGGACCAAAACTTCCTCTTCCAAAATCATGAGTTCTACTGCCAATATTACCAAAATTACCACAAACATATCCACCTCTTCTGAAATTACCTCTACCTTGACCATAGAAAGCTCTAGGATAACATGTATTAGCATAGGCATAGTTTGCATTAAACATATTCTTATCATCCTGTTCTTGTTCAAGTCTGGTTTCATATGTTAACAACAATGCATAAGCATTATCAAATTCCATTTCAGAACCAGTTATGAAAGTTGCTATATCACGATAGCCTGATCCTAATCCATTTAACATTGTTAACATCAGATCCTTCTCTGTTATTGGACTACCAGCACTAGTAAGTTTATCAGCAATAGATTTCATCTTAATACATTAATCTTCAATGCTTAGTGCCTCTTTCTTTATTGTATTCAACTCATATCTAAGCTGAAGTACTCTAACTTCAAATTGAACTCCAAACTTCTTCTCTAAGGTTCTCCATGCTTCAAATGAGCTCACACAATTAATAACAAGACTAAGATTACCTTCATTAATTGCTGACAACAGCCATCCAAGTAAGGTTTAATCCTGTGATCTCCAATTTTGATATTTTGGATTATCAATTTCTTGAGCAGATCCATCAACTCCAGCGAGTAATTTTTCTTCTGGTGCTTGTTTAGTTCCATTTATGAAGCCTTCTAATCAATTTCCTCTTATCGATGCTAGCACTTATGATCGCCAAAGCAGATAATTGGATTTATCTAACTTGATCAGAGTGTTAAAATCTTAATCTTAAAAGTATTCTATCAAAGTAACGATCTTAAATTCAATTGTGTATACGCTCCCGGGAACGATATGGCACTCGATTCTATTCCATACACAAATGGGGGACAGTAAAAAAAACCAGACCCCCTACGGTAGCTCTTGGAATCCTGAATATGATGCTACCATGGATCCCTTGCGTTAAAATAAAGAGTAAAACACGGATAAGAAGCCAGAGACCCTTTATATTCGTTTTAATGCAAGTTATCCCCTACTTAAATGGGTCCCCTTGCCAAAGGCGCTTAACCTACAGGAACCGTTCATGATATTTCACAGAAAGGGTCATAAAAGGAGAGAAGCGGAGCCTTTTTTACGGAACTAGTTCCACTCGAGGAGCAGGCCCAACAGACCGGTCGAGCAAGTGTTCAAAGAGTTTGTAGACATCATGCCGGAGTAGTTGTTATTCCACTATCAAGGTAGTTAACAGGGAGTCCTCAGATGAGGAGATGGCCAAAGATCTATTATCTGTTTCGTTTCCTTTAGCAAGAACCCTCGTGCGAACCCCTTAGCTGTAAACCTACTTTTTAATATAATCAACCTAGCTAGCGGGCCTAAAAGCCCTTCTTTCTAAGCTAATAATAATAATAAATTAATTCGCAGCTCATTCTCATAGTTGGAAAAAGCCAAGGAGGAAGAAGAGCCTTATTTACCTTCCAGCCCAACCCTGTCTTCCTCTTCACGATTCGACCCATTGCTAGATGCGAGATCGGGCGCTGCAACCTTTTCAGACTTGGCAAGGAAAGTCAGAGCTCAATTCTGAAGAAGGTCGGAGGGTATAAAACCAAAACCAAGTCTTTGAAGTTTCGTATCTTGCCCCAATGTCGGGAGAATTGACTTACCGTGCCTCCACTGTTGTAGTTGACGTTACAACTGGATCAGTTCATTATTTGGTGAGCAAGCGCTAAAGCCCGCTTGGGGCTGGCATTATCGAATGATTCAAAAGCAAGACATTGGGATTTGATAATCGAAATGATACAATCTTGGGACAACCGAATTGATAGAAAATAGTCTGAACTTGTTGATCAACCCTCTTTGTTGAAGGTCCTACCTTAACAGTTTGGAGCTTTATAACTAGAGTGGTCGATTTCCCATCACTAGAGTGTTTTCCCAGTGCACGGAGCCCTAATGAGGAAGGTGTGAGTGGTTTATCATTGGGTCAATAATCCCTCTTTTTGTGCTACTCCTAGGGCGGGAAGAAAAACCAACTGATTTTGATTCTGATTATAGCTTTAAACAAAACCGGCCGGATTGGGACCCGAAAGCCCCATTCATGTGAGTCTTTCTATATTGCATTTCTTCCAAGCCTGGGGCAGAGGGTTCGAGAATAGGGTAGGGTCATGTTTTAGATAAGAAAAGAGTTCAAAACCTTTATGCGTTCACTTTTAAGTTAGGCCTGACCGAAGGTTTAATCATTTAGCTAAGAGGGGAGGGACCTAGTCTCTTATACAATTAGTTAGGGACTAAGATTAAAATAGAGAGCAGCTCTTACCTTTAGGCAGGGGAAGCAAACTCTCTTAGAGAGCTAAAAGTCCCTTTAAGGGTTCCCTCTCTTATTGAGACCAGATGCCCACCCACGCCGAGGTTGTAAATGACATAGCGTTCCTGATAGAAAATGAAAACTTCTTTAGAAAAACAAAGTTATTCAAGTTCTTTTTTCCAAAGAAGTCCCGCTCTGACGGCCCAACGAGTCATCTACTTAAAAGGACCCTCCCCGCAGTGCGCCCCTCCTTGAATTATTTGGTCATGCAATACTTATTGAATACAAAGAACAAAATCAATTTCGACCCCGTCATAGTTCTCAATCATTTTGTGAATCCGGGCGTGGCTGAACCATCCACGATGGGGGGAGCAAATGCACAGGGAAGAAGCTTAAGTAAGAGAATACGTTCTCGCATCGCCACTAGCGGATAAGATTGAAAAACCACTAACCAAAACGGATGAATTGCTTGCGGGCTTGCTAACGTAATGACTGCTCCCTATGTACCCACTCATTCTTTCTGGCAACGCAAGGGAAGCCCATATATTTTAATCTAGCGAAGCCTGCCATCTTGTGATACATTTCTTCGATTTAGGTTGTAGCAGCTAGCATGTGCATCTAAGCCAGCTGGCAGGCCTATCTTCTTTGGAAATCTTCTTACCGTTTTAATATGAATATGACCACCTTACTTTATTTAGATTTATGAAAAAGGCCAAAAAGCCCTTTATTGGATTTAAACGGATGACTTACACCTTACCATGGCATTACTCTACCACTAAGTTAAAAGGGCAATTGGATTTAATTATTGAAGGAGTCACTAGGCGGATAAGATAGATCTATATCTATCTATATATTCTTGTTCGGCTCGTCGCCTTATGCCCATATACCTGCGTACTAGAAACCAACTTAACCAAGTACCCTTGTCTGAACACTTCGTTCCTCAGTAAATGTCGGAGGTTTCGAGAAAGTAACATGCTCACGCGAGAATCATAACATCAGGGATTTCCAACATCACCTACGATATTTTATGGAAAGACCTACATAGAAGTATGCTATTGACGTGAGCAAAGCTAAAGCAACGGTAGTATTTATATCATTCGTGGGTGCGGCTAACTCCTCATGAGGTAACTCTATGATTTTCCAAGGTAAAAGAGCACCTGACCAATTAGAAACAAAAATAAAAAGAAACAGAGTTCCAACAACCAAGCTGGCATCCCAACATGCGTCTCGTATGTCTTGTTATATAATCTCGGATAGTGTAGCACGATGTCGCCCCTCATCATGCATCTGGCAACATATATCCCACCGCTACCACATTTTTAAAGCAATAAAAAACCTTCACTCGTTACTTTTGATTCTCTGGTAGCAAGCATAGAAAAAAGTCATTGAAATCTCAATAATTAGGTATAGAAGTTCTCGGCGAAAAGAACCCCTCTTGATCTTGATTCGAGAAGAGCCTGTATCGTCCGTGGAGTCATAAGTTATAGATCTTCAATGGCTGAATCTGTCATTCAAATAGCGGCTGCTTGGGCTTACCTTAGTTCCTTATCTTTAGCTTGAGAGATGGGAATTGAATTAGACAAAAAAGAATAGGCATGGTAGAGTCTGATACATCAACTGTCTACTTAATATCCTTGTACGAGTCCAGAATCACTACACGAGATGAACCTTGGTTTGGTGAATTGAAGTTGGCCTTAAGTGTAATAGGACTCCCAGTTACTGCGCGTGATCATATACTGAGGTGCTCCCCGCCGATTGTTGAAACGACGTAAGTCGGGCCTAGGCCGGGCCTCGATTCAGCAGATAGCTGGGAATTTAGGTAGGAGTAGCTCCTCGTTCGAGACTCGATCCGGTTTAGTATCAAGGTGATTCTTTTGTAGATTTCTCAGTCGACCCATTTGTATAAGAGAGGTACTGATCAAGGAAAGAGCAGATCGTGGGGCACCATAGCATGTTGGGAATAAAGAGGGTTCTTTGCTTAGTAGGGGCTTTGAAGGCCTCGTAGAAATTATTGATAAATACCAGGAAGGTATTTATAATAATCTTTTTATCCATTCGTAACATGCTCGAAGGATATTGAGCAGATGGAGTGGTGATTAGCCTATCTCGTACTACTCGAAGCCTTCGTAAACTCATTGTCGGGTTCTATTGTAGTGGGAACGGATTCTTATAGGGGATTTGTCGCAAACAAGCTTCATATAATTCAGAAAACATGAGTTTTCCTGGGAATCTGCCGAATAGTTCGGGCCAAATCCTGAAGAAAGCTAAAAAGCGCTGACTTTTTACTTTTCCCTGCTCAACCCCCTAAGGGCGGGGATGGGGGCTGGTTTCCCGAAGTCGGAGTTTTAAGAGAACGGTCAGTAAAGTGGCGGATCTGGCTCTGACAAGACCTCTCCAAGAATATTTGAATATCAGATCCACCGCGATATCGGCGAATACCCAAGCACTTTCCACGCCTCTCGGCTACCGGGTCCTCTTAAGCCTTGTCTATAGGATAACATTCCCTCGCATACTCTTCTGACTTGGCTGCAAAGTTGCTGAGAGATGTCAAAACCAAAACCTTTGTAGCGGGGAATCCACTTCCGGGGGCAGAAAGGTGAATGTTACACTACCCGGGTAATCAGAAGTCATGATGATGATGACTTTCACATTGACCCTAGATGCCAGGCCAGGAGGTGACCTAGAGTTTGATAGTTTGGGTGGAGTTGACCCTTGATTCTTAGATGAGAGGAATCATGCACAACAAGATTTCGCCAGACAATTGGACCGCTCACTACTTCGGATATTATTAGGAGATTGATCATCCAAAGTAGGATCCGCATTTGTTTGGAAAGTGCTTTGCTGCTCGTTTCAAGGAATAACAAGTAGAAAACTATAAAAAGGAAGGGGTAGCACATAAACCAAACTATGATTTTCTCAATCGTATAGAAGATACGAGTCTTCGCGTACAGAAAAAAGTGCTATTCCGCACGCATGAGATTCCAGAGGGTCCATTACATCCACCAACAGAGCCTAATAGGTTGTTAGCAATAAGAAGAATAGGCTGCCTCCGCTCCAGCTTGCTCTACCACCTATGCAATCACGGTTCAATCACCCGTGATTTTGGGCTAAGGAATTAGAGGCGTATAAGCCATGTATAGGAGTCCGCCTAATCTCCTTCGATAATCTCCTCCCTTCTTCCACTTTGTCCCCAAGAGTAATTGACAGATGGTCAGAACTTCATCTGGGTTCGAATCCTACTAAGAGAAACATCTCTATTTTTCCCCGGGAAATCTTTCGAATTACTATTACCACTGCTTAGCTTTCAATTCGCCCTGACCATCAAATCAAAACACTTTTGGGACTTTTTACACGTATTGATGGCAATCATGCTTCTCTGCGCCAAGATATGAATGAATAAGTTTCCTACCTATGGCTAGAAAGAGAAACCTACATGGGCTTCTTCAACAATATTGGATTCTACCCATAAAAAGAGAAAGAAGCAGTTATGCCATTGGCCACTTTCGCCCAGGCACGGGGCTCTATTACGTCATATTTGGAAAAACTCTTAATCTTAGCCTCACCCTTGCATTTGCTTTCTTTCGCGAACGAATCCATCTTCTCATATGTGAATGTCACTATCAAATCGTGATTGGGATCATAACGACGAGCAGGACAACTATGCCCTGTATCAACATTCAGTGTTCGCCACACCCGAAACAAGCGGACAAACCAAAGGAGCTCACTCATCCGAGGTATACTATGAAAGGAATCAAACCTTTTTCGCGGACGGACTAAACTGTGAAAATCTGGATAAGTCGAAGGTGGGCCCCTGCTTAATGGAAGCCTTTTCTTTACGCTTACGCTAGGGGGGTCGAAAACAACCTCATTAAGTTGGTTCGGGTTCAGCTTAGTTGGCCAATGGGCATGAGATATGAAAAGAGTGGAAGAGGTTCCATTTTCTTTGGACAGGCAAATCCGGAAAGAGAGATCGGGATGATGGAGACTTGAAGAAGTAGAAATCAAATAAAAGGGTCGTTCGTAAATCAGCACAAAGCTATTGATCCAATCCGAGTTTATTGGATGATCTACTAAGGCATTGGTACCTTTGGATTAGTTAACAGAGCTAGCGGGGGGCTAAACTTTTGATGCTATTGAAGCTTGCGGTCAGCGATATCCATTGTTCATGTGCCCTTGTTGGTCAGGTAAGATGAGAAACTGGTCTGACTTATATTTGCTGCTATTATATTTCTGAAATTCATTTGTTGATTACTAGAGCTTGCTCTGTTTGGCTTTGATACCATGTTTGAAAGTTAAATTTGCAACTGTAAAATGTATTTGGGAATTAAGAAAATGAAAAGAATATTCTGAAGTTTTATTTCATTTCAATTCTCGATAACAATCACAAGTAAATCTACATTAGTTTATATACTAAGCTAAGATAAGAGAGCTAAACTAATTAAGTTTAACTACAAAACAAAATGAAAAGCATGCTACAACAAACTTGCTGAGTTGGCAAAGCTTCTTAACAGACTCTGCTGATTTCTGCTTTGATTCACATGTGCTAATTGAGCTGCTTCTTTGACTGCAGCATGAGCTTCCTTAACATATTGCATTTAGTTCTTGCCCAGTCACCATGTTTGCTTGCTGGAACCTCTCTATTTCTACTATCTGAGTTTCAAAAACCATGAAATTTTAAAAACGTTTAGAAATTTTGGGAGAGGGTAAGACAAATGCATTATACATACGAAGGATTGATTAACATACCTTTGATCTGAGACACACACTTTCATTGTCTAGCTCAATCTCCTATGAAAATGAAAATGTTGAATAGTTTCATAAAAGCTTGGAAGAAAATGAAAAAGGCTAAACAGGATTTAAATAAATTTTAATTGTTACCCTTTTCTGCAAGAACTCAATTTCAGCTAGCAGCATTTCATGCTGTTGAACAAAACAAGAAACACACAAAGCAATAAATTTATTTACAAAATGACAAAAATTACATGTACTAACCTATACCGATAATGTTTATGCAACGTATTATTGCAAAACAATGGTGCATTGCTCAAATTCAATTATTATTTTTTGTTGATTTCATGCCTTCTTGGACCTGATCCTAGTGATGCCTCGCTCAAGCCTGTTCTCCAGTTGCTTGAGCTCCTTTACAGTTAAAGAACTCAAAGAATCACCCATCAAATGCTTATATTAAGAGTTAAGAGTGAGATAGCCAATTAAAATCGTACATTTCGGCATAATTAATTAACTACGGTTAATATGAAAATGATTGTTGATGAAATAATTGAAAATACCTGTTAGAATTCTGTAACACTTGAATTTGCTGCCGTAGCTTCGCTGATTCCTGCTGATAGTATTGTTTCCATGGGTCACACGTAATGGGAGAAGTTAAATTTTTGTTGGGAACTTTATATTTCAATGCTAGCTATGTGACAACAAATGGTAACTAGTTGGTTTTTTCATTTTTTTTCACCTTTTCATAATAATATATATTCCTAGCAAAGCCTAAATTTATAGCTCAAATTAATGAATTACTTACTTGAGTATTGATCTCAGGAACAGTGCCAGGATTTGAATCATCTGAACATGTCTTCTTGTACCTATCAATGGTTGACCTTATGCTAGTACATGCATAACACATAAATTTCTAATTATTTAGCATATTTTTTTTGAAAAAAAAGGAATAAGAACAGAGGAAGCTGAATTTTAATAAACAATTTTGTTTCTTTATTAAATTATCATTTATGTTGTCCCATTAATTTTCATGATCCTTTAGCCTTTAGCTACATGCATAAACAAAAATAGACAAAAAAGAAAGACATACTAAAATAAGATTTATATAAAAATGTTTTAACTTATTTTCAATTCTTCATTCTCAGGGAGGACATTGGAATAAGTTTACTAAACCTAGCTACCCTCTACATCAAGCTAGTTCATTAAGTCCAAGTTCAAAGTGGCATTTCTTTACTCTCTAATTTGAGAGAATTTTATCCCCACAAGCCAATTGAATATTGGGATGAGAACTAAACTAATAGGTGCTTCTTGATATACGTATCAAGTTATCATTTCAAGTCCTACGCCTAATTTTTCAATTGTAAGTTTAATGTGTAAGGTTTCTTTAATCCAACTTTTTAAGTTAAAAATCTAATAATATCTAAGTTACTTGTGTCAACAGTCTCATATGACACACTACAAGAAAACTGCTAATAGATGACAAACAGTTTATGATAGATTCTGAGTATATTATAAAATTATGATATACTTGCGATATAATTTTCAATCTATCATAAATTAATGATGGTCTTGTGATAGAAATATTTTCTATCATGAATTTATGATGGCTTTATGATAGGATTATCATTTATCACGAACTTATAATATAATCATGATAGAAATTTAATATATTAAAAAACTGTGATAGAAAAATTACTTTGACCCTATTTGACCCAAATTTTATATATTATTTTATTTAAAAAATAAAAGGTGCTTTTTAATAATTAAAAAAAGAAGAAAATGCTGGCAAACTGTACAGTTTTGGGTACTTTCAACTTTCTTTCTTCCTTTTTCTTCATAAGTGTTAAACGAATACACACTTGGAAAATAAAATGTTGCTTCTCTCGCCACTCTCTCATTTTCTTTGTTTTTGTCTTTTCTTTAATATTCTCGAGAAACATTAACGAAATTTTCTCGGGAACCAATCAATTTATAAATCCCTCAACAAACAGGTTACAAATCCTTCGATTTTGAAGGAAAATGCAGTACCAGAGGTTGAAGCAGCAGCAGCAACAAGCTCTGGTGTAACAAGCGCTTCTTCAATAGCAGCCTCTTAGCCACTCCTCAGGTCCAATTTCTCGTTTGCATGTTGTTTCTCATTGCTTACGTGAATCCATGATGCCGTGATTTCGATTGTGTTTTCATAATTTCAAGCTTTGACTTGTTCGCGCTATTTAGGTTTAGCTTGTGTGATTTCAATGTTCTTGTTTGTTTTATTTTTTAATTTTCAAGATTTGCTAAATTTAGGTTTTGATGATTCCTGTTTTGTAAATTGTTCAAATTTCTGGGTGTTTTTTCAAATTTTCAAGCTTCGCTCAATTTATTTTACTTTCCAGATGCGTATTTTCGATCTCCTTAGTCAGCTTGCTGCCACTTCTTAATTTCGTTGACAATTCTTTTAAGCACGAGCACCTTCTTAATGAGTGCTTTGAGAGTTGGAAGAATAGTCTAAGTACCTTTTAAGCATCTCAATTTACTGTTGTTGGTGTTTAACAGATATTTTCAAGCATAAATCTCATGTTGTGAATTTTGCACTGACTTTACATACAATCTTTGTCTTAAATACAGAAACTGAGCAAGGTGTAGCACAGGCAATTATTCGCTCAGTGATTGAATTTAAGAGGGACCCCTAGCCCAAAGTTTCTGAAAATGCAAAGGACCTTGTGAAGAAGATGCTTAATCCTTGCTCAAAGCAAAGGCTTACAGTTGAGGAAGTACTAGGTAATGTTCAATAATGTTAATTCAATGGGTTATATACACATTGACACTACTACAAAAAGGGCTTTTATGCCGGTTATTACCCGTCATCTACCTATGGCATGACAGTTGAACGACCGTCATTGATTCCGGTGTCAAGAAAATAAGATGACTATTTTTATATGTCACGTTATGCGTGACATATTATATGTCACAATTCTATCATTGTAACTTTAATGAAAAATTTTCACGCATGATTAATTTTTGTCATAAACACTTCTCAATCATGATTTTAATTTTTGTCATAAATGAAGGACAACATTTGTCCATGAGGTTCCTAATAACACAACTTTTGTGCAGTAAAATTAAAATAGATGGCGGAAGCTCTAGAAACCTCGGATCAACTTCATTCAAAAACGAAAATCAAGAGGAAAGATTGAAGTTTAGTTACCTCACTTGCAGTTTCAGAAAAAACTTCGTGAAGTAGGAGAAAACGACTGAAAACAGCAAGCTCCGAACACTGTCCAAAAATTACAGCTCTGCACGAACAGCTTCTGTTTTGCCACGATCTGAGATCCTTTAAGCACCCCAATTGTAATGCCTCTAATCATTCCACACTTAGAAATGTTCTAGGAGTTCAGATGATTTGGAATCTCGAAATTGCATTAAGAAATGAGAGAGATAATGAAGGAACATGAATGCTAGTTCATGTTTATTCCTTCCACCAAATAAAGCCACCATTATCTCTAATAATGGCACCAAACATTATCATGTGCTAGACCCACCCACTTAGCCATTATTTATTGAAATTGATCTCATCACTTCAATAAACTATTTAATCAAATAAATAGATAGCTAATATTAATTAATTTCGGAATTAATTATTTAACCCCATTTTGATCACATCAAATGGTTAAATGTGGGCTTCTCTTGTGACATGTTCTAATGCTTTCTCTTAATCCATATTGGATCCAATAAAAGCCCATAATTCTAAACCCAAAATTGGTCTAAAAGTCCATAATCATATATGAAACCGAACATGTCCAAAATGGTAATTTTACGTGCTCGACATTCCATAATGTTTAATTAAGGATTTATGAAATTTATTTTGTTCCTTAAACTATTTATGGAACATCTAAATTTCTATCTTAAATCATATTTAAGATATATTTATATTTATATTCATTCTCAATGAATTATAATATAAATATTGATTTTCTTAAAATTAGGAAATCTAACCCCTCATTTTCTAGTAACTCCTTTTATTCATTTCTATTTGGTGTGTGACCTTTTAGGTTCTTAGTTATAAGGTAGTAGAACTATTTTAATGATAACTCTTTATTCATTAAATGATGCTAAACTCTTTAGTCATCAATTAGAACCTTTATAATGACCTTAATGAAGGACAACATTTGTCCATGAGGTTCCTAAAAACGTAACTTTTGCGCAGTAAAATTAAAACAGATGGCGAAAGCTCTAGAAACCTCGGATCGACTTCATTAAAAAACTAAAATCAAGAGGAAAGATTGAAGTTTAATTACCTCCCTTTCAGTTTCGAAAAAAACTTCGTGAAGTGGGAGAAAACGACTGAAAACAGCAAGCTCCGAACACTGTCCAAAAATTACAGCTCTGCACGAACAGCTTCTGTTTTGCCACGATCTGAGATCCTTTAAGCACCCCAATTGTGATGCCTCTAATCAGTCCACCCTTAGAAATGTTCTAGGAGTTCAGAGGATTTGGAATCTCGAAATTTCATTAAGAAATGAGAGAGATAATGAAGGAACATGAATGCTAGCTCATGTTGATTCCTTCCACCAAATAAAGCCACCATTATGTCTAATAATGGCACCAAACATTATCATGTACTAGACCCACCCACTTAGCCATTATTTATTGAAATTGATCTCATCACTTCAATAAACTATTTAATCAAATAAATAACTAGCTAATATTAATTAATTTCGGAATTAATTATTTAACCCCATTTTGATCACATCAAATGGTTAAATGTGGGCTTCTCTTGTGACATGTTCTAATGCTTTCTCTTAATCCATATTGGATCCAATAAAAGCCCATAATTCTAAACCCAAAATTGGTCTAGAAGTCCATAATCATATATGAACCCGAACATGTCCAAAACGGTCATTTTACATGCTCGACATTCCATAATGTTTAATTGAGGATTTATGAAATTTATTTTGTTCCTTAAACTATTTATGGAACATCTAAATTTCTATCTTAAATCATATTTAAGATATATTTATATTTATATTCATTCTCAATGAATTATAATATAAATATTGATTTTCCTAAAATTAGGAAATCTAACTTCTCATTTTCTAGTAACTCCTTTTTCATTTCTATATTTTGTGTGACCTTTTAGGTTCTTAGTTATAAGGTAGTAGAACTATTTTAATGATAACTCTTTATTCATTAAATGATGCTAAACTCTTTAGTCATCAATTAGAACCCTTCTAATGACCTTAAGATACATTGGTAATACGCTTTACCAATATTGATCATAAGGTTTCTACAAGTCATGAGTGACACCTAGCAGTATATCACGACTATCCAAATAACAAGAATTGTGGATCTATAGAACCTATTCCATTGTATCTCTATGTCTTGGTCTCTTCATCATCCATGTCCAGAGAAAAGCACAGCTTATGGTTTATTATGTTAAGCAGTTGTGCTTTATCTCAAAATAAATATAAATGAACTTGGCATGATAATATAATTTGAACTCCTTCAAATATATTTCACCTTGGCCAAGGATTTCTCATGCCAATTCATATTATCTCATAGGGACATCCTTTTTGTATATTACAAAGTGATGAATTCCATATTGGCCATCAACTTGTCTTCATACATAGCCAACCATGACAGCTATTGCTAGATCTCTTCCGTGATTAGGAATCAATCGTTATGCATTCACATATCAGAGATGTCTATGTATAAGACATATGTTATGCCTCAGGTCTAAAGACCATTACTAAACATAGTGTCTGTTACAATGTATAATAAGCCATTAACACTCACGACCATATGGCTTACTATATTCGGTCAAGTTCAGTAAACTCGTTCTCTTAACAAGTACCTATGTGTTTGACTTGACATCTCATGTCAATGATATGAAACTCACCATCCATCTTAGTATCACATACCATAAAGAGTCATAACACATACTAGTGTTTATAGGAATTTATAATGTCCAATCATAAATCCACCACTAGGATCTATTTTAGAAGTATAGTACAAAGGATACACGTTTCATATTCTCGACATACTCGAGAATGTGTTCCTTAACTATTTTACTTCTTGGACTATATTCATTAAATTAATATATGAATATTGATAACTTTGCCATTTTATAAATATCAAAATGCTATTCAAATACAATCATTCCCTAAACAATCAAATCATCATTCGATTGGCCTTTAGGGCATATTACTAACACTTAAGATGCATTGGTAATACGCTTTACCAATATTGATTATAAGGTTTCTACAAGTCATGAGTGACACCTAGCAGTATATCACGACTATCCAAATAACGAGAATTGTTGGATCTATAGAACCTATTCCATTGTATCTCTATGTCTTGGTCTCTTCATCATCCATGTCCAAAGAAAAGCACGGCTTATGGTTTATTATGTTAAGCAGTTGTGCTTTACCTCAAAATAAATATAAATGAACTTGGCATGAAAATATAATTTGAACTCCTTTAAATATATTTCACCTTGGCCAAGGATTTCTCATGCCAATTCATATTATCTCATAAGGACATCCTTTTTCGTATATTACAAAGTGATGAATTCTATGTTGGCCATACACTTGTCTTCATACATAGCCAACCATGACAGCTATTGCTAGATCTCTTCCATGATTAGGAATCAATCTTTATGCATTCACATATCAGAGATGTCTACGTATAAGACATATGTTATGCTTCAGGTCTAAAGACCATTACTAAACATAGTATCTGATACAATGTATAATAAGCCATTAACACTCACGACCATATGGCTTACTATATTCGGTCAAGTTCAGTAGTTCTTTTAACAAGTACCTATGTGTTTGACTTGACATCTCATGTCAATGATATGAAACTCACCATCCATTTTAGTATCACATACCATAAGGAGTCATAACACATACTAGTGTTTATAGGAATTTATAATGTCCAATCATAAATCCACCACTAGGAACTATTTTATAAGTATAGTACAAAGGATACACGTTTCATATTCTCGACATACTCGAGATTGTGATCCTTAACTATTTTACTTCTTGAACTATATTCATTATATTAATATATGAATATTGATAACTTTGCCATTGAATAAATATTAAAATGTTATTCAAATACAATCATTCCCTAAACAATCAAATCACCATTCGATTGGCCTTTAGAGCATATTATTAACAATAAACACTTCTCAATCATGATTATTATATGTCATATAAAAATGACATATTTAATTAGAATAATAAATTATATAATTATTTTAATTAAATATTAATTCCTTAAAATTACTTTTATTCAATCTGACGGGAATAAATGAAATTTTAGTATGTGAAATTTTAGCAGTAAATAAAATATATTTTAATTATTTGGCAGGAATTATTGAAATTGGCATCAATTTTGTTTATATATTTTTTTACAAGAATTGAAATATATTCTTTAAATTATTATATAACTTGAGTATATATGTGCTTAAACCCATTCACAGGTTTTATAGAGTAAAATTCAATTATGAAATAAAATAACTACAATAATTATAGTTAAATAAATACTTGATTAATTTTTAATTTGGTTCCTAACATTACAATTACAATTCTTAAATAAACAATCTTGAGTCAACCATCTAAATTAACCAGCAATAATGCCTGAGTCAACCATCTGAATAAACCAGCAACACCAGCTAATTAAAGTACCTCGAGTTAACATAGACACAAAAAGAACAAATCTTAAATCAACATTAAGAACATACCAAACTGCCATGAATTGCCACAAAACCAAACACAATATGATACTTAACATATGCAACAGAACCAAATGCGAGTGAAATTTTGGAGAGCATCAAATAAACCAAACCAAATCCCACTAGTTCACATTTCTAGTAATTAAACTATATGCAATGTTCAATTAAACTAAATGTAGTGTCATACTATCATTACATTCAAAATTTCCAGAAAGGCAGTGTTCCATCAACGAAGCACCTAAACCAAACCAATCTAATCCAACATAATTACAAGCTCAACCCAAAACAATTATACATTATATACAACACATCAAAATTCACTCTCAAACCAACCTAATATAGCTAAGTAAATGAACATTAAAAATCAAAACAGACCTAAAATAACTGAAGTATTTAAGAAATAGTTCCTCACCTTATATGCACATTCATACATAATTCATGCATTCATAAATTCCTTGTGTCCTCGCTATATGCATTTTAAGTGCATTTTCAACTTTATTGAGGCCAACATGACCTGGATTCATGAACCCAATAGGTTTCCCCATATGGTGCTTCACTTTCGGCCCATTAACCTTGAATTCTTGATGGTCTAGAGTGAGTTCTCTTTGTTGGATTTGCTTGTCAATTCTGAAGGGTTGTTTCTCCCATAACCATGTTATGTTAGCTGCTCCACAATCTTTATCATCAAGTTTTTTAAATGTTATAACATTTATTTCTTCCTTACTGTAGCAACTGTGTAATCTTTTTGCTACAACAAAGTCCACAACATTAATAAAATTACAATCTTCAATCTTATCACGACTCTTCATGGCATCCAGCTTATTGAATGTAACTTGTTGGTTATTCACCCTCATGGTTAATTCTCCTTTTTAAACATCAATTAAAGTCTTTCCCGTGGTTAAGAAAGGTCTGCCTAGAATGATTGGTACTTCTTTGTCTGCCTCAAAGTCTAGCACAATAAAATCCACTGGAAAAATAAATTTATTCACCTTCACCAACACATCTTCAATCTTCCCTTCTAGATAGGCATGAGATCTGTCAGTAAATTGTAAAGTCACTGTTGTAAGTCTACATTCACTAACTCTTAGTTGCTTAAACACTAATAAAGGCATGAGATTGATGCTAGCCACCAATTCACAAAGTGCTTTGCCACTGTATTTAGTGCCTATGGAGCATGAGATTGTGAAGCTTCCTAAATCCTTCAACTTCTGCAATATCTTACTCTGAAGCATTCGGCTGCACTCTTGTGCTAGAGCAACTGTCTCAAATTCTCCAAGTCTTATTTTCTTTATCAAGATATCCTTCAAAAATTTCGGATAGTTTGGCATTTGCTTTAGAGCTTCTACAAAAGGGATATTAATATGTAGTTATTTTAGCATTCCCAAGATTTTACTGAATTGTTTATCTTGTTGTTGTCTCTAAAATCTTTGAGGAAAGGGTGGTGAATGTCTAAACTGTTGTGCTACAGTAGGTTGTGTAAACTGCTTCTCTTTTGTTCTACTTGAATTTGTTGTTGTTAATGTCATAACTTCTTCACTACTAGGTGCAGGATCATAATTTTCTGCAGATATTTCTCTGTGGATTAAGGTGGACTTGACTCTTATTTTTGATACACCAACTGAACTATCAACATCCTTTCCAGATCTCAAATTAATCATTTTGTAGTGCTCTTTCTCTTCTTGGGTCTTCTGTATTGCTAAGTAAATTGCCCTGAGGTCCATTGCTTACTGGTGTAGCAAGCTGTCTAATTTGATTTTCCAGGTTTCTCAAAGATGCAGCATGACTTTGGACAACTACTTCATTTTTCACAATATATTCCTTAATTAAAGCTTTAAAGGAGTTCAGTTGATTATTGTTGATGCTTCCTTGCTTTTGATTTTACTGATAAAATCTAGGTTGTTGAGCAGGTCTGTTCTGTCTAGTAGGTGCTGCAGCAGTCTGGTTCTGATAACTTCATAAAAAGTTCAGGTGCTGTCTCCATCCAAGGTTGTAAGTGCTTGAATATGGATTGTTCTGGTTCTATCTATTGAAGTTGCCCACATAATTAACTGAAGTTGGATTCCCGGGACAATTATCAATTAAGTGTCCCTCTCCACAATAAACACAAGAGACCTTGACAACTTAGATGACAGTTGCTGGAGCGGTGGTCATAGCTTTCACCATATTTGTTAATAAGGTTACTTGAGCTGACAATACTATCAAAGTGTCTATATTATGAACCCCTGTTGTTCCTCTTATTGTAGCTTGTCTAGTTAATGGCCACTGATAATTATTGTTGGCAATCCTCTCCAAAATTTCATAAGCCTCATTGTAATAATTAGATAACAAGGCCCCATTTGCTGAAGTGTCCACCATCAATCTAGTGCTTGGGTTGAGACCATTGTAGAAATTTTCCAACTGTATGCAGTAAGGAATACCATGATGAGGACATCTTTTAAGTAACTCCTTAAATCTTTCCCATGCATTACACAAGCTCTCATCTTCAAGTTGATGGAAAAATGTGATGTCATTCCTCAATTTTGCATTCTTAGTTGGTGTAAGTATTTCATCAAAAAATTTTCAGCCAAGTCATTCTATGTACTGATGGAATCAGGTGGAGAAGAATTCAACCATGCTCTTACTTGATCTCTTAAAGAAAATGGGAAAAGTTTGAGTCTCAATGCTTCCTGCAATGCTCCAGTAATCTTGAAAGCATCACTCACTTCCAAAAATAGCTTAAGATGTAGATGATGATCTTCATATGGCAGCCCATTAAATTGCCCTATTGTTTGCAGAATCTGAAACATCACTGGCTTGACCTCAAAATTGTCAACTTGAACATCGGGTCTAATTATTCCTAGATGTATAGCTTGAGGAGTCAACACTGCATAGTCTCGAATGGCTCTATCTCTATTGTTCGCCATGTGAATAATGTTGTTATTCCCTAGTTGCCTTTGAATATGTTGTCCATTCATACCTTTATGTTTTATCTAGTTGTATCTCCTCTCTAGGGTTCAAGTTTCGCATATCTTCAAATCATCCATTGCTACTGTAGCTTGTAATTCCCGATGCTCTCTTCTCAATCTCTTTGCGGTTCTTTCAATTTCTATATCAAATTGGAATTCAATAGATTTATACTTGCACATGCAAGGGTTGCTAGATCACCTATGTCAACAAAATAAATAAATAAAAATAAAATTAAAAATTAGCACCGTTAAAACTAAATTCATAAATCACAATGAGCAATCAATTCCCGACAACAACGCTAAAAACTTGTTGGTATAATTCAAATGTTATTGGTGTCAATGTGCAAGTGTGCACAACAAGCAATATAATGATGGGTATCTAAGATCGTCTCCGCAAGGATTGATGTTATCGGATTTGCTACAGCAATTTTAACAGTGCAGATTTTGTTCTAAATTATAATAAAATAATTAATGAAATTAATATACTAATTAAAATTAAAACGCAATAAATAAAATGCAACAAAGTAAATTATCACCTCAAACTCAAAGATTAAATTAATGGAAATATAGAGTAGTTGAGTGAATAAATTTTAATGATTTTGACTATTTTTCTAATACTTGGCTCGGTTGCTACAACATCTGCTACAACATCTACAACTATTTAGATGATGGAAGGCAGGTCACATTCATTAGTGACAGGCAAAAGGGACTGTTGAATGCGATTCCAAACACATGGCCTTCTGCCTATCATAGGGCATGTTGTAGGCATGTATATGCTAACTTTGCTAAAGACCATGCTGGTGCCAAGTTGCAGAATCTTTTTTGGAGGGCAGCCAAGAGCAGTAACAGACACGACTTTAATGAGGTAATGGCATTGATTAAGGAAGAAAAGATAGCAGCTTATAATTGGCTGGAAAGAGAACTGCAAGGGTACACTTGGTCTATGCATACATATGACAGAAATTGTAAAGTTGAGAGAACTGACAACAATGCATCCGAGTGTTTTAACAGTGAGATTTTGCCTTATAGAGATAGGCCTGTGCTATCGATGCTTGAGGAGATTAGGTGTAGACTTATGAAAAGATTCACAAAAAGAAAAAATGAAGCAAAAGCTTGGGCAAAATCTGTTGCTCCGAGGATTTATAAAGAGCTAGATACATCTTACAAGAAATGAGAGAAAATGACCTTGCACCCTTCGAGAGACTTGAATTTTCAAGTCATGGATAAATGTTATTATCCAGCTAGGAAGTTTATTATGAAATTAGAGGACAGAACGTGTGACTGTGGGTATTGGGAAATTGCTGGTTTACCTTGCTCTCGCACCATGGCTTGCATAGGTTACGCGAGACACGAAATTGAGGAGTACATACCATTTTACTTCACCAAGCAAGCTTACATTAATACGTACTCGGTTATGTTTAGTCCAATTCCTGATGAGCGTACATGGGACCATGGTGAAAGGCCACTAATTAATCCCCCAATTGTGTAAAAAAAGATTGGGAGGCCGAAGAAATGTAGGAAGAGAGCAGCAACTGAATCTCAGAAACGCAGCAGGAGATTCTTTGTCAATTGTTCAGTTTGTAGCGGCTCCAACCACAATGCAAGATCTTGTCCATTGAGGCCTTCTGTTGCACGAACAAGGAGTACTAATTCTCAAGTATGTTGTTTATATTGTTTTCATTGTTATTTAACATAATAGTCATTGTTTACAGTAAATGCTTAACTTGACTGTTTATATTGTTTACAGTTCTCAGCTGGAAATGCTTAGCCCAACCAGCAAGTTTTTCAAGCAAACCAGCAACTCCTTCAGCCGAGCCAGCCAGTTTTTCAAGCCAACCAGCAAGTCTTTCAGGCCAGCCAGCAAGTCTTTCAGGCCAGCCAGCAAGCAAGCTTTTCAAGCCAGCCATCTCAGCAGACAGTACAAGCAAGTGGTCCAGGCGAGGGCTCCAATATTGGATCAAAGAAAAGAAAAAATAAAAGTACTACTGCAGTTCCTGGAACAACCAAAAAAAGAGGTTCAGTTTCATTAATTTCTATTAAATATAATTCACAGTTCATTATGCATACATAAGAGTTTGACTAATTTTCTCTTATGTAATTCAGAAAGGAAAAGGAAAACAGATGTATCCCAAGCTAACCAATTCCAGAATCCATCACAGTTGTCAACTGTAACAGATGCTTTAAAATGAGTTTGATACTCAATTTGTTGGGAACATGTCCTTAAACACTTACGTTGGTTATGTTATTTCATTTTGTCAATTTAGTTTCTTAAACTTATGTTGGTTATGATATGCTCTTGCATGAGCTAAACTATGTTTTGTGTTTTTTTTTTGAACAACAATTTGGAGAAGATATGTTATTTGATGGATGTTAATTAGTTCTATTATCACTGTTTCGATTGATTATTGAGCTAAACCATTACTGTTGTTGGATGTTAACATTTGCTGGATGTTAGGAACATTACATGAGCTAAACCATTACTGTTGAAACTTTATTACAAGCCATATTACTTTTTCATTAAGACAGTTACAAATACACACACCAGCAGAATTAAGATATATTTAATCCTTCCTTCAATGAGTTTCAGCCTCTTTTTTATTTTCATCACATCATCATTTAGCTTCAGGTTTTGCTCGCATGCCATCTCATCATTAGTAGTCGGATATATGAGAGATTCCGTAGTGAACCATTCCCAAAAATCACAGTGCCTCACTCCACAATGCTTCCACCTGCATGACCAAAACAGTGCATTAGGATTTTGCAATGTAGTTGACACCATGGCCACTGCTTGCACACCACACTTGCAATATTTTGGTTGACATTTCACTTTTTTATATCTTTTAAATCCACTGACACCAGAACTTGATGCTTCACTGGAGGCCATTTTCAAGGAAATGTGCTGCTGATTTGTTGTTGTTGAAGAGTAGCTAATTTTTTCTTTCTTTCAATGAGGTGTGTGTTGTTGTTGTTGAGGAGGAGTATCTAATTTGGGTTCCTTTAATGTGTGCTGATTTGTTGTTGTTGAGAGTAGCTAATTTTTTTTTTCTTTCAATGAGGTGTGTGTTGTTGTTGTTGTTGTTGAGGAGGAGTATCCAGTTTGGGTTCCTTCAATGTGTGCTGATTTTTTGTTGTTGAGGAGTTGCTAATTTTTACTTGCTTTCAATGTGGTTTTTGCTGTTGTTTTTGGCTCATTATATAGCCAAAATTGTTACCGTTGTTGAGTCCAATGGCTACATTTGGCATTGTTTGATCTTTGGGGCAGTTTTGCCTTTTTAACGCTTCTTTATTTGCTTAAGGGCAATATCATCATTTTGTTTCAATTCTGTTAAGTTGTAAACAGCAGTTGACGGAATAGTGGTTGAGAGATATGTTTTGTCATTTAAGGGTGAACGGCTGATACACTTTAAAAGTTTTGTAGTAATTTTGATTACGATGTAATTTTAGGGTGGACGAATGATAATTTCCCTTAACTAAATACCCTATTTTAAGGCATCTTTAATTAAAAACCCCAAGTTATTCCTACAAAATTAAGATTGATAAGTAAAAGCAAGAGGCAAGCAAAATTACCCTTTTCATTAACAAACACATGCCCATTCAAAAACTCAACAAACTCAAACACATCCTTAGGCTTCTTCAATTCTTCATATGCTCGTGAATACGTTTGATGCTTGTAATTGTTAAAAAACTAAAATCCAAGTTAAAATAAAATTTAAAAAAGAAAGCCCAAAATTCAATTAATTATAAGACAATACCTAGATTTTCTAAGCCAAAAGCAGAACGAACTGTAATGGTCATTGAAGTGATCGTGGAAAAGGGCTAAAAGGTCATTTTGAGAGAGGAAATGAGGCAAATGACGAATCACTATTTTGATTCTCTGCAATGGCTTCTTCACTTCATTGCATTCAATTTGTCCTGATTGTATTGAAATTGAAAATCGAAAAAGAGTTTTGATTTTTTTGTACCTTAATTTTCAATTTGGGTCGAGAATGAAATTGGAATATAATTTATTGGAAAGTTTTAGATGCACATAACCGTTGTGTTTTCCTCTAGGGGCCCTCTGAGCACTCCCAAATGGGAGATTTACCCTTGGGAAACGTTGTTGTGTGGGCGTTCCCTTTGCGAGTAACACGTGTCGATAAGTTAACAAGATTCATATTTTCAATGCCCGGGGCAAGGGCAATTGATAGTCCCTACTTCCTTGCATATTGCTTCTGGGGAATCTGGGGATCTTGACGTGTAAACGACCAGAAAACCCCTGTAAAGTATGAATGGGCTAATTTAATAAAGGAGCATCCATCATAATAATAATAATAATGGGAGATCATCGGTATTCCTCTATTCAAATCAATATATACTAATTACTTTGGTATTGTTTATAAAATATTTAATAATTTTTAATATTGTAATTTTTATTTTTGAATAAATATTTATTCATATTTATTACAAATTAAATGCATAAACAATGCAAATAAAAATAAAAATTTAAATACTAAAAATAAAAATATATGCTTCAATATAAATAAAAATTAATCATAAAATGTTTTCTCGTACTTTTTTATTTTTAAATATTTTTCTTATAATGAATGCATATCTTATAGCTCCAAGACAAGCTATGAAAAAAATTACTCATTTGCCCTTTTTGTTTTAATTTTTTTGGGGACGGGAGAGTTATACATATTAGTTCCAATAGAAAAAAAATTAACAACCTCCTTAATAATAAAAGTGAAAATAATAAAAGGAAAAAGAGAGAAATTGCATGTTCATTTACGTTTTAGATTCTTTTCTTCTCAACTTTCGATTTAAACCCTTTTAAATTCTTTTCTTCTCAACTTTCTATTTAAACTTTCTAACATTCTCAACTTTCTATTTAAACTCTTTTAAATTCTTTTCTTCAAACTCTTTTAGATTCTTTACTTCTCAACTTTTTATTGAAACTCTTTTACATTATTTCTTCTCAACTTTCAATTTAAACTCTCTTACATTCTTTACTTCTAAACTTTCTATTTAAACTCTCTAATTACAGGTTTTACTTCTCAACTTTCTATTACATTCATTATTTAATTTATAATTTTCATACCTTAAATCCTAAAATTTAAGGCTTTCTCATCTCTTCATACGCAACGCAATCTTTTTAGCTCTCCTCTCTTCGCAAGTAAATAAAATCTCAGTTTATCGCATCATCTCACGATTTGTTTTCATACTTTGCTTTCTCCAAATTGCCCTCGCCTTTTCCTCTCAATCTTTATTTTTTTAATTATAGACTCGATTTTGTTTACGTTGGTTTGTAAATTTTATCGGATGTAATGCATAATTATGGGCAACCTAATTAAGGCCTAGGAGGGGGTTAAGCCCCTTTTGAGCCATTAATTTTTCTTTTAAATGTACTCCAAGCCCTTTCTAAAATAATTTAATTAGAAAAATTTAGACACATTTTTCATGTAACAAAAAACTTTTAATTCAATTGTAAGAGTTTATTTGATGGTTTTAAGTCCTGATTTAAATCCCAATAACCACATTATTTTTTTAATATTTTGTGAAAACTACTTAGAAAAATGATACTTTCATGCATTTGAAATAAATAGTTGTTACTATTATCATTTAGAATTTAAAATAAAATAATGAAATTTGAGTTTATAAGACTTAAAATGTATTTGTGTGAATATTTTAAAAAAACCTAAATTAAATAGAATTTTTTTAACTAAGCCCCTCTAGTTGAAGTGTATAAGTTTGCCACTGTGCATAATTGATCGTCATCATTCGTTTTTCAAAAACTTCATAAAACAAGCAGAATTAAATTAAAATATATATCAGCACAATTAATTACTTAATTAATTGAAGCTCTTTAGTTTTTGTGCTTGATTATATATCAAATCATCATATTTTTATTAAAATTATAAATTTAACTATATTGTCGGGGTCTGAACATTTTTATTTTTAATATTTTTTATGAATTTATTCATGTTCGGTTGGATAATATTCAAAGTAATAACAAATATAGGTTTTAATGGAGTGAAATTGTGAGGGTATGGTGACTAAATTTTGTTTCTTATTGTTTAATGGTAAAATCTGAATTCAATGTGAAGTGGTTTGATATTGTAAATGCATTGCAGGTAAATTGAAATCTTTGTTATGATGGGAGGAAGAGTGATTGATGCCGATTAAAAGCCTACTTCTCCATCTAATGGGGAGCGTAATTTGATTTTAGTTGGCCGTACTGGCAATGGCAAAAGTGCAACGGCCAATAGTATTCTAGGAAAGAGAGCCTTCATGTCGAAGGCTGGCTCATCTGGGGTTACCAAAACTTGTGAAATGCAGAGAACCATGCTCAAAGATGGCCAAGTTGTTAATGTCTGAAATGACCCACCCAGCACTCCTAGGGCGAGTCTGTCTGATAGAAGCTGAAGCTTAAAAAATAAAATAATAATATATAAGGATTCTACCGAAAATCTGGCAGCATCACCCCTATAAATAAAATATTTCCAAAACTACAATTTACAAAACAACACTCCCAATAATATCTCAATAACCATCCAAACTTCAAATCCAACTTCTCCAGTCAACATCTCAAATATCACACAAATCACTCCAATATAAAAACTAATACAATGGTTATCCTTAAATACAAAACATAACCATAAATACAACTCACAAATCCCAAATATCAAAATAATAAATCTACGACTTCTAGCACCATCACGTGGTCACAATTTCATATATAACTACTGATGATGGATCGATGGATGTACCTGCAAATCTCCTGTAGGGTGAAATAATATAATAAAAAAATAGAATGGGTATAAAACTCAGTGAGTGGAGACTAGTTTATGAAAAATAAATTTATTTAAAAGAATTACACTTTTTTAAATCAATTCCATCAAAATATCATTCTATCTTTCTCAAACTTTCACATTCTCTTTCAAACCACTTACTTGAGCTATCTTTATTCGATTACCGCTTAGTAGGACACTCTCTTAACTTTCATAACTTTTATACTCTTTCATACTCTTTGGGCTTCTCGCAATGTGTCCTTCGCCCACTTATCTCATAAACATCTAGAGAGTCCTCCACTAAGCCAGTAACGAATTCAAGCATCCAAACTAAAACTGTAAAACAATCTTCTTTTCTTTTCAAATCTCGTTTGGCTAAAATCCACTTTCTACTTTTCCAGAAAACATAATGCAGTTTCGTGCTCATGCCAATGAAATATTCACACATGCCCATGTCCATAAACACATATTAACATATCATATCAACACATAACATAAACACATGGGCAGAACATATAAACCAATATCCATACATATATCAAAATAGACTTTTCAAACATATCAAACATATATATTGTTTATTGTGATTCGTTTGGAAATCTAGTTTACTTACATAAACATATTTAATTTACATCAGTCACTGAAATACTATATTACATAAATCTGCGTAAAATTGATGGAATCATAATACTTGTCATATCAAATACTGTATATCAAAAGTTATCATCAAACAAGTACCCAGGGGAATGATCTCATCATATCCGAACCTCAACGGACAGGCAATGACATACTATCTGGGTACCGCCACGCCCCGGAGCTACACGGATAGATAGGGAAAATCTCATATCTCATCATATCAATCTAGTCCTCAAAGGACAAAACCGCCCAAGCACACGGCCCAAAGCCTCTGTGTGTACTCAGACGGCCCCAAAGGCCTGTATATCATCTGTATCATCTGTATCATTTGTATCTCAATAGCTGTCTGTATCTCATATCAGTATATCTGTACTCATCATACTGCATGCATATGCCCCCAAAAGGCAAAAGCGCCCAAACACACGGCCCAAAGCCTCTATGTGTGTTCGGACGGCCCCAAAGGCCTTTATCTCATCTCATCTCATCTATATCTCTGTATTTATCTCATATTAATTGTTTCTCTGTATCTGGAGGGGAGGTATTGTTTAATGATTTCTCAAATAACATTTAATGCACATGTACATGAATATATAATCTCATCTGAAATCTCATTTCCTTTTTCCTCAACATATCTCAAATCCACTCAATTCTAATATCATGCTTTTACTTAAATGTGACAATAAAATCATTATTCAAACTCATTTTAATAACAATAAATCTCAACACATAGATAAATCTCAATTTTCTAGAAAATCATTAAATTAAAGTATCAAATACTTATTTTTCAAACATACTGCAATGTATTATAAAATAGGCATATACTTATAAAAATAAGTTTTGTATATTCCACTCACAGTGACGATATCCAGACTCGGTATCAACCTCGTCCGCGGGTTGATTCTCATTTGCGGATTCTCCTAATCAATGAAACGACATAATCATTCTCCGTAAATTTGAAATACAACTAATCTTACATAATACTTCTTGAAACGAATATCTATCAACAATAATTATTTCCGCATGTACAAAATTACTAAAATATCCATAAATGCCAAAATTACCAAAATGCCCTCAACATCAATATTTTACCAAAATGTCCATAAAATCTTTAATTACCAAATTGTTCTCAATTTGGATCACAGGAATAATTACAATGTCTGAAATTACGAAATTACTCTTAGAGCGTAAAATTACCGAAATGTCCTTAACAACTTAAATTACCGAATTATCCTCGAAATCACAAATTACCTTACTGCCCTAACCTCAAATTACCAAATTACCAAATTACCCACTAATTTCACAAATTACAAAATCACCCCAAAGTTTTATGAAATTACCGAATTGCCCCTGCCAGTCAACGACGACGGGGAGCTTAGATCTGATATTTCCGGCCACGCTGAGTCCAATGGTGGCGGCGGTGACCTCCCACGCGCGGCGACGGCGGCGGATTGAGCTCCCCAAAACCGTGACTTTCCAAGAGCTAATCGGCTGCAATCCGGCCGATTCAGGTGACAGGGTCGGTCGGAAAATAATGCTGGTGAGCTGAGGAACAAAATCTAAGTGGTGGAGTGCCAAAAATTCGACGAAATCGATGGCGACGGAAACGGGTCTTGGCCGCGGGTTTCAAGCTCCAACCGGTGGCGTTTCAAGAGTTTTCCGGTGACTAGGACGGCAGGGATACGAAGGCCGACTTCCAAGCTTCAGATCGGTACCAAGCATGGCCGGTGAGGTGGCCGGAGACGGGAGATCCGATCGGGTCAATTCGCGGGTCCGGGTCGGGTCAACGGGTCAAAATCGGGTCAAACCTCTCTCTCTTGTCTCCCTCTCTCCTCATTTCCAAAAATAAAAACAGTTCTCCCCGTCCAAAATTATAGAATCCGGTTTTTTTTATCAAGCTTAATACAAATTAAGCTTATACCAGATCCATAATAGAGCTAAAATCTGACCACTTGAGCTCTTAATCGCGCTCAATTAATCTCGATTCGATGCGAAAAAATTAAATTGTACACTTGATTAAGAGAATTAAAGTGCATATGTTACAATGTCATTGATACCCCCGGTAATTTACTAATGTTGGTGCCTACAGTACACATTTTGGAGTCCTTGTTCGAGAAAAAAAATTCTAACTATATGATTGTTGTTTTCACGGGAGGGGATGAACTTGAAGATAATGACGAAACATTAGAAGATTATTTGGGTCGTGAGTGTCCAAAGCCTTTAAAGGTTTGTTTCTGAACGGCAATAGTTTTCGATAATTTCATTAGTCATTTTGATCAAATTGTCTTTCTTTGGTTCTTTTGAGAAGTTTTAGACTCCTTTACGGTGGGACTATTGGAAGTTTAATATGAACATATGCATGCTGAAAATACTAGATAGGTTTATAGTAGGCCAGCCGTCTTAAAGTTCCATTTTCAATAGTGCTTCATTTTCTGAATGGTTTTCTTCTGCCATGCGGGTTGACCGGAGAGGTGATTGGTTGGTAATTTTCTGCTGGCATTACTTAATTTTAGTTATAGGTTAATGTCTTAATTTTATTTAACCTTGGTAATTATTTTATTAATATGTTCATTTGTTTATTTCTTAAAATATGTACTTCTTTGATTTATATGCTTAAAATGATCTTACTTTAAAGATGTTGCAAGTGTGCCAAGGAGGATATGACTTGCTATATAGGTCAATTTTGTTAGGCATTGTTTGAATAAACTATCAAGTCTAACTTTAAAAGAATTGAAATTCTCTTAAACATTCCCTGTGGATCCTAGCCTCCAAATTGGTGTCTAAAATTTAATGAGAGATCTTTTTTCAATTTCAGCATGCAAATCTCCTAAATTCAGCATTTACTTGATGAATTTGGTTCTTAGAACTTTTTATGTTTAGAAAGATTTGTATCAAGTTCCTCTGTTTTACTGCATTCTTGATTTAACCTATGAGGAGTTGGAAGAAAGATAACAAAAATCAAGTTGTAGCTCTGGAATTAACAAAATCAGGTTATTTTACAGTTAAAGTGAACTTTTTTTTTATTGTTCTAATTTTTGTAGTTTGAAGGAATAAAATTTTTTTAATTATAATGCCGCAAAATTAGGTCAATTATGTAGATGCCACAGAAATTAGGATCATGACTTTTGGCAATTTTGAGGTTTGGTCACTTGAGTTTATTTTGGACAATAGTGCATTCTTTCATGCTTTGCTCTATAACATAAGAATTTGCTTAGTGAAGAATTACTGCTCGGTAGCCACTAATTTTGATTGGGTCAATACTTTTCATTGGAATATATGCAGACTATTATTGTTATTATTGTTACTTTTTTTGTTATATAGAATGCTTATTACCTTTTAAGATCTTTCAATTTGATAGACGAAAAAGGTTATTGTTAGTTGTCAAACCATAAGGAGAATGGAATTCAGTATTAAAATTTGATTATGGCTTGCCCTTAAATAGGTTTTTAGGATGCATGATATTAAGTACTAACGATCGCAATAAAAATAAATTTTGTCAGCTGAATATCTTCAAACTTTTAGGGACTACGAGTGTTTAATTGGTGTTGTGAAAATTTTAATGTACTCGCAAACGCACGAATCTAGAAATAAAATAATGGTAACGAGATCGATCCCACAGGGATTGTTATAAATTGAAAAGTCTAATTTAAATCTAAGATTAATATTAATTCTAATGTAGTTGACCAAAATTGAGTTTCTAAGAAAATTAAACTAATTAAACTAAGGAAGCAATTAAAATAAAGGAGAATTCAATAAGATAAGAATTACCAAGGTTTTAGAATCCACCATTGTTCAACTAATAATTATCTAATTGTTAATTAATTCCCAATTTTAGAGTGACAACTCGAAATCAATCTATGTCATTTCATGGATATAACAATAAGCCCAAATAAAATTAATCTTATGTAGGTTTTTTTTATGCTTAATAGTATGACGTCTAAGAATATCATATAAACATATTGAATAACAAAGAGTCAAAGTTTTCCTAAGCACTCTCTGTAAACAATTTAATGAAAGACATAAAATCAAAGATAATCATATATAAACTTTATAGATCCAAGCATAGATTTAATCGAATATTAATCCTAACAATCAATAATGCATGATAGAATTGATAAAAAGATTTTACTAACATCCAATTAATCAAGTGAAATAAAAACCATAATCATTAAAGAATATATATATAGAGAATTAAATAAATAAAAAGATAATTATTTCATTGAATAGGGTTTCATCCTTAACCCCAGTATACGAAATTTAGCTGGACATACTTGAATTTGGAGCAACAAATAAAATAAATTCAACCATAGGAAACCGAAATACTACTGCTGCAATTGCTCTCTCTTTAAAGCCGAACTCTGCTTCTTTTTTCTTCCCCTCTTTGGCGGCTGGCTCCTCTCCCAAAAGCCAAGAGCTTAGCTTTTTTATATAGCCTTTAAAATGGACCCCACCTTGTCAATCCTAAAGCCAAAAGGGTTTGGTCTTTTATTTGCTCTCCCCACATGCTCACCAATTAACCTTGCATTAGGATTCATTTTTCTAATTGTAAAAGCCAAGTGTGGGCTCCTTTAAGTTGCTTTCCAAAATTGAGCTCCTTTATATCTTGTTTTATCCATAATCTCCATTTAATCCCCTATTCAATAAAATAATTTAATTAATTAAAAATAACAAATAAATAACTAGTAATTATGTAGTTATGGGTAAAATATGTATATAATTTATGCTCATTAAATACCCCCAAACTTAGATTTTGCTAGTCCTCTAGCAAAACTAAAACTAAAAGCTAAAAACAAAAACAAAAGTAAACGAAACAAAAAGTAAATCCTAACTAAACAACTTTCGCAGGTGATCGCCATTGCATTTAGCGTATGCAATAAGCCTTTAAACCCCTAGATGGCCCTAGTGGACGAGTTATAATCTCGTGAGGGTTTCAGTGATGATACCCACAAACATCATTTGAAAAAAATTAAATTGAATTAAAAGAACAAAAAACTTTAAATAAAACATGAAAAATAGCCTCAAAAATCACAAAAATTATATAGCTCAAAGAAAATTTCAAATATTGGCAAAGTTCTAACTTTAATTCAATAATCAATCCCATCTCTCTTTCGATTCTTGTAGTGTGTGTGAAATCAATTCAATCAAATCTATTCCCAAAATCCTCAACATCAACAGTCTTCGCCTCAAACAAAGAACAGAGTAGGTCAAACTAATCTTATCATCTTGATTTCCAATTTTTTTTCACAGGCTTTTATGTGTTTTTTTTAACCATAGTCAGGAGCTTTCACTCTTCCCCTTAAGGTAGTCGTCTTCTCATGGTAGATTATCCTCAACATACTTGTGGTACATAGGCCCAAATTACTCAAGAATAGCTTAACTTTTAAGGGTTATAGGTAGCTATTTTTGACTTTGACGCCTGTGTATACTATTTTGTATTATGGAGATAAGAATCAAGACAAACAGTCATTTACTCTATCTAAAATTCTCAACTTAGGCTGCGTCAATATCAAATTTCAAGTCAAAATTATGAAAGAATTGATATTAGTACTCATGGTTTAAAGAATCTCAATCAAGAGGAACTAACACAAGAATCAAGTATAAACTAAGACAATATTCAACCCTTTTTAAAAATCATATTCATTATCAATCAAATTCATATAATTGGCTTTTCACATAAAAACAAAAAAAAAACACAATTTTTTTGAATTTTTTTAATTTTTTTAAATAAACAAAGCACACACTATTCCCACCTCCAAACTTATTCGGAACATTGTCCTCAGTGTTTCACAAACAAAAAATATGCATGCAAACAATTGAAAGAGAAATAATAATAATAATAAAAACATAAATAATAAAAAAGAAAGTTGGAGAGAACACACCCTGATGGGCTGGGAAAGCTTAAAAGAAAATGTCAAATGAAAAGAAAACATTAGAAAAGAAAAACAAACAAAGAAAAGAAAACCTACTATTAAAATAAAATAAGAGTGCAAAGATGGACTTAATTAATCCTGATAAACAGGATCATCTAAAAGTGTCTCCTCAACTTTTGGTGTTCTTAACTCTAAAAATGGTTTTAATCTTTGACCATTGACCTTAAATAAATCATCATTTTTAGGATTTTCAATCGCAATTGCTCCATAAGGGAAGACAATACGAACTATAAAAAGACCAGAACATCAAGAACGTAACTTACCTGGAAAGAGATGCAATCGAGAATTATACAAAAGTACTTTCTGACCTGGTGTAAAGGCTTTTCTCAAAATGTGTTTGTCATGAAAGACTTTCGTTTGCTATTTATAAATCTTGGCATTCTCATATGCATCATTCATGATCTCTTCAAGTTCTTCTAGTTATAATCTTCTTTTGGAACCAGCCTGCTGCATGTCAAAATTAAATGTCTTGATAGCCCAATATGCACGATGCTCTAACTCTACTGGCAGATGACATGCTTTTCCATACACAAGTCGATAAGGTGAGATCCCAATTGGTGTTTTAAAAGCAATCCTATATGCCCATAATGCATCATCAAGTTTCAAAGACCAATCATTTTTATCTGACCTAACTGTTTTCTCTAGAATCTGCTTGATCTTTCTATTAGAAATCTCTACTTGGCCACTGGTTTGAGGATGGTATGGGGTGGAATATTTTTCCAAAAGAGTTCTGAAAGGTTTATTGCAAAAATGGATGCCACCATCACTAATGATTGTTCTAGGAAAACCAAAACGAGACAAAATATTACTCTTCAAGAATTTCACTACAACCCTATGATCATTGGTTTTGCATGAAATAGCTTCAACCCACTTCGACACATAGTCCACTGCAACCAATATATATTGATAACCAAAAGATGGAGGGAAAGGTCCCATGAAATCAATACCCCATACATCGAAGATCTCAACCACAAGAATAGGATTGAGTGGCATCATGTTCCTCTTTGAAATGCTACCCATATATTGGCACCTATCACTCAAAGAACATAAAACATAAGCATTATGAAAAAGAGTAGGCCAATAAAAACCACACTATAAAATTTTTGTTGCTGTCTTTTTAGTACTAAAGTGACCTCCACAAGCTTGTTCATGGCAAAATAAGATAACACTTTAAATTTCATTATCGGGAACACATCGCTTAATAATCTGATTAGCACAATATTTAAATAAATAGGGATCAGCCCAAAAGAAGTCCTTCACTTTAGATAAGAACTTTGTTCTATCTTGCTTAGTCCACTGCTCTGGGATTTGACTTGTAATAAGGTAATTAACTATATCAGCAAACCATGGTACAACATTTACACTCATAAGTTGCTCATCTGGAAAAGACTCATTCAAAGTTAAAGATTTTAGAATAAATTTAAAATCAAGGCGAGATAAATGATCCGCCACAACATTTTCAGAACCTTTTTTATCTTTAAATTCAATGTCAAATTCCTGTAAAAGTAACACCCAACGAATCAATCTTGCCTTAGCATCTTTCTTAGTAAGCAAATATTTTAAAGCAGCATGATCAGTAAAAATAATCACTTCGCAACCTATAAGATAAGATCTGAATTTATTAAGTGCAAACACCACAGCTAGCATTTCTTTTTCTGTAGTTGAATAGTTCAACTGTGTATCATTGAGTGTCATACTAGCAAAATAAATCATATAAGGCACACAATCTAATCTTTGTTCTAAAACTGCTCCTACAACATAATCAGATGCATCACACATAATTTCAAAAGGCAAATTCGACTTAGGTGGCTGAATGATAGGTGACGAAGTCAACAATTTCTTAAGCATTGCAAAAGCATCAAAACAAGATTCATCAAAGATAAAAGGTGCATCCTTAACAAGTAAATTGCATAAGGGTCTAGAAATTTTATTAAAATCTTTAATGAATCTTCTATAAAAGCCAGCATGTCCAATGAAAGATCTTACTTCTTTTACAGATTTGGTATGTGGAAGATTAGAAATTAAATCCACCTTAGCTTTGTCAACTTCTATACCTTTGCTGGAAATTATATGACCAAGGACAATACCTTGTTTTACCATGAAGTGATACTTTTCCCAATTTAGAATCAAGTTCTTTTCTTTACATCTCTACAAAACTAATGTTAGATATTGCAAACATTCATCAAAAGAATCTCCATAAACAGAAAAATCATCCATGAACACTTCAAGAAATCTCTCAACCGTATCAGAAAAAATACTAAGCATGCATCATTGAAAGGTAGCAGGTGCATTGCATAAACCAAATGACATTCTTCTATATGCAAAAGTTCCAAAGGGACAAATAAAAGTAGTTTTCTCTTAATCCTCTAGAGCTATAGGGATCTGATTATAACCTAAATATCCATCTAGAAAACAATAAAAATCATGACCCACAAGTCTATCAAGCATTTGATCAATAAATGGAAGAGGAAAATGATCTTTTCTTGTGAATAAATTCAATTTTCTATAATCAATGCAAACACGCCAACTTGTAGTTACTCTAGTGGGAATTAATTCATTATTAGCATTAGTAACTACTGTAACACCAGATTTCTTAGGAAGAACTTGCACAGGGCTAACCCAAGAGCTATCTGAAATGTGATAAATAATTCTTGCATCTAATAATTTGATTACTTCATCTCTTACCACTTTTTTCATGTTAGGATTTAGCCTACGTTACATCTCCCTAATAGGTTTAGCATTTTCTTTAAGATGAATACGATGCATGCAATCTACTGGATTAATGCCTTTAATATCAGCGATAGTCCATCTTATTGCCTCCTTATGCTCTTTTAGAATACCTAACAACTTACCTTTTTGCTCAAGATTGAGGGAAGAAGAAATAATAACAGGTAGAGTGTTAGATTCTCCCAAGAATGCGTATTCCAAAGTGTTGGGCAATGCTTTGAGTTCCAATTTTGGTGGTGCCTCCGCAGATGAGCCAATTTTCTTCTCAAAATGAGGCAGTAGCTCTGACTTTAGCTTCCATTTAGTTGTGTCCGTAATTAGAGGTGCATCAAGTAAAGCGATGACTTCTGCAATTGCACTATCATTATTAAAAGATAAATCAGAATGAGTTAGACACGCCTCTAATGGATCATTAGTATGGTTAGAAATGAATGAATCTTCTACTAATTCCTCTATCATATTTGCTTCAACAAATTCATCTTCTTCTTATGGCTACTTGGTAACATTAAAAATATTCAATTCCATGGTCATAATACCAAAAGATAGCTACATATATTCCACTCCTGCAATTAATAAGAGCATCAGCTATAGCTAATAAAGGACGACCTAGAATAACTGGAGTGTGTTTCTTAGGATCATGTACATGATGAGTATCAATAATGATAAAATCAATAGGATAATAAAATTTATCAAGCTGTATCAACACATCATCTATAATACCACGAGGTATTTTCATTGATCTATCAGTAAGTTGCAAAATAATAGGAGTTGATTTTAACTCACCTAGTCCAAGCTGCATGTAAACAGAATAAGGCAAGAGATTAACACTAACACCCAAATCCAATAATGCTTTATCAAAACATTGGCTCCCTATAACACATGAGATAGTAAGAGAACCAGGATCCTTAAATTTTGGTGGCATTTTACATTGAAGTAAATTGCTAGTTTGTTCAGTTAAAAATGCCTTTTTAGTGACATGTAAATTTCTCTTTTTTTAGTGCATAAATCTTTCAAAAACTTGGTATAGGAAGGAACTTGCTTAATAGTGTCGAGTAAAGGGATATTTATACTTACCTGTTTGAAGATTTCTATAATCTCACTTGTTGAAGTCACTTTCTTTACCTTTGCTAACCTTTGAGGAAAAGGAGCCTTAGGAGTGTAAGCTGGCGGGCCACTCTCTTTAGGATCATTTGGTGATGAGCCTTGTGATGGAATTGGATCTGAAGAAGTATGCTCAGATGTCATTCTTGTTTGAACCTCCATCTTGTTGCCAAATAATTTTCATCTTCTCAAGGTCATAACAGATTTTGCTTGTTCATGCTGATGACTTCAACTTGATCCAACTTCGTGCACTCCCTTAGGATTAGGAATTGGTTGACTTGGAAATTTTCCTTTTTCTCTCTCTACTACAGTAGTTGCTAATTGACCCAACTAATGTTCAAGCTTTAGAATAGCTTGAGTGTTTGACTGAAAGGCTTGTTGGGTTCACTGAATAAAACTTTGAAGTGTATCCTCTAAAGAAGGCTTTCTTTGTTGGGGTGCAACAAATTGAGACATAGGTTGTTGGGCAGGAGGATATACTTAGTTAGGAGGGACGAATTATTGATTGGGCATGTTAAACTATTGCCCTCCTTGGTTTGACAAAGGTTGATTTTGTTTCTAAGAAAAATTAGGGTGATTCCTCCAATTAGGATTACATGTGGATGAATATGGACTATTAGAGGTTTTTTCATATGATTGTAAGGCATGTGCCTGCTAAGAATAAGTCTCTTGATAGGCTGGTAATGATGGACAATTCTGTGTTGTATGAGACATGTTAGAACAAAGAGCACAAACCTCATTAGCTACATTAGGATGATGATTCATGGATTGGTTCAGAGCTAAGGCGTCTACTTTCCTAGAAAGTGTAGCTAGAGTGGATTTCATATCCAAATCATCCTTAACTTCGTATAGACCCTTTCTAGAAACTTGAGATAATTTTTTCCTTTGATTTGAAAAATCCCACTATTGAGAATTTTCAGAAAGTGAATTAAAGAAATCTCATGCGACCCCTTAATGTAAGTTCAAAAATCTCTCACTATTCATAGACTCTACCATATGACGATTTGACATGGTTAAACTGTTATAAAAGCATTGTATAAGTCTCCATTTTTCAAAACCATGGTGGGGACACTTGAGGAGTAAATCATTGAATATTTCCCAAAACTCGTAAAATTGCTCACCCTCTCTTTGATAAAAATCACTTATCTCTCTCCTAAGGGCATTTGTTTTAGACATAGGAAAAAACATGGTGAGAAACTTATTACTCAATTCATCCCATGTACTAATGGATCCAACAGGAAGTGAATTCAACCAAGCTTTTGCTTTGTCTTTTAATGAGAAAGGGAACATACGAAGCCTAATTGACTCATCATTAAAATTTTAAAAATGGAATGTAGAGCATATGTCAAGAAATTCCTTAATGTGCAAATATGGATCCTCTCTCTCTAACCCATGGAAGGATAGTAAAAGTTGAATGACAGAGGGCTTAAGTTCAAAGTGTGCTGCTGTAGTTTGTGGCAACACAATACAAGATGGTTGGTTGGCTGCAAGTGGTGACAAATATTCTCTAAGGATTTTCTCTGCTTGCCTTGGTGGTAGTACTGGCAATAATCTATTTGGGTCATCCATCACTTCTAAAGAACTAGCTTGATTACTATCAATTTTCAACTCTCTTTTAATCAAACGATTTGTTGAATCACGTTCCCAAACACTTATAAACTAACTAAATAAGAAAAGAAA
Organism: Citrus glauca; assembly: GCA_029633175.1. Taxonomy (NCBI): domain Eukaryota; kingdom Viridiplantae; phylum Streptophyta; class Magnoliopsida; order Sapindales; family Rutaceae; genus Citrus; species Citrus glauca. Next base: position 25,493,138 of record JAQOOD010000003.1, on the reverse strand, counting down.
GAAAAATAAAATAAAATAAACCAACAATAATGAGAATAAACTAAATTTAAAAATAAAAGAAATCAAACAATGAATTTAAAGACAAATAAATTTTTTTTGTTGTTTTAATAAAAAAATAAAAGACAACCTAAATTATAACCAGTGGAAGAATTAAATCAATCTAGATTAAACCGACTTTCTAGCATAATCCCCGGCAACGTCACCAAAAACTTGTTGTGAAAATTTTAATGTACTTGCAAGTGCATGAATCTAGAAATAGAATAGTGGTAACGGGATCGATCCCACATGAATTGTTATAAATTGAAAAGTCTAATTTAAATCTAAAATTAATATTAATTCTAACCTAGTTGACCAAAACTGAGTTTCTAAGAAAATTAAACTAAGGAAGCAATTAAAATAAAGGAGAATTCAATAAGATAAGAATTACCAAGGTTTTAGAATCCACCACTATTTAACTAGTAATTATCTAATTATTAATTAATTTCCAATTTTAGAGTGACAACTCGAAATCAATCTATGTCATCTCATGGATATAACAATTAAGCCCAAATAAAATTATTCTTATGTAGGTTCTTTTTCTGCTTAATAGTATGACGTCTAAGAATCTCATGTAAACATATTGAATAACAAAGAGTCAAAGTTTTCCTAAGCACTCTATGTAAACAATTTAATGAAAGACATAAAATCAAAGTAATTATATATAAACTTTATAGATCCAAGCATAGATTTAATCGAATATTAATCCTAACAATCAATAATGCATGACAGAATTGATGAAAAGATTTTAATAACATCCAATTAATCAAGTGAAATAAAAACCATAATCACTAAAGAATATATATAGAGAATTAAATAAATAAAAAGATAATTATTTCATTGAATAGGGTTTCATCCTTAACCTCAGTATAAGAAATTTAACTAGACATACTTGAATTGAGAGCAACAAATAAAATAAATTCAGTCATGGGAAGCCGAAATATTACTGCTGCAATTGCTCTCTCTTCAAAGCCGAACTTTGCTTCTTTTTTCTTCCCCTCTTTGGCGGTTGGCTTCTCTCCCAAAAGCCAAGAGCTTAACTTTCTTATATAGCCTTTAAAATAGACCCCACCTTGTCAATCCTAAAGCCAAAAGTGTTTGGCCTTTTATTTGCTCTCCCCACGTGCTCACCAATTAACCTTGCACTAGGATTCCTTTTTCCAATTGTAAAAGCCAAGTGTGAGCCCCTTTAAGTTGCTTTCCAAAATTGGGCTCCCTTATATTCTTTTTTATCCATAATCTCCAATTAATCCCCTATTCAATAAAATAATTTAATTAATTAAAAATAACAAATAAAAATAACTAGTAACTATATAGTTATGGGTATATATGTATATAATTTATGCTCATCAATTGGTTTATCAATGCTTACGAAAGGGGCTAACATTTGCCTTTTTCCTTATCATTTTTCCATTATTTTAGGAAGTCCTTCAATTATGTGATAATAGGTGTATGCTTTTTGATAACAAGACTAAGGATGCGGCCAAGAGAACTGAGCAGGTTGAGAAGCTTCTTTCTCTGGTCAACTGTGTGATCATGCAGAATGGTGGGCAACCATATACAGACAAAATCTTTGCTGAGTTGAAAGTGACTTCATTACTATCGTGATAGATTTCTGTGCTGCTTCTTTTTTAATATGCCATGACAATGTCTGTTTTTCTTTTTTTCGACTCAGAAAGGGGCTACTAAACTCCGTGATCAAGAAGTTCAGGTTAATTCTCTCAAGGGATATTCAAGACGAGAAATTTCAGAGCTGAAGGAGCAGATGAAAAAATCATATAATGATCAACTCAAACGAACTACCGAGATGGTATTTTTAACGCTCCTTGTTGTGACATCAAAATATGATATGCATATGTGTTCATTTCTCAGATCGGGTAATCATTGCTAAAACTGTGTAATTAAAAAATACCTATGAAGCGTGCATGTACCTGTAGTGATTGTTGGAGATTGCCATCTGAAAAGAGGTCTTATCTTGCTAGTTGATGGGGACAAATCTTTTATTAAGTTATCTGTTCACTGATTGTGTTTTGAAGACTGTAACATGTTGTTCTTACCTTGAAGATTGTTTAACTGTCTTGTTCTGTTTTGTTTCTTGATGAAATTAAGTAGATTACTCTATGGTAGTAGCTATAGGTGGTTTGCTCATCATAACTTGCACTTAGGAATGGATTCTGGCCTTCTTTAGTCATCAATCATAAGAACATTTCTTATCATAATGTAAATCCTGTTTTATTTCTAGGAATTTTGCACTCCTGAGTCTGTGGGAAAATTTGACATGTTATAAGCAAGTTATGTCATATTCTAATTTTCTTAAAAAAAGAATAGCCACATTCCAAATAAGATTTTATTAAAATATAGTTAGGCACATGGAACCTAATCAAATAGCTGCGTACTTTTAATTTTCCTTTCAACGGTTTTAATTTATAGCAAGGCAATAGAATGATCCGGCATTAAGCCAAATCCTATTCAACAATGATCTGGATTTGCTTAACATTCTGTGTAATGATTATACGTCTGAGGTGCTAACAAGTTTTACTCTCCGCATTCCTGGAGTGTGACAAAATGAAAAAGTTAGTGGATTCTTTAATATTTTAGATTTTAGATTTAGCTGTTTATTTTTTTAAGCTTTTGTTTCTACCATTTATCAGTGATTAAAAGAGTGGAATTGATTGAAGTAAGAAAGTTGTGCCGAGTATTGTGAACTTCGCAACTCCCTTTGGATTAAATTAAATTAATACTTAAGAATTTTCTTCTCGTAAGTTGGAGTTTTATATTACCAGTACCCATTCTTTATTTGTATTATACTGCTACTCTAGGGCTTAGTGGCATGTTTTCTGACTGATATTGATACTTTTTTGATAGTTTGAGTCTAAGCTCAAAGAGACAACAACTAGGCTCGAACAGCAATTGGCAGAGGAGCAAGCTGCTCGATTAAAGGCAGAACAGGCTACACAATCAACTCAAACAAAGTCAAATGACGAAATTGGTAAGCTTAAGAAGGAGAGTACGGAGCCCCGTGAGCAACCTAAAAATGGACGGTGTGCCATTCTTTGACCTAGTAACCTGCAGGCATTATATGCATTGGCGTGAAAATCAACTAAAGTATATTTTTTTCTGTCTCCCATTCCTTTTCAGATAGTATTTGAAGTTCATACTGCATTTATTCTCAGTGTTTTACTATAGTCAAGAAGCTTATACCCTGTATTATGTAAATGTTCACAGTCCAGTCTCGAGTGCTGTCTTAAGATAGTACTATATGGAAAAACTGTTGTGGCATTAAATGAAGTATCTTTTATGGAGCCGTCTAGAATCTTTTCTTACACGGTAAATCCAAAGATTATCTGATTCCTTTTCTTCTCATTGAGATTTTAAGGAACGCTATATTATTTTCACATTTGTAGCAGATACAACCCAAGACATGCCCTTTTAACAATCATGACTTTCCCAAAAATTCAAACGGACTAATAGATTAATACTATGACCCTTCTTTGATTCACACCAAACTTCAACTAGCTCATAGCCTAGATTTTTCAAGTGCAGTATTTATTTATGAATAACTCACACAATCTTTATTTACCATATACATAATGCAAATCCTTCGACATCATACGGCATCCGTTTTATAGATATTAAGTTTCAGCATAATAACTGGTCTCCCAAGGTGAAGAAGCCAATGATAGGTCCGCATAAGTAATTAGGTTACACATAAACTCATCAAGTTTTCATATATTGCGGGTTTTAAAGATAGTTATCAAGTAGCACACACATTCAGTAGATAATGATAGTCTGATCGTAAATCTCATACTAATATGCCACAAGCTTGATCTCCAGCATCTAGCTTACCTGCAAACGGGAGAAAACATTGATAAACGCGCAACACGAGCTCGTAGAAATGAAATGTGATGGGAGAATTAAATACCCTGATGCAGTATCTTCTTGTCCGGGTGAGAGTAAGCAGAGCCCCTTCGATAATAGCAGGACCGAAGAAATTCGGAGATGCTAATGCATGGATTGCATTCAGCTCTTGTCCAGTCACCATATTTGCTTGCTGAAACCTCTCAATTTCTGCTAGTTGAGTTTTAGAAACAAAGAAATTTCAATAATGTGCTGAAATTTTGGAAGAGGGTGAGAACGAATGCATTATACATACAAAGGACTGATTTGCATACCTTTGATCAGAGACACACGCTTTCATTTTCCAGCACAATCTCCCACAAAAATGAAAATGTATCTACTCGGACACTGCAGTGGAAGTGTGTTGAATCAAGAGCAGACAGTAAGCGTCTTTATTATGGGCGCTTTATTTTGTCTCCACTTATGAAAGGTCAAGCCGACACAATAGGCATTGCGATGCGAAGAGTTTTGCTTGGAGAAATAGAAGGAACATGTATTACACGCGCAAAATCTGAGAAAATCCCACACGAATATTCTACCATAGTGGGTATTCAAGAATCGGTACATGAAATTTTAATGAATTTGAAAGATATTGTATTGAGAAGTAATCTTTATGGAACTTGTGACGCGCTTATTTGTGTCAAAGGCCCGGGATATGTAACTGCTCAAGACATCCTCTTGCCGCCTTCTGTGGAAATCGTTGATAATACGCAGCACATAGCTAGCCTAACAGAACCAATTGATTTGTCTATTGGATTACAAATCGAGAGGAGTCGAGGATATAATATAAAAACGCCAAATAGAGTTCCATAAAAGCTTGGAAGAAAACGAAAAAGGCTAAATAGGATTTAATAAATTTTAATTATTACCCTTTTCTGCAAGAACTCAATTTCAGCTAGCAGCATTTCATGCCGTTGCACAAAACAGGAAACAGTTAAAGCAACAAATTATTTTCAAACGTAATATTAATCACATATACTGAACATGCACCGATAATGTTTATGCAACGAATTATTGCAAAACAACGGTGTATTGCTCAAAGTCAATGTATACTTGTAATTCCTGCCAATATTTTCCATGGGTCACATGTAATGGGAAAAGTTAAATTTTTATTGGGAACTTTATATTTCAATGCTAGCATAAATGATAATTAGTTGGTTTTTTCTTCACCTTTTCATAATAATATATATTCCTAGCAAAGCCTGAATTTATAGTTTAAATTAATCAATTACTTACTTGAGCATTGATCTCAGCAACAGAGCTAGAATTTATTTATTTTATAGCTTAAATTACATACATTTATACACACACATACACACTAAGAACAGAACGTTATATTCATCAAATTCATCTAAAAATAACTAACTAACCAGATAGCTCAGCTTCTTTTCTTTCCAGCTAAATTTCTGCATTTGGTAGATTCTCACAAGGTTTAGCAATAAGCTTCAGGAACTCCAGATAATCTAGGTCCTTATTCTTCACAGCAAAACCAAATATAGCTTATTACTACAGTACTTCTAAAATCAACAGAAGATTAAAAAAATAAAGGTATACTTGTAATTGTTGTGCTTTTAATTAACTTTGAAATTTATCAGCTTAAGTGTACAATAAAGTACAAGTCACAGCACTTCAATCCCAAAAGTACCCTATGTTTTTTTATTTTTGTTTATAAATTACCTTTTAAAATGGTGCTTTCACAATTATCCATTCTAGAGCAAGGCTTGGGACACGTTGGGATGGAGCATATTCAACAATAGCCTTAAACTGAGCACCTAATCGAGAAGCCAATAACACATATAATTAACCAAACAGAAAGTGCCCTTTTCATTTATAACAGCATAAGCTCATTCATACCAAATTAAAATTGATAAATAAAAGCAAAGGCTAAGCAAAATTATTCTTTTCATTAACAATCAGATGTCCATTCAACAACTTAGCAAACTCAAACGCATCCCCAGGCTTTTTCAATTCTTCATATGCTCGTGAAACCCTCTGATGCTTGTAATTGTTAAAAAACTAAAATCCAAGTTAAAATAAAATTAAAAAAAGCGCAAAAGTCAATCAATTATAAAGAATAAAAGAAATTGGAATGTCGTTTATTGCAAAGTTTTAGACGCACGTAACTGTTGTGTTTTTCTTTATAGAGGCATCCGAGCACTCCCAAATGGGAGATTTACACTTGGGAAATGTCGTCATGTGGGCGTTCCGAATGCGGGTAACACGCGTCGGTAACTTAACAGGATTCATATTTCATTGCCCAGGGCAAAGGGCGATTGATATTCCCTATTTCCCTTCGTATTACTTCTGGGGAGTCTAGGGGCCTTGACGTATAAAATGACCAAAAAGCCCCTATAAAGTATGAATACACTAATTTAATAAAGGAGTATCCATAATAATAATAATGTGAGATCGTCTGTATCCTCTATTCAAACCAATATATACTAATTATCTTAGTATTGCTTTTATAATATTTAATAATTTTTTAATAATATAATTTTATAGTATTATTTTTATTTTTAATAAATTTTTATTCATATATTATTATAAATTAATTGAATTATATAAATACAAATTAAAATAAAATTTTAAGTACTAAAAATAAACATATATGTTTCAATATACATAAAAAATTAATTATAAAATATTTTCTTGTACTTTTTGTTATTTTTAAATATTTTTCTTATAATGAATACGCATATTGTAGCCCCAAGATAAGTTATTAAGAAAATAACTCATTTACCCCTCTTTTGTTTTAAATTTTTAGGCGACGAGATAGTTTTTAGATATTATAAAATTAACAAGAAATAAGTGATAAATATTAGTTGCAATAGAAAAAAAAATTAGCAACCTCCTTAATAATAAAAGTGACAAAATAATGAAAGGCAAAAATGATAAAATGCATGTTTATTTCCCTTTTAGATTCTTTTCTTCTCAACTTTCTATTTAAACTCTTTTAAATTCTTTTCTTCAAACTCTTTTAGATTCTTTACTTATCAACTTTCTATTGAAACTCTTTTACATTCTTTTCTTCTCAACTTTCTATTTAAATTCTCTTGCATTCTTTACTTCTCAACTTTCTATTTAAACTTTCTATTACATTCATTATTAATTTATAATTTTCATATCTTAAATCCTAAAATTTAGGTCAAGCCTCTTCTCCTTTCTCATCTCTTCATAGGGAACACAATCCTTTTAGCTCTCCTCTCTTCTCAAGTAAGTAAAATCTTAGTTCATCGCATCATCTCATGGTTGTTTTTGTACTTTGCTTTCTCTAAATTTCCCTCCCCTTTTCCTCTCAATCTCAGTTTCAGATTTTTTTTCGGTTATAGACTTGATTTTCTTTTTCTCATTTTGTAAATTTTATCGGATGTAATGCATAATTACAAGCGGACCCAATTAAGGCCCAAGAGGGCTTCAGCCCCTTTTGGGCTATTAATTTTTCTTGTAAATATATATCTGCACAATTAATTAATTACTGTGACGTTTAGATTTTGTGCTTGATTATATATTAATTCATCATATTTTTATTAAGATTGCAATTTTAACTATATTGTCGGGGTCTAAGTATTTTTATTTTAAACATTTTTTTTGTATGAATTTATTCATGTTTGGTTGGATAATATTTAAAGTAATAACGAATATAGGTTTTAATGGTGTGAAATTGTAAGGGTATGGTAACTAAATTTTGTTTCTTATTGTTTAATGATAGAAACTGAATTCAATCTGAAGTAGTTTGATATTTTAAATGCATTGCAGGTAAATTGAAATCTTTTTTATGATGGGAGGAAGAGTGATTGATGTCGATTGGAAGCCTACTTCTCCATCTAATGGGGAGCGCAATTTGGTTTTAATTGGTCGTACTGGCAATGGTAAAAGTGCGACGGCCAATAGTATTCTCGGAAGAAGAGCATTCAAGTCGAGGGCTGGCTCATCTGGGGTTACTAAAACTTGTGAAATGCAGAGAACCATGCTCAAAGATGGACAAGTTGTTAATGTCATTGATACCCCTGGTAATTTACTAATGGTGGTGCCTAAATATTCCATTCCATGCTTGCGGTAAGTAGATTGATGTTATGAGACATTGCAGGGCTTTTTGATTCTTCAGCTGGCTCTGAGTTTGTCAGTAAGGAAATTGTCAAATGTATTGGTATGGCCAAGGAAGGGATCCATGCAGTCCTTGTAGTTTTCTCTGTTAGAAACCGTTTTTCTGAAGAGGAAGGAGCTGCAATACACAGTTTGGAGTCCTTGTTCGGGACAAAAATTTTTGACTATATGATTGTTGTTTTCACTGGAGGGGATGAACTTGAAGATAATGATGAAACATTAGAAGATTATTTGGGCCGTGCGTGTCCAAAGCCTTTAAAGGTTTGTTTCTGAACTGCATTAGTGTTCTATAATTTCATTAGTCATTTTGATCAAGTTGTCTTTGGTTGGTTCTTTTGTGAAGTTTTAGACTCCTTTAAGGTTGGACTATTGGAAGTTTAATATGAATACATGCATGCTGAAAATACTAGTTAGGTTTATAGTAGCCATCTTAAAGTTCCATTTTCAAGTGTTTTCTTCTGCCATGTCAGATATGCCGGAGAGGTGATTGGTTGGTAATTTTCTGCTGGCATTACTTAATTTTAGCTGTTTGTTAATGCCTTTGAATGAGTCATTCATTCATTTGCTAAACATTTATGCTTTTCTTATTTGTATTCTTTGATTTCATCTGCTATTTAATCTTGGTTCTTATTCTATTAATGCGTGTTCATTTGTATGTTTCTTAAAGGGATATTATCATTTTCCCACCAAAGATATTCTGACAAATCATGTCAGTACCACGGTTTGGTAAAACTATCAATTTACCACCAAACATTTAAACTATTAGTATTTTCCCACCATTCTGTTAAAACTCAGTTAATATGTAACGGAAAATTTTTAAAAGGTTAATTTTACCCCTGGAGCATAAAAGACCATGTAATTAACCTTTTACGAATTTTATAATTAAATCATAATTTGTTGTTCTTCTTTCTTAAAAGATAAAAACTACCTTTTATGAATTTTATAAAATTGACCGTGTGGTGTTCGGTACTTCAAAAATTGATTTAATTTATTTAATTTTTAAAGGACAAATTTATTTATTTAATTTTTTGTGTAAAATTATTATCATCATATCAAAGATTAAATTGCTTCTTTTGCGCATTTTTCCCCTTTCGTAAATTGATTTTTAGTAGTAGAATAAATTGTCTTTAGCTTGTCAATTTGAAAAATAAATTTGCCCTTTAAAAATTAAATAAATTAAATTAATTTTTGAAGTACCTAACACCACACAGTCAATTTTATAAAATTCATAAAGGTTAATTTTTGTCCTTTAAGAAAGAAAAACAACAAATGATGATTTAATTACAAAATTCGTAAAAGGTTAATTACATGGTCTTTTATGCTCCAGGGGTAAAATTGACCTTTTAAAAATTTTCCGTTACATATTAACTGAGTTTTAACGGAATGGTGGGAAAATGCTAACAGTTTAAATGTTTGGTGGTAAATTGATAGTTTTATCAAACCGTGGTACTAACACGATGTGTCAGAATATCTTTGGTGGGAAAATGATAATATCATTTTCTTAAAATATGTACCTCTTTAATTTATATGCTTAAAATTATCCTACTTTTAAGATTTTAGAAGTGTGCCAAGGAGGATACGACTTGCTATACAGGTGCATTTTATTACATTGTTTGAATAAATATCAAGTCTAACTTTACAAGATTTAAAATTCTCTTAAAAATTCCCTGTGGATCGTAGCCTCAAAATTGTTGTCTAAAATTTCAATGTGAGATATTTTTTCAGTTTCAACATGCAAATCTCCTATATCCAGCATTTACTTGATGATTTTGGTTCCTAAAACCTTTTAAGTTGAGAAAGATTTATATCAAGTTCCTCTGTTTTACTGCATGCTTGATTTAACCTTTGAGGTACTTGATTTAACCTTTGAGGTGTTGGAAGAAAAATAACAAAAATGAAGATAAAGTGAACTTTTTTTTATTGTACTAATTTTTTTTAGGAATTTAATTATAATGACGCAAAATTAGGTAAATTATGTAGACGCCACATAAAATATGATCAGGTCTTTTGGCAGTTTTGAGCTTTGGTCACTTGAGTTTGTTTATGAGAATAGTATAGTCTTTCATGCTTTGTTCTAGTGAAGAGGCAACTACTGCTCTGTAGCCACTAATTTTGATTGGGTCAAGCTTTTCACTCGAAAATATGCAATTTGCTTTATTCCTGATCACTTTATTATTATTATTTTTTTTCTGTTATATGGAATGTTGATCACCTTTAAAATCTTTAAATTTGATGGACATAAGAGGCTATTGTAAGTGGTCAAACCATAAGGAGCATGGAATTGATTATTAAAATTTGACTATGGCTTGCCCTTAAATAGTTTTTGAGATGCATGATATTAAGTACTAATGATCACAACAAAAAGAAATTTTGTCCGCTCAATATCTTCAAACTTTTAGAGACTACAAGTGTTTGATTGGTTTATCAATGCTTACAAAAAGGGCTAACATTTGCTTTATTCCTGATCACTTTTCCATTATTTTAGGAAATCCTTCAACTATGTGATAATAGGTGCATGCTTTTTGATAACAAAACTAAGGATGCGGCCAAGAGAACTGAGCAGGTTGGGAAGCTTCTTTCTCTGGTTAACTCTGTCATCGTGCAGAATGGTGGGCAGCCATATACAGACGAAATCTTTGCTGAGTTGAAGGTGACTTCATTACTATCGTAATAGACTTCTCTGCCGCTTCTTTCTGAATATGTGATGGCAATGTCTCTTTTTTTTCTTTTTTCACTCAGAAAGGGGCTACTAAACTCCGTGATACCCAAGTTGAGGCTGATTCTCTCAAGGGATATTCAAAACGAGAAATTTCAGAGCTGAAGGAGCAGATGCAAAAATCATATGAAGATCAACTCAAGCGAACTTCTGAGATGGTACTTTTTATGCTCCTCATTTTGACATCAAAATATGACATGCAAATGTGTTCATTTCTCAGATTGGGTAATCATTTTTAAAACTGTGTAATAAAAAAATGCTTATAAAGCGTGCAGATACATAGATATTATCATTTCTCAAACTATGTAATGATATTCTAAATCATGAGACTTGGAGGGGGTAAAGATTGCCGCTCTGTCCTTACCCCGAGATTGTTGGAGATTGCCATCTAAAAAGAGGATTTATCTTGCTAGTTGATGGGGACAAATCTGCTATTATATGCTCACTGATTGTGTTTTGAAGGCTGTACCATGTTGTTCTTACCTTGAATATTGTTTGACTGCCCTGTGCTGTTTTGTTTCTTGATGAAATTAAGTGTGTTACTCTATGTTGGTAGTTGTAGGTGGTTTACTCATCATGACTTGCACTTAAGAATGGATTCTGCACTTGTTTAGTGATCAATAATAAGAACATTTCTTGTAATACTTTGGATCCTGTTTTGTTGCTAGGAATTCTGCACTCCTGAGTATGTGGGAACAATTGAAATGTTATAAGCAAGTTATGTCACATTCTAATTTGGAGTCGCTGTAACATTCTGTGCGATGACTATATTTCTTGGGTGCTAAGAAGTTTTACTCTCCACATTCCTGGAGTGTGGCAAAATGAAAAAATTAGTAGATTCTTTAATATTCTATATTTTGAGTTTATCTGTTTATTTTTTAACCTTTTGTTTCTACCATTTATCGATGATTGAGGGAGTGGAATTGATTGAAATAAGAAAGTTTTGCCAAGTATGGTGAACTTAGCAACTCCCTTTGCAATTGGATTAAACTAAATTAACACTTAAGAATTGTCTTCTCTTAAGTTGGAGTTTTCTATTACCACTACCCAATATGTTTTTGTATTATGCTGCAACTTTAGGGCTTAGTGGCATGTTTTCTGGCTGATATTGATGCTTTTTTGATAGGTTGAGTGTAAACTAAAAGAGACAACAACTAGGCTCGAACAACAATTGGCAGAGGAGCATCTTGCTCGATTAAAGGCAGAAGGGGCTGCACAATTAGCTCAAATGAAGTCAAATGAAGAAATTTTTAAGCTTAGAGAGAAACTTGAAAGATCTCAGAGGGAGACTCAGGAGCTCCATAACCGAGTTCCACAACCGCCGTGTCCCATTCTTTGACCTAGTCACCTGCAGGCTCTCTGTGCCATTGGTGTGAAAATCACCTAAAGTATATTTTTTCTGTCTCCTCTTCCTTTTTAGATAATATTTGAACTTCATACCACATTTATTCTCGGTGTTTTACTACAGTCAAGAAGCTTATAGCCTATATTATGTAAATGTTCACTGTCTAGTCTCAAGTACGGTCTTAAGATAGTATTATATGGAAAAACTATATTGACATCAAACGGAGTTTCTTTTATGGAGTCATCTTAATTCTTTTCTTACATGGTTAATTCAAAGAAATGTGATTCCTTTTCTCCTCATTGAGCTCTTAACGAACGCTATATTGTTTTCACATTTGTAGCAGACACAACCCAAGATATGCCCTTCACTTTCGCAAAAATTTCAAATAGACTAATAGAGTAATCCTAATGTCCAAGAGGCTTGCAATAAACTACCAAACTTATTATTAGTAATATACCCTAAAGGCCAATCAAATGGTGCTTGTTTGTTTAGGGAATGATTGTATTTCAATAGCATTTTGATATTTATAAAATGACAAAGTTATCAATATTCATTAATTAATTTAATGAATATAGTCCAAGAAGTAAAATAGTTAAGGAGCACATTCTCAAGTTTGTCGAGAATATGAAACGTGCATCCTTTGCACTATACTTCTAAAATAGTTCTTAGTGGTGGATTTATGATTGGACATTATAAATTCCTATAAACACTAGTATATGTTATGACTCCTTATGATATGTGATACTAAAATGGATGGCGAGTTTTATATCATTGACATGAGATGTCAAGTCAAACACATAGGTACTTGTTAAGAGAACGAGTTTACTGAACTTAACCAAATATAGTAAGCCATATAGTTTTGAGTGTTAATGGTTTATTATACATTGTAACAGACACTATGTTTAGTAATGGTCTTTAAACCTGAGATATAACAGATACCTTATACATAGACATCTCTGATATGTGAATGCATAATGATTGATTCCTAATCACGGAAGAGATCTAGCAATAGTTGTCATGGTTGGCTATGTATGAACACTACTAGAAAAATGAGCTTTACTGACACTTCATTACTGACACTTTGCAAAAAGTGTCAGTACTTATGTACATATGCACCATTTTCCGCTTTTGACAAATAGGAATAAGAGATTAATGATACTAGGGTGTCAGTAAACTAAATATCACAAATCACTAACACTAAAGTATCAATGATAAAAAAAATTCATAAAAATTATGTTTTAGCTCCAACTCGAACCTGAGAGCTCTAAGACTTAAAGCTTTAATGTTTGGAGCACAGACCATCAAATCTCGATGAGTCAAAGTTATAATAATATTTAAATTATTAAAAAATAAAAATATAAATAACAACAACATATTTTCCCATCTAGGTTATATCGCTGTCTCTCTAATCTCTATCTTGCTGTCATCGTTCACTTTCACTTTCATCACTTTCGTTTTTCTCTTCTCGATCTCTTCTGTTTTGCACTATCCATTTACAAATTAAATTCAATTGATTTAGATAGTTAATGAAAAGCTAAAACTCTGTTTCGTTTTTCCATTTTCTCCAAATTAAAACACAAACCAAAACCCCAAATTGAAACACAAACTCTGTTTCTGTTTTGCACAAACCAAAACCCTAAAACTCTAGAACGATCTCCAACTAAACCATCCAGTGCCTATACTAGGCAAGCAAGTAATAGCCATCGACAAGGGGTGAAGTGGCACCATCGGTTCGGTATTGAGGTAATCTCATTCTTCCTGCAACCCTGGTGGGTTTTGTTTTCCAAATCTTTTTTTTCTCTGATTTATTCGTAACTCGAAAGTTTTGTTCTTATTTTTCTATATCTTCACTCACTTGCAGTCCAAAAATACAAGCATTTTAAGTGGTGCATTACTTAAACTCAAAACAGTTGCTGCTGCGACTCTGTTTTTTCTGCCACATTTGAGGTCAGTTTCAAACTTTTGTGCATGTGATTTACTGTCATTGTTATTGAAAACTAAGAATGTGCATTTTTTTAGTTTCTGAAATAAACTGTTAACTCCGTTTCTTAAGTTATGAGCAATAAGTTAGTTGATTTTGAATGTGCTAAAATATGAAATTTCATTTTAGGTTTTGCCTTTGTGATTAGGAGATGATTGTTTGGGTGTTCTATTGGCCGAATGACTGTGTATTTAGTGGTTACTGTTGTGCAAATTTTATTGAACTCGCAAGTGCACGAATCTATTGTAGTATAGCTTAATGGTGCGAGTGTCGATCCCACGAGGAGGTGGATTTTAATTATTTATAGAATTAATTCTGTAAATGGATGGTTGGATTTATGGTGGAAATGATTTGAAATATGCTAAAACTTAAATTAAAATGGCAAGATTAAATTCTGAAATTGGAAATAAAATGGCAGAAATAAATTGAATTATAAATCTATTAAATGACGTACTTAGGTATCCGGATCCGTATCAATATGCATCATGGGCTAAATATTCCATATTAATACCAATTAAATCATGAGAGGGGAATCCACACCTCATGAACCACGCTCTAATAAATATGGTGCTAAGGGCTTATCGTGCCAAATAATAATAATCTTATACTAGGGTGCCGGTGAAACCAGGGCAGTACTAGACAAGATTAGTATTATTTGTCGACGAGAAGTCAAAACATCCACAAAAACTAGAGGGGAAGAGAAAATAAATTTACCAAATCAAGCCCATGACACATGTTGAGACTTCACCTTCAACCCAAGCTTGAAAGAAAATTAGCCACTCATAGTTGAACTAGGGGCAAAATGGGAATTTATTAAAATACGAAGAAAATACAAGATAGAGAGAGAATTACAGAAAATGAATCCTAAAAATGGATTCAGAGGTGCTTAATTAGGGGGGGGAAGCCCCCTTTTTATAGTTACATCGAGTAAATAATGGCCATCGGATTAAAAACAGTTTGGACGCTCAAGATTTCGCTACGTCATCAGCCACTATTTGCACAGTACAGTCAACAGCCACTATTTGCACAGTTCAGTCAACCGCCACTATTTGCACAGTACAGTCAACAGCCACTATTTGCACAGTTCAGTCAACCGCCACTATTTGCACAGTTCAGTCAACCGCCACTATTTGCACAGTAACGCCGACAGTATCCGTACATGTGAATAGTACCGTACATGTGAACAGTGTCATTTTTCCTTTTATACTCCTCCCAAGGTTTTCGACCGTCCTGAGTTCAAAAATGATGTCCGTTTTGCCATTTGATCTCTCGTTTATTGTGAAATGACTATGATGCCCCCTAAAATACATAAAATACTTAATTAAAATAAAATACACATAATTAAAGTACAAGAAACTTAAACACATAAAAGTAAGGGTTGTTAGTAATACTTGATATATAAAATAACGATTTCCTCCTTTATAAATATGCATTTTCTAACACTCAACACACCCCCCAACCAGCTTATTGCTAGTCCCTAGCAAATAAAGCGAAAACAAAATTCAAAAATGATTTTTTTTTTTTTTTTTTTTTTTTTTTTTTTTTAGGGTTAACTCAAAAGAAATCTAGAGATCGTGTATACAATAATAAACTGCTAAGCTGTATAGAAAATGGGCAAAAGAGGTTACTCTCCAAGAAAAATGATAGGCTCAAAAACTCACTTGGTATTTATTATGACATGTTCATTCCTTTAAGCAACTCATATTTGTCTACGACATCAACATGTAGAGTAGCAAACATAGTGTAACATCACTTCAGACTAAAGATAATACAAATACTAAAATTTGAAATTCATCATGTCATCCAATGTTAAAACAAAACACACAAAATTTTTTTTTTTTTTTTTTTTTTTTTGTTTTTTTGAACTAGTCATAAATTCATTATACAAAATATTTATTTACATTTTTCTCAAACATAAATAGGTGATGGATCTTGTAAGATAATGGGTAGTACTCCAAATCGGAGTGGGTCAAGATGATAGGTTGACAAAGAAAAAGTTTTTTTTTTTTTTTTTTTTTTTAAAGGCTCAAAAGGGTTAACTATGGATATTTGATAAACAGGATGGCTAGAAAGGCTCAAACGGATCAAAGACGGCCTTTCCATCATCTTTTAGGGCTCTAAATAATCTTCCATATCTACTAATTAGATGGGCCTCCAAATGTAGCAACACATATTTTTTTTCTTTTTTTTTTTTTTTTTTTTTTTTTAAACAACAGTCTACCCCCCCAACCTATTCTAAATGTCAAAGGAAAATATGCATGCAGAAATGTGAAAATAATGCAGAACTAATTAGAAAATGATAGAAAACAAATTTTTTTTTTTTTTAACTTAAGAAGATGCGTTTCTAGAGGCACTACACTCTATATTCAGCCATCTTTGACTCAAAAAAAATTTGTTTGAAAATGTATATTTATAAAGGAGGAATTAAAAAGAAAAAGAAAATATCTGAATTTTTTGAATTTTTCTTTTGTTTTTGTTTTTTTTTTTTTTTTCAAACGATGAAGATGCGTTTCTAGAGTTACTACACTCCATATTCAGCCATCTTCAACACAAAAAGTTAGCAACAGTTAGTTTCTACAACAAAAAATTAGTAAAAACTTAACCAAGATTCCACAATTGTCAACTATTCCCTCCCCCCAACCAGAATGAAACATTGTCCTCAATGTTTTAAAGGAAAGAAGTAGAGTTTAGAAGACATCACCTGGGTGGTGTAACACAGAAGAAAATATTTACAGGCGGAGAGTTAAATCTAATTTGTACTTCTTACTGCGGCTACTGTTACCATCATCATTTGAACGCTCCAACACAAAGCTCCAAGGGTCTGGCTCTGGTTTATAAGCTTGTAACATATCAAGTAGCTCATTAGCAGTGTGAGCACAAATAAAAAGCTTTTTGGCACTAGAAGGAACAAAGTAGTTTCTTATTGCATGGTTAAGAAATGCGATAAAGCCATCATAAAAATTATTGACATTTAACAAACCGATGGGTTTCTGGTGAATGTGCAGTTGGGCCCAAGATGCTAGCGTAATAAGTGCCTCTAGTGTTGCAAGATCTCCTGGAAGGAAAATAAAAGCATCAGCATGATTAAGCATTTCAGTTATTCGTTCTTGCATACCTGAGACGACTAACTCTTCTCCAGTCGTTGAGTCAGACATACTGCCCAAAGGTTTTAGGACTCTAGGGATGATGCCTAACACTTGGCTTCCTCTGACAAAAGCAGCTTCTGAGACCAATTTGGATAACCCTCGGTTACCTCCTCCATACACCAAGTGTAATTTCCTCTCTGCTATGTTTCGACCAAGATCTATGGCTGCATCAACGAACTCTTTATGTTTGCCATAGGTAAATCCAGAAAGCACACAAATGTTCTTGATTTGTCTATTAGGAGTAGTTGCCATTAGAATATTTCTCAAAAACAATTTGTGAGTGCATAACAAAAAGTCATATTTAAGAATCTTGGTGACAATGGATTACAACTGTGTATGTGGTGGCATGTCAGTGTCAAATAACGCATAACGCACATGGCTCGATAGTCAAAAAGCAAACAGTAAAAACAAACAGTAATAAAATTATTAAAGACAATAATGCAAATGATAAAACAACAGTGAAATGAAATAAAATAACAATAAAGTAAAAGGATATTTACAGGTAGTTGCGACTGTGGCTCACATCTTCCTCTGGTTTTACGTCCAGAAACGGCTTGAACGCCCTCTATGGGTCGAGGATAGGCTTCCCATCCAGTTTTCTTATAAACTGGCAAACAGGGTCGTTTATAGTCAGATTCCCGAGACTATATCGTGCATGCTCTTTCTGGAATAATGGCCATAACTGGAGAATCGCTCCTTGCACATATCCACTGGGATGCGTTTCAAGAGACAGAAGGATATCGTCCAATGACTCCTTATTCAAGCCATCCCTAATGAATTTAATCTTATCTTCCCTGTTATCAGACACCATTCCTAAAGAACATCGGTTTTTATTGCAATTCATTCTGGCACACTTATGACAAGCAACAGAAATTCTTCGGGCTCGTCGTTTTCTTGCATAATTTCCTTTTCCACAACCAGGCATGTATGCAATAAATTTTGGAGGTAACTCACCTGCCGATCGTACTTTTGCCTCGATTAACCAACGGATGTCAGCAGGTATGTTATTCTTCATGAGCAGTCGCATGCGTTCGGACCGAGTTTTGTAGATCGTAAGGAGGGCATTCTGAGGGAGTGAAGGGAATCGCTTGTGAAGCTTCGCTAGAATCTCGGTTCTGTCCATTCTTTCACCTCAGAATATCAGTTATTATGGGAAACTGAAGTAACCGACTTGATTGTCACGGAGTACCGTTATCCGCCATTTCACCGGGGTAACAAACTAAAGCACACAAACAGAAAAACAAATTAAAACACACAAAGAAAATCAAAATCGTCCTCTTATTGAATTTACCTCAAGCTCCAACTGGATGTCGAAAACACTTTTCTCAATATCTCTGAGTTGGCGTTCTAAACCTTCAACATAGGCTACTAACTCTGGTGGTTGTAGAGCCCAAATGCGATTTGTTTTACAAAATTGAATTTGCCTTTTGAGATGATTTTTGACACGTTGAAGTGGTTTAAGAATGTTCAGGAGGAACGGTCTAAGTAAGAGACTCATGATTAACAATGATAAAAGAAAAGTTAATGACAAAAGA
Organism: Citrus glauca; assembly: GCA_029633175.1. NCBI lineage: Eukaryota > Viridiplantae > Streptophyta > Magnoliopsida > Sapindales > Rutaceae > Citrus > Citrus glauca. The sequence goes on along the minus strand of JAQOOD010000003.1, from coordinate 25,474,378 downwards.
AACACACTTATGCAAAAATAAATTCAATTAGCAAAAGAATAAAAATAAATAAAGAAAGAAAAATCAAACCACCGAAAAGAAAACATCAATTCAAATATGATGGGTCACTCAAATTTATTTCGGTGTCTTCTCCATGTGGTTGGTACTCTAGATATGGCTTTAATCTTTGACCATTAACTTTAAACGTGACCCCGTTCTTTGGGTCCTTAATTTCAATTGCCCCATGTGGAAAAACAGTATGAACAATAAATGGACCAGACCATCGAGAGCGTAACTTACCTGGGAATAGGTGCAGACGAGAGTTGAATAAAAGCACTTTCTGACCTGGGGTGAAAGATTTTCTCATAATATACTTGTCATGGAAGACTTTCATTCGTTGCTTGTAAATCTTGGCATTTTCGTACGCGTCATTACGAATTTCTTCAAGTTCTGCCAGTTGTAATCTTCTTTCTGAGCTGGCTTGCTGCATGTCAAAATTGAATTTCTTGATAGCCCAATATGCACGATGCTCGAGTTCCACAGGTAGGTGGCAAGCTTTTCCATACACTAGCCTATAGGGTGACATCCCAATCGGGGTTTTGAAAGCCGTTCTATATGCCCATAATGCGTCATCAAGTCTTAATGACCAATCTTTTCTGTCCGGCCTCACCGTTTTTTCTAATATGTGCTTTAGTTCTCGATTGGAGATCTCCACTTGGCCACTGGTTTGCGGATGATACGGGGTCGCCACTTTATGAGTGATTGAATACTTTGTCAAAAGAGCTTTGAATGCTTTATTGCAAAAGTGGGCACCACCATCACTGATTATCGCTCGAGGGAATCCAAAGCGTGAAACAATGTTACTTTTCAAAAACCCTATCACCACTTTGTGATCATTCGTTCTGCATGGAATCGCTTCTACCCATTTCGATACGTAATCAACAGCTACCAAGATGTATTGATGGCCAAAAGAAGGGGGAAAGGGTCCCATGAAGTCGATACCCCATACGTCAAAAATCTCAACCACTAAAATTGGATTTAGTGGCATCATGTTCCTTCGTGTAATGCTCCCCATTCGTTGACACCTATCACATGAAGAACAAAAAGTATAAGCGTCTCGAAATATAGTTGGCCAATAGAAACCACATTGTAAAACTTTAGTCGCTGTTTTTTTAGCACTGAAATGGCCTCCACAAGCTTGTTCATGGCAGAATGAAAGGATATTCTGAATTTCATTTTCTGGGACACATCGTCTGACAATTTGGTCTGCACAATATTTGAACAAATATGGGTCATCCCAAAAGAAATTCTTTATTTCTGCAAAGAATTTGGCCTTGTCTTGCTTAGTCCAATGCTCTGGAAGTTTGCCTGTAACAAGATAATTAACTATATCAGCATACCAAGGTAAAACTTCCACACTCATTAATTGTTCATCTGGAAAGGACTCATTCAATGTTAGTGGCTCTGTAATTGTGTCAAAATGAAGACGAGAGAGATGGTCCGCCACAACATTTTCTGTGCCTTTCTTATCTTTGAATTCCAAGTCAAATTCTTCTCTGACTGTTTTGGGTGGAGGAAGATTGGAAATGAGATCCACCTTGGCTTTGTCAACCTCAATACCTTTGCTCGAAATGATGTGACCGAGAACAATACCTTGTGTTACCATAAAATGGCACTTCTCCCAATTTAAGACCAAGTTCTTTTCGATACATCTCTGCAGAACTAGTGTTAGATGACGTAAACATTGATCAAATGAATCACCAAAGACAGAAAAGTCATCCATAAAGACCTCAAGGAATCGTTCAACCATATCAGAAAAAATGCTTAACATGCATCGTTGAAATGTAGCAGGTGCATTACATAATCCAAATGGCATTCTCCTATATGCAAAAGTGCCAAAAGGGCAAGTGAAAGTGGTCTTCTCTTGATCTTTTGGTGCTATGGGAATCTGATTATATCCTGAGTAGCCATCTAGAAAGCAATAAAATTCGTGACCTGCTAACCTATCAAGCATTTGATCGATGAATGGTAAAGGAAAATGGTCTTTACGTGTGACAGAATTCAACTTCCTATAATCAATGCATACACGCCATCCTGTAGTTACTCTAGTTGGTATCAATTCATTATCGGCATTAGTAACTACAGTGACTCCTGACTTTTTGGGGACAACTTGTACAGGACTGACCCATGAACTATCAGAAATTGGGTAAATGATACCTGCGTCTAATAGCTTAAGGACTTCTGTTCTAACAACTTCTTTCATATTAGGATTCAACCGACGTTGCATTTCCCTAGTAGATTTAGCATTTTCATCAAGGTGAATGTAATGCATGCAGTCTACTGGATTTATACCTTTTATATCTGCTATGGTCCATCCTAATGCTCCTTTGTGTTCTTTTAAAACATCCAACAACTTACCTTTTTGTTCGTCATTGAGGGATGATGAGATGATTACCGGTAAAGTACTTTCGTCCCCCAAAAATGCATATTCCAAAGTGTTGGGCAATGGTTTGAGCTCGAGTTTCGGTGGTGATTCTGATGATGGAATGAGTTTCTTCTCTGATGGCGCTAGTTGTTCAACTCGTGGCTTCCATTTATTAGTGTCCATAGATGGTGCTGAGTCAAGTAGGGCGTTGACCTCATCGACCGATCTGTCAATATCAAAATCCAAACCAAAGTGTGTTAAACATGTTTGTAAAGGATCATCACTAAGGTTTGAAACAAAAGAGTTATCAACTAATGCTTCAATTAAGTCCACATCAACAATTCCATCATCTGTGTTGTGAGGTTGTTTGGCAATATTGAAGATGTTCAGCTCCATAGTCATGTTGCCGAAGGACAACTGCATATTTCCAGTCCTGCATTGAATGTGAGCATCCGCAGTTGCCAAGAAAGGTCGGCCTAGGATAATGGGGATGTGCTTCCTTGACTCCTGTATTGGTTGAGTGTCAATTACAATGAAATCAACAGGAAAATAAAACTTGTCTACCTGGATAAGCACGTCCTCCACAATACCACGAGGTATTTTCGTGGACCGATCTGCAAGTTGTAACACCACTGGAGTTGGGTGTAATTCTCCCAATCCAAGTTTCACGAAAACAGAATAAGGCAACAAATTTACACTAGCTCCTAAATCCAACAAAGCATTCTCAATTGTGTGGTTCCCTATGCTACATGAGATAGTAGGGGAGCCTGGGTCTTTGCATTTTAAAGGAATTTTATGTTGGAGTATAGAACTAACATTTTCTGTTAAAAATGCCTTCTTTTGAACATGCATATTTCTCTTTTTAGTACACAGATCTTTAAGAAACTTGGCATAAGATGGAACTTGCTTTATAGCATCAAGTAATGGGATGTTAACACTTACCTGTTTGAAAATTTCGAGAATCTCACCTGTAGATTTTCCTTTCTTTCCTTTCACTAACCTCTGAGGAAATGGAGCTTTTGGAACATATTCTCGTGGGTTGGTGTCTTCTTTTTCCTCCGGTGATGAGTCCTCAACGTTCACAGGTACAATTTGGTTTTCTTTCGTCACTGGCATCTCCACTTTGTTGTCGACTTCTTTTCCTTTTCGCAAGGTCATGACAGCTTTGACCTCTCCATGCTGCTGTGGTGAACTGGTACTTGCTTCATGCACTCCTTTAGGGTTAGGCACTGGTTGACTTGGAAATTTACCTTTCTCAACAGTCATTGCCAAGGTCTGAACTGAAGAAGCAAGTTGTCCTACCATCTTCTCCAAGCTTGAAACTGATTGGGCTTGTGAGTTGAAGCCCGCTCTCAATTCATTGCGTAGTCCATCAATGGTGCGGTTCTGTTGCTCAATCGTGGAGTGAGTAACATTCCTGAGATTCTGGAATGAATCCTCCCATGGTCTGGGCTGAGAGTAATTCTGATTCTGGTTCTGATTGTATGGTCTGAATGGGGGCTGAGAGGCTTGAGGATTTTGAGCAATTGGTTGCATTGGTGGAGCTGGAGCTGCTGGTCCATTTTGTTGGAATCCTTGAGACCATGAAAAATTGGGGTGGTCTCTCCATCCAGGGTTGTATGTGTTGGAGTATGGGTTATAATTCAATGGTTTTCTCATTACTCCTATGGCATTGGCTTGTTCTGAATATGAGTCATGGTCATGTGGCTCTGTTGATTTAGCAGTCGATAATGATGCTATTTGTCGAGCAAGACCTTCAACCATCTCCTTGACTTCTTTGATTCCTGACGTTGACTCGCCAATTTGAACCTCATTTACTCCTTTAACCCTTTTGGTACTCCTGAGTGATCGACTCCGTTGTTGGGAATTATCTGCTTGTCGCTGGAAGAATTCCCAAATCTCTGATGCACTTTTTGACATAAGCTCTCCTCCACTTGTTGCCATTAGCCATTCTTGCACATTCGGTAATAAGCCCTCCAAAAAATATTGACATTGGTGCCATTTCTCGTACCCATGATGTGGACACTTCAAGAGTAGCCCATTGAATCGCTCCCATGTTTCGAAAAACTGCTCGTCATCTCTCTGGGTAAACTCCGAGATTTCCCTGCGAATAGCATTTGTTTTATGAACTGGGAAATATTTATTTAAAAATTTTGTAACCATTTGTTCCCATGATGCAATACTATTAGCAGGTAATGTATTAAGCCATGAACGAGCTCTATCCTTCAAAGAAAATGGGAATAATCTAAGTTTTACATCATCATCTGAAAAATTCTCATATTTAAATGTTTGACAAATTGCATGAAAATCATTCAAATGATTGTATGGGTCCTCATTTTCTAGGCCATAGAACGTGGGGAGACAATTTAGCACACTAGGTTTTAATTCAAAACTCCTAGCGGCTACATTTGGATACCTTATACATGATGTGCTCAAATTAGCTAAGGGACTAAAGTAGTCCTTAAATGGCCTCTCTTGTGGTGCTTGTAAATCCATGTTATTTTTAATGTGCTTGTGTATGCGAAGTGTTTTCTCTAGTTCAAGGTCTATAGGTTCAAGATTGGGTAATAATGACCTACGACCATGCATGCAAAATAAATAAAACAAAAATAAATAGGAACAAAACAAATAAAAATAAAGAAGAAGGAGAAATTACAATACTAACCTTATTGCGCTATTATAACCTTACTATAAAAATACACACAAACAATACGTGAAATAAATTAACTAAAAATAAATTAATACGATAAACAAAAAAAAAATAAAATACAAAGAAAATAAATTGAAAATTAAATTACAGAATTTTAAAAAAGGAAAAAAACATACTAACCTCTAAATGTAGATTCACTTCTTTTTTTTTCTTTTTTTTTAAATAAATATAAGAAAACAATTAAATGGAAATATTCACAAAAATTAATTATATGAATTAAAATTACTTACCTCCCCGGCAACGGCGCCAAAAACTTGTTGTGCAAATTTTATTGAACTCGCAAGTGCACGAATCTATTGTAGTATAGCTTAATGGTGCGAGTGTCGATCCCACGAGGAGGTGGATTTTAATTATTTATAGAATTAATTCTGTAAATGGATGGTTGGATTTATGGTGGAAATGATTTGAAATATGCTAAAACTTAAATTAAAATGGCAAGATTAAATTCTGAAATTGGAAATAAAATGGCAGAAATAAATTGAATTATAAATCTATTAAATGACGTACTTAGGTATCCGGATCCGTATCAATATGCATCATGGGCTAAATATTCCATATTAATACCAATTAAATCATGAGAGGGGAATCCACACCTCATGAACCACGCTCTAATAAATATGGTGCTAAGGGCTTATCGTGCCAAATAATAATAATCTTATACTAGGGTGCCGGTGAAACCAGGGCAGTACTAGACAAGATTAGTATTATTTGTCGACGAGAAGTCAAAACATCCACAAAAACTAGAGGGGAAGAGAAAATAAATTTACCAAATCAAGCCCATGACACATGTTGAGACTTCACCTTCAACCCAAGCTTGAAAGAAAATTAGCCACTCATAGTTGAACTAGGGGCAAAATGGGAATTTATTAAAATACGAAGAAAATACAAGATAGAGAGAGAATTACAGAAAATGAATCCTAAAAATGGATTCAGAGGTGCTTAATTAGGGGGGGGAAGCCCCCTTTTTATAGTTACATCGAGTAAATAATGGCCATCGGATTAAAAACAGTTTGGACGCTCAAGATTTCGCCACGTCATCAGCCACTATTTGCACAGTACAGTCAACAGCCACTATTTGCACAGTTCAGTCAACCGCCACTATTTGCACAGTACAGTCAACCGTCACTATTTGCACAGTAAAGTCAACAGCCACTATTTGCACAGTTCAGTCAACCGCCACTATTTGCACAGTTCAGTCAACCGCCACTATTTGCACAATAACGCCGACAGTATCCGTACATGTGAATAGTACCGTACATGTGAACAGTGTCATTTTTCCTTTTATACTCCTCCCAAGGTTTTCGACCGTCCTGAGTTCAAAAATGATGTCCGTTTTGCCATTTGATCTCTCGTTTATTGTGAAATGACTATGATGCCCCCTAAAATACATAAAATACTTAATTAAAATAAAATACACATAATTAAAGTACAAGAAACTTAAACACATAAAAGTAAGGGTTGTTAGTAATACTTGATATATAAAATAACGATTTCCTCCTTTATAAATATGCATTTTCTAACACTCAACAGTTACAAACTATTTACATCTTTGTTTCATGTAAAAAGAGACAAGTTTAGTTATATAATTCTACTTGTTTATTCTGTTTTGGTTGGACGATTTGTAATAGAGACAATGACTATGATATGAATTATAAGTTTATTATTACAACTATAATCATAATAACATTGAACTTTAAATTAATCATGCAATTTAATTAAACTTAAACTGACATTACATATGCGAACAGGTAAAATATTTGAAATGGAGAGAAGTTGGATAACTTGTGATAGATTGTCTGTAGAGTATCGCTCTGGAGTTGTTGCTTTCTTAGATTTTGCCATTTTGAATGCTGAAAATCGAATGTCAATTAGATGTCCTTGCACCTTTCATTGTAATATGGAGTTTCATACTCCTCAACAGGTGAAGGATCATTTATTTGAAAAAGGTTTTCTCCCAACATATGTTGTTTGGACTTGGCATGGTGAGACTGACTCAAAATCTAGATTTACAAACTGTGAAGACCATTCACATAGTCAAAGATTTAGATGTCATGATTATAGTAATATAATTGAAATGGACGAAGATGCTTACGAGCATTGTGGTAGAGATCTTAGTTCTTTTAAGGATATGCTTGAAGATGCTGAAAAGCCTTTGTACCTGGGTGCAAAACATTCAAAGTTATCTAGTTTAATGAGACTTTACAATGTTAAAGGAAACTATGGGTGGTCCGATAAAGGGTTTTCTGCTTTGTTAGAAGTCCTTGCTGATATTTTGCCAAATAATAATACTCTACCTATGTCAATGTACGAGGTTAAGAAAATAATGAAAGTGCTAGGCTTAGAGTATGAAAAAATACATGCATGTCCAAATGACTGCATTTTGTATGGGAATGAATTTGTTGATCTTGCTGAATGCCCAAATTGTGGAGCATCTAGGTATCAAATAAAAAAAGATAGCTCAATAAAATTTAGGAAAGGGGTTCCTAAAAAGGTATTATGGTATTTTCCACCTATTCCTAGGTTGAAAATATTATTTCAATCACCACAAACAGTCAAAATTTAACATGGCATGCTAATAAAAGAATTAGAGATGGCAAACTTCGCCACCCAACAGACTCACCAGTCTGGAAACTAATTGACAATAAGTGGCCAAAATTTGCACAAGAACCTAGAAATCTCCGTTTAGCTCTCTCAACTGATGGGGTTAACCCACATAGTACACTTACCACTACTTATAGTTGTTGGCCTGTTATGTTAATAACATATAATCTTCCTCCATGGTTGTGTATGAAGAGAAAGTTTTTGATGTTTTGACTTTTGATATCTGGCCCTAAACAACCTGGAAATGATCTAGATGTATACCTAGCACCTTTGATTGAGGACTTAAAAACCCTATGGTATGTAGGTATTGATGTTTATGATTCTTATAGAAAGGAAACCTTTAATTTACGGGCTGTCTTGATGTGGACAATCAGTGACTTTCCAGCATACGGAAACCTCTCTGGTTGTATTGTTAAGGGCTATTATGCTTGCCCAATTTGTGGGATAGACACTTGTGCATGTTGGCTGCCACATAGTAGGAAAATGTCATACATGGGCCATCGCCGCTTTCTACCACTCGGTCACCTATTTCGGAAACTGAAAAAGGATTTTAATGGGAAGCAAGAGTGGAATGAGCCTCCTAAAATTTTGTCTGGTGAGGAAATCTTTAATATGGTGGAAGATATAGATATTAAGTTCGAGAAAAAGAAGGCCAAAAAGTGGAAACATGATGGCGGTGATGGTGATGAGAACATAACTGAAAAATTGTACAAAAAAAAGTCAATCTTTTTTTAATTAGATTACTGGAAGCATTTATTGGTTCGCCATCAATTAGATATGATGCACATTGAAAAAAATGTGTGCGAGAACATATATGGCACATTACTTCATCAACCGGGAAAAGCAAAAGATGGGATTAACGCTAGAGAAGATCTTGAGTCTTTGAAGATCAGGGGAAAACTAGTTCCTGATGAAACAAACAAAAAAAACAAAGTCCTACCTTCAGCTCCTTATAATTTGAATAAGAAAGAAAAAAAAAAGTTTTGTGAAACCTTGTTGAGTGTGAAAGTCCCTGATGGGTATTCTTCCAATGTCCAAAACCTTGTTTCAATAGATGATTTTCGACTTCAAGGCCTGAAGTCCCATGACTGTCATACTTTGATGCAACAATTCCTACCACTAGCCATTCGAAGTTGTTTGCCTATAAATGTGAGAAGGGTCATAATCAGGATGTGCTTCTTTTTTAATACATTGTGTTGTAAAATGGTAGATCCCAATACTCTTGACCAATTGCAAGAGGAACTGGTAATCACTTTATGCTTACTGCAGCAGTACTTCCCACCTAGCTTTTTTGACATAATGATCCATTTGACAGTCCACTTAGTTGAACAAGTTAAGTTATGTGGGCCTGTTTATCTTCGATAGATGTATCCTTTTGAGAGACAAATGAAAACTCTCAAGGATTATGTTCGTAATCATTACCGCCTTGAGGGTTGTATTGTACAAAGTTATATTGCAGAAGAAGCACTTGCATTTTGTGCTTAGTACCTCTCAAATTGTGATGTTATTGGGCTGCCTACTGGTTGTCCAACTGATTTACCTATCGAAAAGCCTTTGGGAGGTGCAACCATAAAGGTGGTTAATGATCCTTTGTTGGCACAAGCACACCAGTGTGTTCTAATGAACAACCCTGAAATCCAAATATATATCGAGTAAGTTGTTAATTTTTCTAAAAAAATATTACTATTTTATTATTAGATTAATATACTAGTTTTTAAATCTTAATATGTCTCACTGTAGGGAGCGTATGCATTATTTGGCATCAAGAAACCCCTATAAGGCAAAAACAAATTTGTGGTTGCAAAATGAACACATACGTACATTTTCTGGTTGGTTACAAGCAAAGGTTAGAATTACTTAACTAAATACAATATAGGATATAAACTTAACAAGTTTTTTCTACATGTGTCTAATTACTGTACTTGTTAATTTCATTTATAGGTGGCACATGATAAAGCAAATAATGTGCCGATTGACGAAATATTGTGCTGGTTGGCAAACAAACCACGCTCAAGCGTGGTGACCTTCTCTGGCTACGAGATAAATGGCTTCAATTTTACAACGAGGGCCCGGGACTGTAATCGTGTGACCCAAAATAGTGGTGTTAGGGTTGTTGCTAACACTCTACAGATTTCAAGCTCAAAAGATAAAAGTCCTCAGTTTGGAGACATGACGTTTTATGGAGTCATTGATGAGATTTGGCAACTTGATTATCTAATGGTTAAAGAAACACTTTTCAAGTGTGATTGGGTAGATGATAGAGGGGTTTGCACTGACAATTTAGGTTTCACTGTAGTTGATTTAAATCGGATTGGCTATAAATTTGATTGCTTTATTCTGGCTTGTCATGCAAAGCAAGTATTTTATGTAAAGGACCATCTAGATAATAATAAATCAATAGTTTGTTCAGTGACCGACAAAGCTTATAAGTTAAATGGGGAAAGATGTGAAGACGTGGATGTATTTTCTCCATTATCTAACAAACTTCTAGTATGTGAGTTGGATGAGAAAGATGATGAAGGAATTTATGACAGAAAAGATTGTGATGCTATTCCAATTGATATTGATTTAGAAAATCAGTGAATGCATTGTTGTAGTTAGTTTCCAGCACCAATTTTCTCAGTTTTTCAATAAGTGATTTATTTATTTCATTATTGCTCTTGTATTAACTTATTAATGTAAATGATATACTTATTTATTTTAATCATTTTGAGGATTGTAGGAGATGGCTGACGATGTTGAGTTTACTCTTCCGGAGCTGGACGGAAGACCAAGGAGAAGAAAACAAACAAAAAAAAAGGTTTGCCAAAACAAGAAGTTAGTCATGAAGCTGCAGTTGAGTACAATTGTTATGGTGTTCCAGTTGGAAAGGGAAGAAATGATCTGAGGACTTACATTGGAGTCATTGTACGTGAAACAGTTCCAATTTCACTTGACGATTGGAGGCGTGTGCCACTGGATATGAAGGAAACTTTGTGGGTTCATTTTCAGGTTTTGTTTTCTTGTTTCATAGTATGTTTAAAGATTTTATATAACATCCAGATTTGTTTAAAGTTGTTTGTAATCCATGTTATTGGTTTACAGAAAAAGTTCAAATTGAGCTTGAAATGCAAAAGCCGTATTAAAGTGGATGGGGGTTGCATTAAGAAACTTTCGATGTGAACTGGCAACTGAATTCGTTCTACCTAACAAGGACGATCGAAAGTCACTAAGGTTGCCTCCTATTGAGTATCCAAGCATTAAAAAAGAAGATTGGAAACTTTTTGTTGACAAAATTTTATCTGAACAATTTCAGGTGTGTTGTTTGTTAATATTACCTGATTTAATTGTTGGTAGTTACTAATAATCAGTGGTAACTTTTGTGCTTCATATAAACTGTTTGTACAGGAAAAAAGTAAGAAGGCAAAAGACAAAAGAGCAAAGAATGTCTACAACCATCGCTTGGGTAGCACAGGATATGGTGGCATGTTGTATAGAAAAATAAGTGTGGTAATTATAGTAACATAAGTAATCTAGTACGTACAATATAATAGAATCAATTATTTATGTTTTCTGTCACCTTGTAACAGAAAAAGGAGAGTGGAGTTTCTGAGCGGGAGATTGATCGCAGTGAAGCTTGGTTAATGGCACGAGCAGACCGAGATGGCAAATATGCTTCTGAAGTGACGCCAATTGCTGAGAAAATAGTAAGTCACTTGTATACTGAATTGTTATGAATTTTCTTTATAATATGTGTGTGTGGGGTAGATTTTCTGTAAAACTTGTGTCGGGTGTTGTCTTGTAATATTTTCTGTTGTTTCAATTTTAACTGTATATGGATTTGCTCTTTGTTAAAGATTCAAGAAGGATATTAGTTTAGTTTAGCTGATGTCTTCTACTCGTAATTACGGATGTACAATTTTTATTTTTATTTTGTAGAATGAGCTGAAGAGTCAGGTTGAACAAGGAACATTCCAATCACAAGGGTCACATGACATTCTAAGTGAAGCCCTTCAGAAGCAACCAAATGGAAGCAGGGTGCAAGGAGTGGGGCAATTCGTCACCCGATCTATCTACTTTCATGTCCCTGATGCCACTGAGTTAGCAAGAGAAAGAAAGATGTATCAAGAGAGTTTCCAATTCATGTCTGCTCAATTAGAACGCATGAATGCAAGGTTAAATGCGTACAGCAATACTGAAGTTGGAAGTTCTAACTTTCCGAAGCCCAAAAGTTCCACTGGTGTTCAGATGGACAATGATCAACAATCCCCTGAAACTCTTGGAAAAAGAAAGGTATATGGCCTGTTACATGTCATTATTTAATTTCCATTTGTATATGCATGTATTACTACTAATGGTATGTATTTTAATTATTGCATAGGCTGATTTCCCATCGGGTAAGTCGACTCCAAAATTTATGAACATGTTTACCATGTTCATCGAGAATTCTTTACCTCAGTTGATCAGGATTTGGCACGACACAGCAACCTTTGGTGAAATTTGGGAAACACACTTGGACACAATGATTTTTGCTGAAATCATCGAGTTTAAAGAGGTCTCAAACTGCGTCATTAACCTATGGATCAAGTACGGTTAATCCTAACTTATGTTTTAATAAACTTGGCCCTATTATTTTGTTTCTTATATTCGAACTTACTTCGTTATATATATTTATTTCCTCTTAGACACTTGTATAAGGAGATGGAGAGCAATGGAAGTACTAAACCAATTCAGTTTGGGTTTTTTGAGAAGTTATATTCAAGGGTCAGCTTCAAAGACAGGACTCAATACATTTCAAAACTGTTAGGCTTGGCAGAATTGGGACAAGTCATCGTATTTCCGTATAACTCTAGGTATAACCTTTTTCATTTGCTAGTTATATTCTTTAATTTGTAGATTAATCACGAAGTTAAAAACTTTTACTTGAAATTAATGTGTGAGAGCAATTTTTACTTTGTTTAGTGCCCAGTGAGTGTTATTGGCAATTGATATGGTGAGACGTACAACCTATTACGTTGATCCTTTGGAAGGTGGTCCTGATGAAGAACTAATGTAGATTGTCAATCAGTTAAGTTTGTTATTTGTATCTTTAATCATGCTATTTTATTTATATGTGTTATGCTAATTATTTGCTAACGTTAGCTATGTCTCTTAATTGTAGGGGGATTCGAATACATCAGAGTTTAAATTCTGATACAAAGGTCAATGTTCAATGGGTACCTGTCAAGGTAAAAATCAGACAAACCTAACTAATTATTGTTAATGTACAGTAAAAAATTAATGTAATTTTGATCTTGTAGTGTCCGAGGCAGCCGAGCAACTTTGAATGTGGTTACTATGTGATGAAATACATGCAAGATATCATCACAAATGTGAACGTTCTGAAAAATAATGTAAGTATTGAAAATGATTTTTACAATACTGCATCATATGAATATCCATATAGACATGAATTAGGATTTGGGATGTACATTTCTTTAAAGCTGAATAGATATAACTATTGGTGGTATCTTGATCTGCGTCATTATGGGTCAGGTATGGTTTTCATCTTGATAAAAGTTACTAATTTCTTAAATTGCTAAAAATTGTGAAACTTGAGTTTGACTCATTGTTTTACGTGTTATGTTTTCTCTGTGTTGGAAGAGTTCTTCAGATAAACATTCAAGTTAAATTGTAAGATGCCTGTTTTTATCCTTCATGTTTACATGCAAAGGGCTTGGTTGGGTTTATTTAGTTTAAGGCATATTTCTATTTGTCCTGCCTTGACCTTTCTCAGTAACTGTTGCGGTGGGACTAATTCCAATAAGTTGTTTGGGTACACTTTAATGTGCAATATACTTATTGGTATAATCTAAATGTATTTTGTTGTATTGGCTAGGAATTTGGATAGAATAAACTGAGTGTCACACCTTGGTACGGCAAGAATGATAACAGTTTTGACTGCGTCAATATACTTTTGGCCTTTAATGAAAACTAAGAAAATTTTAATTGCTTTCCCTTTCTCGGCAATTAGGTGAATTTTTCAGAAATTTTTAATTTCTTTCAAACATAGGAATAATATACTGCATCTTTAAGATTACTCATCTTCCTGCTTTGGTGAGAACAGATAACCTTAGGGAAAGTAGGCTGGCTCTCCAGATTGATTCTTGCCCACCTCTTATTTAGTTAAACAACTATGATTTCCACAAGTTTAATAGGTTCACAGTTGGGTCCATATTCGTTTTTTTTCCTTAAAGTAAGGTAAAATTGGTATTTTGTATATGTGAATAACTTGTTTTAAAATTAAAGTTCAAGGGAGTTGAGGAATACACTGTCAAGGACCTCTCGCGACTTCGTGATCAGTGGGCTACATACGTTGCCAAGTTAATTACAGCCTACAATCGTGAGGTAACATACAAGTAATTTATGATTATTTTTCCTTAAAATAAATTTGTGACTTATTTTTTGTGGTGTCCTAATTGATTTTATATACTTGTAGGTGGAAAAAAAATGAAGGCATATATGCGGACTCCAAAATCAGTGACTCCAAAATCAGTGACATTGTTATCTATTTTTTCTTCTTGGGTAAATTTTCCGAAATTAATTTAGTCCTTTATCGTGTACACTACTTGTTCAAAGCTTAATTTAGTACTTGAACTTGTTTTTTACCCCCAAACAATGATGTATTTGAACTATTTTAATTTAAGTGATGTATTTGAAATATGTACTGTGTGAATTGCATTATAAGATTTGGTATGTTTAATATATTTTGGGTTTATTTTAATTGTAAAATAAACATGAATAATGTGATAAAAAAATAAAATACAACCGGTATAGCACCGTTAATGCAGACACTAATGATTGAAATGACGATGAGAATTTTTTATGTTACTACGTCAGTGGATTCCTGATACTGTAGTCACATAAATCAGTGACATGTAAATCGTATCATTAAATGCTAACACGATTGAGTCACTATCTTGTGACTCTCTAGTGACACAAAATACTGACATAGAAATAGTATCAATTGATACTAACATCATAGTATCATTATTTTGGTGATACTATAGTGACAAAAAATCACTGACACCAAACCTTAGTGTCAGTGTGTTCTGGCTTGAGCATTACTGACGCAATTAACAAGTGTCAGTAAAAGTGATTACTGACACTAATTTAGTGTTAGTAAAGCCCATTTTTCTAGTAGTGGAAGACAAGTGTATGGCCAATATGGAATTCATCACTTTGTAAGATACGAAAAGGTTGTCCCTATGAGATAATATGAATTGGCATGAGAAATCCTTGGTCAAGGTGAAATATATTTGAAGGAGTTCAAATTATATTTTCATGCCAAGTTCATTTAAATTTATTTTGAGATAAAGCATAACTGCTTAACATAATAAACCATAAGCCGTGCTTTTCTCTGGACATGGATGATGAAGAGACCAAGACATAGAGGTACAATGGAATATGTTCTATAGATCCAACAATTCTTGTTATTTGGATAGTTGTGATATACTGCTAGGTGTCACTCATGATTTGTAGAAACCTTAAGATCAATATTGGTAAAGCGTATTAGCAATGCATCTTAAGGTCATTACAAAGGTTCTAATTAATGACTAAAGAGTTTAGCATCATTTAATGAATAAAGAGTTATTATTAAAATAGTTCTACTACCTTATAACTAAGAACCTAAAAGGTCACACACTAAATAGAAATGAAAAAAGGTAGTTACTAGAAAATGAGAAATTGAATTTCCTAATTTTAGGAAAATTAATATTTATATTATAATTCATTGAGAATGAATATATATATATATGTATATATATATATATCTTAAATATAATTTAAAATAGAAATTTAGATGTTCCATAAATAGTTTAAGGAACAATATAAATTTCATAAATCCTTAATTAAACATTATGTAATATCGAGCAATGACCATTTTGGACATGTCCGGTTCATATATGATTATGGACTTCCAGACCAATTTTGAGTTTAGAATTTTGGGCTTTTATTGGATCTAATATAGATTAAGAGAAAGCATTAGAACATGTTACAAAAGAAGCCCACATTTAACCATTTGATTTGGTCAAACTAGGGTTAATTAATTAATTACGAAATTAATTAATTAAACTATTTATTTATTTGATTAAATAATTTATTGAAGTGATAAGATCACTTTCAATAAATAATGGCTAAGTGGGTGGGTCTAGCACATGATAATGTTTGGTGCCATAATTAGAGATAATGATGGTTTTATTTGGTGGAATGAATCATCATGAACTAGCATTCATGTTTCTTCATTATCTCTCTCATTTCAAAACGAAATTTTGAGATTCCGAATCCTATGAACTCCTAGAACATTTCTAAGTGTGGACGGACTAGAGGCATCACAATTGGGGTGCTTAAAGGATCTCAGATCGTGACAAAACAGAAGCTGTTCGTGCAGAGCTCTATTTTCTGGACAGTGTTCGTAGCTTGCTGTTTTCAGTCATTTTCTCTAACTTCACGAAGTTGTTTTTGAAACTCCAAGTGAGGTAATTAAACTTAAATGTTTCCTCTTGATTTTCGTTATTGAATGAAGTCGATCCGAGTTTTCTAGAGCTTCCTCCATCTGTTTTAATTTTACTGCGCAAAAATTACATTATTAGGAACCTCATGGACAAATGTTGTCCTTCACTTATGACTCTTCTTTGATTCACACCAAACTTCAACTAGCTCCATAGCCTAGACTTATCAAGTATAGTATGTATTTATGCATATATGACACAATCTGTATTTAATTTATAGGTAATGCAAATCCTTCAATATCATCCTGTTGGGGAAAAATCAGGTTTTTAAATTTTTATAAACCTATTAAGGACCGCTCTCATATAACATATAAGAACACGTAATCTAGAAATCGTACCTTGAAAATCCGAGTTGGCTTTTTCCGCTGAAGTGATTTAGGATCCTGGATCACGATCTACCACCACCACTCCTGTTGGATCACGATCCGTCACCACCACGCTAGTTAGATCACAAACTATCCCCAATGATCTTCCAGGTTATGACTCAGGTTCAATCTGCACTTGATGTGTGGGCGCCTTTATCACTACCAAAGCAACTAGCACGAGAAAATTTTTCTCTCAACAATAGAGAGAAAAATCTTATTCTCAGATTTGTCTAAAGTGGCTTCTCCCTTTTATGTTGAGAAAATAAGCCTTTTATATCTCCCTTTTTAGTGAAACCCTAGGCTCCAAATAAAACTCACGTTATTTACTTTTCCAATAGGGGACCCACATTGTAAAATAACATAAGGCCCCTTATACAAAAGCTAATTAAATGGAGCCTCTCACTAAATGATATATTTAGGCTTTCGACCCATATTACTAGTTATCTTGCTTATTAGTCCAGTAGTGGTGCAGTCAATTAAATGAGCTAACCCGGGGATCATTTGGGAACATACAATAGTGGCTACAATAATTAGGCATGTAATAAAACTAGCCTAATTATTTAATTCCAAATCTACTCCACTAAAAGATTGGAACTGACTTCCATAATTGTATGCTCGAATAATAATTCGTCCCAAGCCACACTGATTTCTTTACTGCACAATCCTTTGTTAAATTAATATCTCAACTGTCCAATCAATTTAATAACATCTTATTCCTTGATCCTTACTGGTTTTCTCTAATGATCATTTTCAACATACTAAATATGTTGACACACTCTGGCCAGAGATTTCTATGATCAAGTACCGAAAACCTATCAAGTGATGTGTTGTACAAATTCTATATTGTTAATCTATAACTCCAATACTCATAATTGCTCCCACCAAAATACCGGGTAATCTTGACATAAAGATGTGTCGTGCCCATTGGTAACTCAAATGGAATAACAATCACAATCATGAAATCATAATTAACTCAAGATTAAGATTACAGTAAAATCAACGCCTATGAGATTTAATAAGTCTGACAGTTATTATAAAGTTCATTAAATCTCATATGTGATCCAGTTCAATGTAGTCGTACTACATCAATAAATTCATATATGATTATGACAAATCATTCAATGAATTTATTACAGTATATACCCAAATAAAGTGCCCAACTTTATTTATCAACTGCGAACTAAATTTATTTAATCATAAGATAACTTGTATTTATGTCTTCTGTGAATCCACATGGTGATCACATAAATACATATAATATGATTAAATGGACTTTAACACAAATATAAATGCAATTAAGATATTTGAATAAAATACCTCATTAATTTTATTAATCAGAAAAAAATGTTTATTACAGTTAAATAAACACATATGCTTTTAAAGAGCATAATTTCCCAACAATCTCCCACTAGCTCTCAAAGCTTATCTAGCATATTGCTCATGCTCTAGGGCTCTAAGTGCAGGTTATAAAGGTTTCCCACTTATGGCCATTGTAATAAGATCTGCCATTTAGCATCTAATGCCATTTGGGGTACTGTCATATAACCTTTCTACACTATTCCCTTATGAGATGATACTTCCTGTCAATATGTTTTGTTTCTTGTGGTTCTTTGGTTCCTTAAATTGAGCTACCGCACCACCATTATCACAAAATAGTTTCAGGGGTGCAGTTACAACAGGTACCACCTCAAGATTTCGTAGGAACTTGCGGAGCCATATAGCTTCTTTTGCAGCTTCAGATGTAGCCACATATTTAGCTTTTAGTTATTGAGTCTGTGATACAAGATTGTTTCACACTCATCCACCTAATAGCTCCACTTCCTATTATAAACACATAGCCGGAAGTTGTTTTTCTAAAATCCTTATCTGACAAAAAATCAGTATAACCCACTAGTATAAGTTCATCACCAGAATACACAAGCATATAATTTTTAGTTCTTTTCAGATACTTTATAATATGCTTGACTGCAATCCAATATTGAGGTCCAGGATTAAATTGAAATCTTCTAACCATCCCTACCGCAAAACATTTGTCTGGTCCTAGTGTAAAGCATGGAATACATGAGACTTCCCACAGCTTCTGCATAGGGAACTCGTCTCATTCTCTCTATCTCTTTTTAGGTGATTAATCCTTAGAGAATGTAATTCCATGTCTGAATGGTAATAAACCAGTCTTGGAGTTTTCCATGCTAAATCTAGCTAATATCTTGTCAATATAGACCGCTCGAGACAAGGCTGAAATTTTATTCTTCCGGTCTCATAGTAACTTGAAACCAAGAATATGACTTGTCTCCCCCAGGTCTTTCATATCAAATTGTTTTGCTAACCAAATCTTTATTGTAGTCAATACTCCTATATCGTTTCCAATCAGGAGACTATTGTCTACACAAAGAACTAGGAAGGCTATCAATTTTCCTTGAATTTTCTTGTACACTCATGGTTCATCAATGTTCTGAATGAATCCAAGCGATTTAATCGCTTGATCAAATCTGATGTTCCATGACCGAGATGCTTATTTCAATCCATAAATGGATCACTGCAACTTACATACCATGTGTTCTTGGCCTTTTTGTATAAATCCATCTGGTTGCTACATGTAGATGTTTTCTTCAAGATGCCCGTTAAGAAAGGCAATCTTGACATCCATTTGCCAAATTTCATAATCTAGCACTGCAGCAATGGAGAGCAGAATCCTGATGGATTTAAGCATAGCAACCGGAGAAAAGGTTTCCTCATAACCGATTCCTTCTTTCTGAGTAAACTCTTCGGCTACTAATCTTGCTTTAAATGTTTCCACCCTTCCGTCTACTCCTCTTTTTCTCTTGTAAATCCATTTGCACTCTATAGGTTTTACCCCATTTGGTGCCTCTACAAGTTCCCAGACTTTATTGGAATACATAGATCTCATTTCTTGATTCATGGCCATTTTCAAAATTCAACATCTCTATCTATTAGAGCTTCGTTGTAACTAGTGGGATCTTGTACATGTTTATCTGAGATAGCCTTATAGGTTTCTCCCAAAAGTATGTATCTCGCAGGTAACCTAGTTACCCTCCCACTATGACGAGGTTCTAAAAGTGATGGTTGTTCAAGGATAATCCTGTGCTGATCAACTGGTTGTTGTTGTTCTTCATGTTCTATAACAAGTGTTGAAAGCTGAGCAACAACCTGATCTTTTTAATTGCTCTAGTTTTACCTTACTCTTAGGTTATAAGTCATTATATAGTCTTCCTCAAAGAAAGTAAAGAATATTTCTATAAATACATTTCTATCTTGAGGACTACAATTCAGACTTTCCCTTATTCCTTTAAGATACCCAAAACATGCAAGTTTCTGAACACGAATCCATCTTCTCTATCTCTGATTCTAGTAGAAATACTAGTGAAATCCAAATACGAATGTGTCTCAAACCATGTTTGTGATTTTTTCATAATTTCTTGGAGTAGTAGACACCGAGATAGATGAAACTAAGTTCAACAAAACTTTATAGTTTCAATTACTAGTATCTGGAATAAAAAAGGTAAATGATAAACCACTTAGTATATATCTTGCCTTATCCAAAAGAATCTTGTTTCTCCATTTAATTACACTATTGTATCATAGTGTTCATTGACAACCAAATAGTGTTAGAATTCTCCATAGAGATATTCTTTGTTTCGATCATATCGAAATTCTTTTATGTTCCTTGTCTAATTACTTCTGTCTTATCCACGTACTCTTTTGAATTTCAAAAGCAATGGAATCATGACGCATTTAGACAAACATAAATTAAAATGAATATTCATCAACAAGATTGATAGAATACTCATAACCTCTTATAACATGTAAACTAATTAGTCCGTATACAGTTGTATGCGCTAAATCATCAAATACAATGTTATGCTTTTAGCTCAAAAAGAGCATCCTTGTCATATTACTTTTCTAAATAAGATTTATAGAGTTACAATGATCAATCTTAATAGGCCAACAAGTCTATCATTAATCATTCTCTTAAAATCTTATTATAGTTTATATGACTTAAGCATAAATATCAGAGGTGATTTTGGTTTGAAGAAACATTTCTTTTCTTTGATAGATGCATATACTCTTTATCATTATATCTTGCTTTGAATAGATCAATAGACTTATATGATATAAACTGTCTTTATAAACAGAGGATCAAAAAATAACAGTGTACTTCTGTTTATTAAAACAAGTCACCGAAATTAAATTTCTCTAATGTTTGGAAAAATAAAGACAAATATCAAAACTAAAGTCTTGTACAATTGATCTAGTCTTTCAATTGATATAAACTAGCATGTCCTCAACTGCGGTTTGAAGCTTTCTTCACTTAATCTCTTGGTTTCCTGAAAACCAAATAAATGAATTACAAATAAGATTAGTTATCTCAGAATTCATCATTGTATGAATCAATAGAAATCTGAACTAATTAGGAAGCTTAAAGATTTCCTATACCTAATTTTAATAATCTTAGGACAATCTTTCTTCCAGTGACCCTTCTGTCCACATTTGTAACACTTGCCTTTTGGCTTGCCACTTCGTTTAGTGGACAGTTTGTCGATCCCCACTCTTGTTTGCTCATTCTTGTCTTTCGACTTAAGCCTTGAAGAGAATCCCTTTTCAGGAAGTTTTCTGCTATGATAAAATTCTTCTATAGCATGTAGTTCGTGCATTAATTCAATTAAGGTCATATCTTTATTGTTTAAGATATAGCTGACCTTAAACTCTTTGAATGTATCAGGTAAAGATTCAATCACTATGTTAATCTTTGATTTATCATTGATTTGGACACCATGAATCTCTACCTCATTCAAATAGTCCATCATATTGAGGACATGATCACAAACTTTTGTGCCCTCTTCCATCTTAGCATCCGTAATACGTTTTAATGCTGCTTCTCTGGCAAAATGGGTATTTTGCCCAAACATCTGATGAAGACTAGCCATTATTTCAGTGGCTGTTTCCATGCTCCGATGTTTCTTATGCAGTTCCACAGAAATCGAAGCCAATATATAGCGCTTAGCCATTTTGTTAGCTTCGCACCATTTCTCATAAGGCTCCCTCTGATTTCTATAATCGTATAACGATGGTTCAGGAGGGCAAGGCTGGGTCAACACATATTTGCTTCCCTTAGCAGTGAGAATATTAAATATATTGCGTTTCCAATCTAAATAATTTTCACCGGTGAGTTGATTTTTAACAAGGATAATTAATAATGGGTTGATGGAAGACATTTTTTGAAAAACAAAACAAAATAAACATGCATAAATATTTGAAACAAAATTCACAATAAATGACAAAAATGCAAAAAATCATAAATGCATTTTAATTTATTGTAACGATAATCTAGTACCGCTTTGACAAGCTATCCGTTGGGGAAGTCATTTCTACACTTACTAGACCCAATTATGCATTAGATTATTTACTTTCATGTAGAGACATGATAAATAATTATCGTTATCCTTTTGGGTCTTAATTTGTTAACAGAGCTTCGTTAGGAAGGTTAATAACAAATTTTAGTTGAGTGTATAACCATTGTTTCAATCTACGTATTTTTCATATCAATAGTCACCGTTGGGGCAAACAATTGATTGAAAAATATTTCAATTTTATCTTTGAAGAAGTTCATCAAATAAAATGTCTAATATATATACCCTCCGTAGGGAGCATCACCGTATCATGAAGTCGAGGTATATATATAATTTTATCATTGAACTAACAATGGAGCCCGTGGGAAAAATTATCTTGAATTTTCCCTCTCCCACTCAATATTTTAAAATTGATTTTTCCTTTTTAAAACATACATATTGTTAATTGTATGCCTCCTATAATATTATCTAGATGATATCCAATATTATTAAGCATAGACAAATATCAAACAATATAATGAAATTCATAATTAATGAATGACATGTATCATTATGCATAGAGTGGCACTTCCTATTCTATATGACATGTTATCATGGCATGTTATCATCCAAAACATAACATATAGAAAAAACAATTAAATAATCTTAATTCATGGCTTTCCTAATAATGAAAAATACATTAACCCTAAGCCTAATCTTTATTGGGCTTCTTGTCAATGTCCATCTTCCATAAGCTTGTCTTTGTTAATGGACTAGGGGAAATTGGGCTTTTAAAATTTATAATTGGTCCAATTTTACTTTTTTGAAAAGAAATAAATAAATAATTATTATATATTTTTTTATTAAAATAAAACTTTTGGACCAAAAATAAATTTAATGTATTTAATTTTATCTATGCATTTTTAATCCGTTAAGCCCAATTAAATTAGGCCTAAAACTAGGATTAAGTCCAAAATTGTTTTTAGACTTATATGCAAAAAAATTAAAACTCATCAGCCCAAAGAAAAATTATGAAACCATAGGGTCCTTCATGATAAAAACCATGAAACCCTAAAATCATATTTTTCTTTCTTTCTTCTTCCCCAGCCGCCAACTCCAAAAACGGCAGAGACTGTTCACGCATCTCCGACGCTAGCCGACCGTCATCACATCACCGGAAGCCGACCAACTCGCGCGCACTGATGGTTGCGCTGCTTGCAGCGTTGCAGCTGCTGCTCGCGCGCTGCAGTTGCTGCATGTGCAGTGCGCGCTGCTCGCGCACTGGTTCGTCGCTGCAGAATTTCCGGCCTTCGTTTATGAAATTTCCGGTTTCCATGTTCCGATCTTTTAATCCGAGATTACTTTACAAATATCCTAGGCCAATTTCGGCTTACAAAAAAATCTATAACAATAAAATAAATCAAGAGGGAAACATAGTGATAAAAAACCACCCCTCTTGTTACAGATCCAAACGAAAAATACAACGGAAAATCTAACCATGAATTAAGACAAACCATAACATGCTTTATTCATATATTTAAACAATTAATATATATCTGAATAAATTGTGCCACTCTAACACATAATTTCAAGAATGATTTCATACGAAATTCTTATATATTAATATGAGATCGCTCTGATACCAATTGTTGGGGAAAAATCAGGTTTTTAAATTTTTATAAAACCTATTAAAGACCGCTCTCATATAATATATAAGAACACGTAATCTAAAAATCGTACCTTGAAAATCCGAGTTGGCTTTTCCGCTGAAGTGATTTAGGATCCTGGATCACGATCTACCACCACCACTCCTATTGGATCACGATCCGTCACCACCATGCTAGTTAGATCACAAACTATCCCCAATGATCTTCCAGGTTATGACTCAGGTTCAATCTGCACTTGACGTGTGGGCGCCTTTATTACTACCAAAGCAACTAGCACGAGAAAATTTTTCTCTCAACAATAGAGAGAAAAATCTTATTCTCATATTTGTCTAAAGTGGCTTCTCCCTTTTATGTTGAGAAAATAAGCCTTTTATATCTCCCTTTTTAGTGAAACCCTAGGCTCCAAATTAAACTCACGTTATTTACTTTTCCAATAGGGGACCCACATTGTAAAATAACATAAGGCCCCTTATACAAAAGCTAATTAAATGGAGCCTCTCACTAAATGATATATTTAGGCTTTCGACCCATATTGCTAGTTATCTTGCTTATTAGTCTAGTAGTGGTGCAGTCAATTAAATGAGCTAACCCGGGGATCATTTGGGAACATACAATAGTGGCTACAATAATTAGGCATGTAATAAAACTAGCCTAATTATTTAATTCCAAATCTACTTCACTAAAAGATTGGAACTGACTTCCATAATTGTATGCTCGAATAATAATTCGTCCCAAGCCACATTGATTTCTTTACTGTACAATCCTTTGTACCACATCGTTAATTAAATTAATATCTCAACTGTCCAATCAATTTAATAACATCTTATTCCTTGATCCTTACTGGTTTTCTCTAATGATCATTTTCAACATACTAAATATGTTGACACACTCTGGCTAGAGATTTCTATGATCAAGTACCGAAAACCTATCAAGTGATGTGTTGTACAAATTCTATATTGTTAATCTATAACTCTAATACTCATAATTGCTCCCACCAAGATACCGGGTAATCTTGACATAAAGATGTGTCGTGCCCATTGGTAACTCAAATGGAATAACAATCACAATCATGAAATCATAATTAACTCAAGATTAAGATTACAGTAAAATCAACGCCTATGAGATTTAATAAGTCTGACAGTTATTATAAAGTTAATTAAATCTCATATGTGATCCAGTTCAATGTAGTCGTACTACATCAATAAATTCATATATGATTAAGACAAATCATTCAATGAATTTATTACAGTATATACCCAAATAAAGTGCCCAACTTTATTTATCAACTGCGAACTAAATTTATTTAATCATAAGATAACTTGTATTTATGTCTTCTGTGAATCCACATGGTGATCACATAAATACATATAATATGATTAAATGGACTTTAACACAAATATAAATGCAATTAAGATATTTGAATAAAATACCTCATTAATTTTATTAATCAGAAAAAATGTTTATTACAGTTAAATAAACACATATGCTTTTAAAGAGCATAATTTCCCAACACATCCAGCATCAGTTATTTAGATGTTAAGTTTAGCGTAGCAATCGGTCCCCCAAAGAGAAGAAGCTAATTTTAATTCAGCGTAAGTAATTACGTTACACATGAACTGATCCAATTTCATATATTGCTGGTTTCAAAAATAGGTATCAAGTAGCACACAAATTCATTAGATAATCATTGTTTGATCATGGATCTCGTGCTGAGATGCCATAAGCTTGATCTCCAGTGTCTAGCTACCTGCAAATAGGAGGAAATGTTGATGCACGTGCAATGCGAGCACGTAGAAATGAGATGTGATAGAAGAATTATTTACCCGAGATGGAGTATCTTCTTGTCCGGTTGAAAGTAAGCGGTGCCACCACCCTCGATGATAGCAGGACTGAAGAAATTCCGAGAAGCTAATGCATGGATTGCATTCAGCTCTTACCCAGTCACCATGTTTGCTTGCTGAAACCTCTCTATTTCTGCTATCTGAGTTTCAGAAACCATGAAATTTTAATAACGTTCAGAAATTTTGGGAGAGAGTGAGACAAATGCATTATACATACGAAGGACTGATTAGCATACCTTTGATCGGAGACACACACTGTCGTTTTCTGGCTCAATCTCCTATGAAAATGAAAATGTTGAATAGTTTCATAAAAGCTTGGAAGAAAATGAAAAAGGCTAAACAGGATTTAAATAAATTTTAATTATTACCCTTTTCTGCAAGAACTCAATTTCAGCTAGCAGCATTTCATGCTGTTGCACAAAACAAAAAACACACAAAGCAACAAATATATTTATAAAAAGACAAAAAATTACATGTACTGAACCTATACCGATAATGTTTATGCAACGTATTATTGCAAAACAATGGTGCATTGCTCAAATTCAATTATTATTTTTTGTTGATTTCATGCCTTCTTGAACCTGATCCTAGTGATGCCTCGCTCAAGCCTGTTCTCCAGTTGCTTAAACTCCTTTACAGTTAAAGAACTCAGACAATCACCCATCAAATGCCTATATGAAGAGTCAAGAGTGAGATAACCAATTGAAATCGTATATTTCGGCATAATTAATTAATAACTACGCTTAATATGAAAATGATTGCTGATGAAATAATTGAAAATACCTGTTAGAATTCTGTAACATTTGAATTTGCTGCTGCAGCTTCGCTGATTCCTGCTGATAGTATTGTTTCCATGGGTCACATGTAATGGGAGGAGTTAAATTTTTATTGGGAACTTTATATTTCAATGCTAGCTATGTGATAACAAATGGTAACTAGTTGGTTTTTTCATTTTTTTCACCTTTTCATAATAATATATATTCCTAGCAAAGCCTGAATTTATAGCTTAAATTAATGAATTACTTACCTGAGTATTGATCTCAGTAACAGTGCCAGGATTTGAATCATCCGAACATGTCTTCTTGTACCTATCAATGGTTGACCTTATGCTGGTACGTGCATAACACATAAATTTCTAATTATTTAGCATAATTTTTTTTTAAAAAAAAAGGAATAAGAATGGAGGAAGCTGAACTTTAATAAACAATTTTGTTTCTTTATTAAATATCATTTATGTTGTCCCATTAATTTTCATGATCCTTCAGCCTTCAGCTACATGCATAAACAAAAATAGACATAAAAGAAAGACATACTAAATAAGATTTATATAAAAATGTTTTAACTTATTTTCAATTCTTCATTCTCAGGGAGGACATTGGAATAAGTTTACTAAACCTAGCTACCCTCTACATCAAGCTAGTTCATTAAGTCCAGGTTCAAAGTGGCATTTCTTTACTCTCTAATTTGAGAGAATTTTATCCCCACAAGCCAATTGAATATTGAGATGAGAACTAAACTAATAGGTGCTTCTTGATATACGTATCAAGTTAACATTTCAAGTCCTACGCCTAATTTTTCAATTGTAAGTTTAATGTGTTAAGGTTTCTTTAATCCAACCTTTTAAGTTAAATATCTAATAATATCGAAGTTACTTGTGTCAACAGTCTCATATGACATACTACAAGAAAACTGCTAATAGATGATAAACAATTTATGATAGATTCTGGGTACATCATAAAATTATGATATACTTGTGATATAATTTTTAATCTATCATAAATTAATAATGGTCTTGTGATAGAAATATTTTCTATCATGAATTTATGATGATTTTATGATAGGATTATCATTTTTCACGAACTTATAATAGAATAGTGATAGAAATTTAATCTATCAAAAAATTGTGATAAAAAATTATTTTGACCATATTTGACCCTAATTTATATATTATTTTATTTAAAAAACAAAAGGTGCG
The DNA here is from genome assembly GCA_029633175.1 of Citrus glauca. Classification (NCBI taxonomy): domain Eukaryota; kingdom Viridiplantae; phylum Streptophyta; class Magnoliopsida; order Sapindales; family Rutaceae; genus Citrus; species Citrus glauca. The sequence continues at coordinate 25,446,939 of JAQOOD010000003.1, read as the reverse complement.
TTTTAATAATTAAAAAAAAAAGGAAAATGCTGGCAAACTGTATAGTTTTAGGTACTTTCAACTTTCTTTCTTCCTTTTTTGGTCATAAGTGTTAAATGAATACACACTTAGAAAATAAAACACTGCTTCTCTCGTCACTCTCTCATTTTCTTAGTTTTTGTCTTTTCTTTCATATTCTCGACAACCAATCAGTTTACAAATCATTCGACAAACAGTTTACAAATCCTTCGATTTTGAAGGAAAATGCAGTACCAGAGGTTGAAGCAGCATCAGCAGCAGCAACAAGCATTGGTGTAGCAAGCGCTTCTTCAATAGCAGCCTCTTAGCCACTCCTCAGGTCCAATTTCTAGTTTGCATGTTGTTTCTCGTCGCTTATGTGAATCCAAGATGCCGTGATTTCGATTGTGTTTTCATAATTTCAAGCTTTGATTTGTTTGCGCTATTTTAGGTTTAGCTTGTGTGATTTCGATGTTCTTGTTTGTTTTAGTTTTTAATTTTCAAGCTTTTCTAAATTTAGGTTTTGATGATTCTTGTTTTGTAATTGTTCAAATTTCTGGATGTTTGTTTAAATTTTCAAGCTTTGTTCAATTTATTTTACTTTCCAGATGCGTATTTTGGATCTACTTAGTCAGCTAGCCGCCGCTTCTTAATTTCGTTGACAATTCTTTTAAGCATGAGTACCTTCTTAATGAGTGCTTTGAGAGTTGGAAGGACAGTGTCACTTTACTGTTGGTGGTGTTTAACACATATTCTCAAGCATAAGTCTCATGTTTTGAATTTGCACTGACTTTATATAAAATCTTTATGTGTTCAATACAAAAACTAAGCAAGGTGTAGCACAGGCAATTATTCGCTCAGTGATTGATTTTAAGAGGGACCCCTGGCCCAAAGTTTCCGAAAATGCAAAGGACCTTGTGAAGAAGATGCTTAATCCTGCCCAGAGCAAAGGCTTACAGCTGAGGAAGTACTAGGTAATGCTCAATAATGTTAATTCAATGGGTTATATACACATTGACACTTCTACCAAAAAGGGCCTTTATGATGGTTTTTACCTGTCATCTACCCTATGGCATGACAGTTGAACGACCGTCTTTGATTCCGGTGTCAAAAAAATAAGATGACTATTTTATATGCCACAATTCTATTATAGTAACTTTAATGAAAAAATGTCACGCATGATTAATTTCTATCATAAACACTTCTCATTCATGACTGTTATCTGTCATATAACAATGACATATTTAATTGGAATAATAAATTATTTAATTATTTTAATTAAATATTAATTAGTTAAAATTATTTTTATTAAATTTGACGGAAATACATGAAATTTTAGTATGTGAAATTTTAGCAGTAAATAAAATATATTTTAATTATTTGGCAGGAATTAACAAAATTGGCATCAATTTTGTTTATTTTTTTTGCGACAATTGAAATATATTCTTTAAATTATTATATAACTAGAGAATATATATATATATATATATATATATATATATATATATTCTTAAACACATTCACAAGTTTTATAGAGTAAAATTCAACTATGAAATAAAATAACTACAACAATTATAGTTAAATGAATACTTGATTAAGTTTTAATTTGGTTCCTAACATTAAAATTACAATTCTTAAATAAACAATCTTGAGTCAACCATCTAAATTAACCAGCAACAATGCCTGAGTCAACCATCTGAATAAACCAGCAACACCAGCTAATTAAAGCACCTGGTGTTAACATAAACACAAAAAGAACAATCTTAAATCAACATTAAGAACAGACCAAACTGCCATGAATATGATACTACCATCAAATGCAAGTAAAACATTTGCAACAGAACCAAATGCAACGGAAATTTTGGAGAGCATCAAATAAACCAAACCAAATCCCACTAGTTCGCACTTCTAGTAATTAAACTATATGCAATGTTCAATTAAACTAAATGTAGTGTCATACTATCATTACATTCAATTTTTCCAGAAAGGCAGTGTTCCATCAACAAAGCACCTAAACCAAACCAATCTAATCCAACATAATTACAAGCTCAACCCAAAACAATTATACATTATATACGACATATCAAAATTCAAGCCAACCTAATATAGCCAAGTAAATTAACATTAAAACTCAAAACAGACCTAAAATAACCAAAGTATTTAAGAAATAGCTCCTCACCTTATATGAGCATTCAGACATAATTCATGCATTCATAAATTGCTTGTGTCCTCGCTATATGCATTTTAGGTGCATTTTCAACTTTATTGAGGCTAACGTGACCTGGATTCCTGATCCCAATAGGTTTCCCCATCTTATCTGCTAAAATTTTGTCATATAAGCAACTAACATTCAAGAAAAAGCAATAAGTGAGAAGGCAACGGTAACAAGAATACAACTAAAGTGATTTTGAATGTAAATATTCCCCATCATCAGCCTATTTATAGTTTATCAGGTTTCCAAAATAACTCTGTAAATCATTTTCCTTCTACATATTCAAGATCTCTCCAACCGATAACAAATAAAGCAATGATAGTTTAATAGGCATAGCCAATAATATGTGCAAGAGATTAAATCCAGACCTGTCCATAAATGAAGGTAAGTTAAGCATTTAGGTAAAAGCAAAACAAAAACTTTGACATGATCAAAACTTCACTTGTTTTCCATTGCTAATATCACCAAACAAAATCAAAATAGGACACCTTTTTTATCTTGGAAAGTACTAAAAGGGCACACAATCTTGCAATAGTTTTCAGTAGGTTATAAAGGATATTTACTTAGGCGTCCACAACATTGTGCAAGTGCAACTTAATGCCATATTGAAAATTTAATGCCTACAAAAACAAATAAATAAATTTAAAAACAAAAATAACATACTGTCAAGAATATCATATATGCCATGATGCAGAAGTAAACAAATTCAATAAGAGACCTCACTATCTCGTTTGCAATCGTGAGTAACTTTTGTGATGTAACTAGACTTAAGTGTAGGCTTACAGGCTTTCCCAATTTCTCCCCACCCTGAATGGCGTCAACCAGGTATATAGCTTCTGGAAATGCTAGCTGCCAAAAATCACAAAGCTTAAGTTTATAAATTTTCTCATTAATCAAATTCACATACATATAGTAGATAGGGTTTGGTTCATTCCTATTAAAACACAACAAACATAAATATGTATTTCATTTTGCACATATAGTATATGGATCAAATAGGACAACAAAACACATTATACCTGCATCATACAAGACTTCCATGGCGATAAATGTCAACTCCCTCACAGTCAAGACCAATGACCAATTGCTTATCAGAAAATGGTTCCAAGAATTCAGCAGGGAGTTAAGAAGCATTGGTAACAATATGGATTGGAATCACCAAATCTATGGGCTTTGCATATGAAATATAAGAACAAAGATAGTGGAAAAAAATGTTGCAACTCAATAAAGCTTCAACTAATAACTCAAAAAAGAATCTATCAGTTGCTTATAACAAATTAAGAAAATAAAATTATAAATGTGATTCTAACAAATTAGTGATTGAATTTGAAATTGCTTTTAAAAAAATCTTAATTTCCACATAGATTTAGGATTCTTAAAGAAAATAATTTTTCATCTTCGTAAAATTTCTAAATAACCAAACACAAAGCTAGTTCAAAATACAAAAAGCTAAATGAAAAACGAATCTAATGACATGCATGCACTCCCCAATTAACAATTGGGGTTGTTCAATTACAGCCTAAATTTTAAAAATTAAATTCGTGTTCGAAATTAAAAAAATAAATGTAAATTAAATTAATTAATTACCAAGGTCTGAAGTGGGGAAATATCAGCGTGATGAGAAGGAGACTAAGCCGTCTCTCATCAGGACCATCCAACCAGATCAAACTTTTTTTTTTCCTCTGTATTATACCCTATTAGGGATTTTACTTTAGCTTTTCTTTTTTATTTTTTGGAAATGAATTAAAATAGAAAAAAGTTAAAGAAAAAGAAAAAAGAGTTGGTTCTTATGGTACCATAACAAGAAGTCCACAAAATTGCACTTCATGTGGACTAGGGATTCAACATTACAAATTAAAAAATTACTGACGTCGTTTCCTTACTCTAATTTGCAAATTAATTGACTGTTGGCTTTTTATTAACTTACCTTTGCTCCTTCTTCTCTTTATTCTCTAATGACAGTTGGTGTTCTGAATGAGGGGTTGTTGAATGACGGCTGACAGTTGGTGTTCTGAATGAGGGGTTGTTGAATGACGGCTGATGAGTGTGAGTGCAAAAGGCTTGGCAGTTAGAGTGCTTCTGTAAATTCATGATGGGTGCTTGGTGGCTGTAATGGGCTTCGTTCAATTGATTTTCTTCAGTTGTGATGAGGCTGTCAGGGACCGTAGATGATTAGGATTTTCGTCAATTGCGTGAAAAATAAGAACTCTGCAAAAGGCTTCTTTTGTGCTTAAGAGAGAACAAAAAAAAAAAAAAGATATAGAAGGGTTTCAATCGTATTTTGCTAAGTGTTGAAGCGTTGTTTACAAAACAAAATTAAAAATTAAAAATAACAAAAATACATATTCATGACTACTGAAATTGAGTCCACAAAAAAAAAGGATTCGAGAGAGTGAAGGCTTATGGAAACAAAATCTATTCAAATGAACTTACATTGAATTGAGATGGAGCTCTTGGATCTTCGTGCAGCCAAGTTCATTGTGGTGGTGGCCAAGAGAGCGAAAGCTTTTGGAAATTGGAACTAGGGTTTTGACGGCTACAGAAGGAAAGGTCAAGGAAAAATGAGAGAGTGACAATAGGGGAGCGAACAAGAGAGATAGGGGGACAAAAAGAAAGAACGAAATTTGGGGTTTAGGGCTGAAATGAGAGGGATCGAATATTTTGGCCGAGTGTTGTGTTAGATACTACTTGTACCAACTCTAAACGGTACCGTTTACACTAAGATCTCATTTCAATCGTTGATAAATGTCTGTCACGCCTAGCAAACGACATCGGCTTGTATTGTAAAAGACTTACTGTTTTAAATTCTAAAAAACTAGAGAAATTCAAGTATGACATCTATTTATCATTTGTTTATGTCAGTAAGCTATAAATCATAAATATGTCATGAAATCTTGATTTAAGATTATATATCACGAATATGTCATCTCCTCATGATAGAATCCTGACTCAACGTTATCCGTCATAAAAATTATGTCATAAATACGCGTTTTTTAGTAGTGTGAAGTTTAATCAAGTAACAGTTCGTCCTCGTGCATGCAGAGCATCCTCGGTTACAAAATGCCAAAAAGGCTCCAAATGTTTCACTGGGTAAGACCGTGAAAGTAAGGCTTAAACAGTTTTCTGTAATATGACAACCCAATTTCTATGCTATCCATGAGAGCGGAATTTGAAATCCCAAATCTATCGATTTCAAGATAATGAAATTTTCACGGCACCCACATTACTTTAATCACAGTTAATCCATGTACAAAATGATTAACTAAACATTGATTAATTGTAATAGCATATAGTCTATAGTTTCTTTTTATATATATTAAGTTAAAATATTGAAATAGAAATTAACAAAAAAAAGTATATTAGTATTGTGTCACATTTTAACCTTTGAAATATATCACATCAAAATATACTTATCTGGCACCAACGTGGCAATATCCTTCTCGTAGAGTGATTAAAGAAAAATGATAGCTTACATATATCATGCCACCCATTTCTTACGTTCGATCAATTCAACACGACAAGCATGAGGTTTAATTTACTAATTATTTTGAAAATTTAGCGTTCATTCGATGATTTATCATAAAACGGCAGAATGTTTGATTTAATTCGTGTAGCCATTTGAAAAAGCGTTGCATGTAATAGCGCGCTATGAAAAAAATAATATGAGAATTACTATATGCTTTTAAAAAGGTATAGTAACTGAAGGACCCATAGTTTGTGATAAGAATTGTGAGTAAATTCATTACATGGCCCCAACCATATATTGTTGCGGTTCAGGAACTGCTGTTGATACTGAGGCTGTAACTGGTACTTCCTATGATTCAGTTTAATTAACTTGGCATTGCTAGATTGCAGTTGTGTTCTTTATCAACTCTTGCTTAAAAAATGATGTATTTTCTTTTTTTCATAATATTGTAGCAAACACGTTGTAAATTTTTTTCATGTCCCTGGATATGCTTAGCTCACAGCTGAAGTTACATCATTATCATACTGGTCGAGAGTCAAGGGTTGTTACAGCATTGACTCTTCTCAAGAAGCACCTTTTCAAGTTAAGTTCATTCCATTTCCATTGTTTAGTTATGAGCAACATATGTTTGGATAGTCTTTAAGAGTGCGTGATTCTGATCGGTTTTTTTTTTTTTTTCCAGCTACCAAGGTTATGTGCAAGCTGCTTTGGTTCTTGGTGGAGTTGATTGCACTGGACCTCATCTTCACACAGTTAGTTTTCTTCTTCTTGCAGAATTGTCAGAAACGATGATGATTCTTCGTACTATTTAACAAATATCTTAGGCAAAATACTGATGGCTATGGTTAATTTTGCGGATATATCCACACGGTTCAACTGATACTTTGCCATTTGCGACAATGGGTTCTGGTTCTCTTGCTGCCACGGCTATGTTTGAATCAAAATGCAAAGAAGGCCTGATTGTAAGTTTGCCTGTTATAATTTCTTTTTTTATAGGTGCTATGAGGATGTTTTTTCATGTTTAATTCACTTTACTGTTTATGATCATCTCATGAACTTTTAGTTCTCTGGAAAAGCTTTTGAAGTATACTTAGATGTTGCCATCAAGTGGTTTAAGTTAATGCAAATATGTTTTGATCAAACGACGCTCCTGTTACATTTGGATTTCATTTATTTATTTGCAAGTGGTAACTTTTACACCATGACTTGTGTCGGTATTGTTTCATAAAATAAAAATAAAAATTGTCAAATTGACAATATTTTTGCTCAATGTCCACAAGAACTATACTTTTTTTGCTAATTAAGACCTAAAATTGGTTGAAACTCATCTCCCAATACCTCAATTGAAGTACTCTATTTTCTTTTTTCCCTCTTAAGCATCAGACTCACTAGTTATTTGGCTTTTTATGAGTTTAATATTAAATTTTCAAATTCGTTGCCCCAAAATTGATTGATACCTTCAGTTTCCCTTGTAAATTGTAAGCTTTTTATGAGTTTAATATAGTTAGTTGGCTTTTATGTTTTAGTGTTGTAGTTCTAAACAATGAAATAAGTTTTCATATTATTCATTGTATTGCCGTTGGAAGAGGGTATTGCTTCTGGAAGTCTTGCTGTTGGAATATTTCCATTAATCTTTGAAAGTTTTGTTGGGGAACTTGGCTCGGTGGCCCGAATTTGAATTACTTTTTGAAACGACCCGCTCCGCACTCTCAGAACGAGTCTGTCTAAACTCGTAAAATCGGATCGAATAATATAATAATATCTAAGGATTCTACCGAAAATTCAGCAGAAACTACCCTATAAATACAACATTCTCAAAACTACAATTTACAAAATAACACTCCCAATAATATCTCAATAATCATCCAAACTTCAAATCTAACTTCACCGGTCAACATAACAAAATCACTCCAAATCACTCCAATATAAAACAAATACAATGGTTATCCTTAATAACAAAATATAACCATAAATACAAATCACAATATCCCAAATATCAAGATATTAAATTTACGACTCCTAACACCATCACGTGAGCAAAATTACAAATCTAACTACCGATGCTGGGTTGACGGATGTACCAGCCAATTTCTTGTGGGGGGAAATAATATGATAAAAAACATAGTGAGTATAAAACTCAGTGAGTGGAGATTAGTTTCCGAAAAATAAATTTATTTAAAAGAATTACTCTTCTTCAAATCAATTCCATCAAAATATCATTCTATCTTTCTCAAACTTTCACATTCTCTTTCCAATCACTTACTTGAGCTACCATCATTCGATTACCGCTTAGTAGGACACTCTCTTAACTTTCATAACTTTCATACTCTTTAGGCTTCTCGCAATGCGCCCTTTGCCCACTTATCTCATAACTATAAAAACATCTCGAGACTCCTCCACTAAGCTAGTAACGAATTCAAGCATCCAAGCTAAAACTTTAAAATAATCTTTCTTTCTTTAAATTCCATTTGGCTAAATCCATTTTCTCATTTTCCAGAAAACATGGAAAACATAATGCATTTCGTGCTCATGCCAATGAAATATTCACACACGCCCATGTCCATAAACACATATCAACGTATCATATCAACACATCACATAAACACATGGGCAGAACATATAAATCAATATCCGTACATATATCAAAATAAACTTTTCAAACATATCAAACATATATATATTGTTTATTGTGATTCGTTTGGAAATCCAATTTACTTACATAAACATATTTAATTTAAATCAGTCACTGAAATACTATATTACATAAATCTGAGTAAAATCGATAGAATAATAATACTTATCATATCAAATATTGTATATCAAAATTTTTTCATCAAACAAGTACCCAGGGAAATGATCTCATCATATCCGAACCTCAACGGACAGGCAATGACATACTATCTAGGTATCGCCACGCCCGAGAGCTCCACGGATAGATAGGGAAAATCTCATATCTCATCATATCTACTAGTCCTCAAAGGACAAAAGCGCCCAAGCACACGGCCCAAAGCCTCTGTGTGTACTCAGACAGGCCCCAAAGGCCTGTATATCATCTGTATCATCTATATCATTTGTATCTCAACAGCTGTTTGTATCTTATATCAGTATATATGAACTCATCATACTGCATGCATATGCCCCCAAAAGGCAAAAGCACCCAAACACACAGCCTAAAGCCTCTATGTGTGTTCAGACGGGCCCCAAAGGCCTCTATCTCATCTCATCTGTATCTCTGTATTCATATCATATTATCTGTTTCTCTGTATCTGGAGGGGAGGGTACTGTTTAATGATTTCTCAAATAACATTTATACATATGTACATAAAACATATAATCTCATTTGAAATCTCATTTCCTTTTTCTTCAACATATCTCAAATCCACTCAAATCTAATATCATGCATTTACTTAAATGCGACAATAAAATCATTATTCAAACTCATTTTAATAATAATAAATCTAACACATAGATAAATCTCAATTTTCTAGAAAATCATTAAATTAAAGCATCAATTACTTATTTTTCAAACATACTGCACTGTATCATAAAATCGGCATATACTTATAAAAATAAGTTTTGTATATTCTATTCACAGTGACGATGTCCAGACTCGGTATCAACAACGTCCGCGAGTTGATTCTCGTTCGCAGATCCTCGTAATCAAGAAAACGACATAATCATTCTCTGTACAACTAATATTACATAATACTTCTCGAAACGAATATCTATCAACAATAATTATTCCCGCATGTACAAAATTACCAAAATACCCTTACATGCCAAAATTACCAAAATGCCTTCAACATCATTATTTTACCGAAATATTCATAGAATCTTCAATTACCAAATTTTTCTCAATTTGGATCACGGAAATAATCACAATGTCTAAAATTACAAAATTACCCTCGGAGCGTAAAATTACCGAAATGTCCTTCACAACTTAAATTACCGATTTATCCTCGAAATCACAAATTACCTTACTGCCCTAACCTCAAATTACCAAATTACCCACTGATTTCACAAATTAAAAATCACCCCCAAAGTTTTGTGAAATTATCGAATTGCCCCTGCCGGTCAACGGTGACCGGACTTTAGTCAACGGCGACGGGGAGCTTAGGTCTGATAGTTCCGGCCACGCTGAGTCCAATGGTGGAGGCGGTGACCTCCCACGTGCGGTGACGGCGGCGGATCGAGCTCCCAAAGCCGCGAGTTTTCCAAGAGCAAATCGGCGGCAATCCGGCCGATTCAGGTGACGGGGTCGGTCGGAAAATGATGTTGGTGACGTGAAGAGTAGAACCCAGCTGGACGCGTGCCCAAACTCCAGTGAAATCGACGGTGACTAAAACGGGTTTGGCCGCGGGTTTTCGAGCTTCACCGGCGGCGTTCCTGACGTTTTCCGACAACGAGGGCGGCATGGATACGTTACTCGTCTCTCAAGCTTCAAAATGGTACCAAGCATGCCCGGAACGGAGGCCGAAATGGGAAAATTGACCGGGTCAAAGCCGCGGGTCGGGTCGGGTTTCTCGGGTCAAACTGGGTCAAAACTCACACTCTCTCTCTCTTCTGTTTCTTTCTCTCTCTTAATTTCCAAAACAGTTCCCCTTGTCCACAAATATAAACCGGCTCTCTCTCTGTTTTTTTTTAACATAAGCTTAATACAGATTAAGCTTATGCTAGATTCGTAACGGAACTAAAATCCGACCACTCGAGCTCTTAATCGCACTCAATTTATCTCGATTCAAAGACGAAAAATTAAATCATACACTTAATGAAGAAAATCAAAGTGCATATGTTACACTTTTCTTGGAATTTAATTGAAATTTAACTATTGTTTTTATATTTTGGCATTCTTTTCTTTTAATTTGGGATGTTTTATTATGTGTTGGTGGCAATGACATTGAAAACTAAATGTATTTATTTTGAAATTAATTTGTTGGATTGAATGGATGTTAATTACACTACAAGAGTTCTTATTATTTACGACATCACATATACAACATTCTTTGAAGAAACGTTGTAACAAGTAATATTGACAGGTTTTATTTAAAAAAAGCTGTGAAAAAATCTTAAGTTTTGATTGACTGTGGTGTTAAAGTTAGAAGCACGTTTAAAAAATTGAACAAAGCGGAGACAAAAGAAATTTATTACTAACTGGCCCACACTAAACTCCATGCACCCTCCATTCTATATATTTTGCTTATTACGAAACCCACGCCTAGGGATGACAATTGTACCCACAAATCCACTCAAATCCGTCCGTTAAAACCCGCCCGCTGTGGATAATTTTACCCGTTGCGGGTGGGTTTAATATTATAAGTTAAAACCCGCACATGGATGCGGGTGGGTTTGGTAGTGACCTTAAATCCGCTGGATATCCGCATGGATGTCCGTCAAACCCGCAATATTTTTTTAAATATTTTTAATTTAAAACATGTATAAAGAAAATTATGCAATTGTTCAAAATGTATTTTAACTTCAATATAGTATAATATCTATTATACATTATAATATACAAATTTATAATCATCTATATTTTTTTTCTTCATATACTTGTTACTTGTAGATGCGAATTTTCTAATAAAGTAGGAAATAGCAAATTCTCCGAAAATGAAGATATTATTGATGAGGTAAAGAATTAAGTTTCTTTAACTTAATTCAAGGATTGTTATATACCTATTATAATTTTGTATGTATTATTTTTTTCTTTAACTTAATACATAGATTATTTCATTAATGTAATTTATTCTCCGAATTAGTATTTGAAAATAATAATATTAATTATTATTGTAGGCATCGTGTTGGATAAGTGCTTGTTGCAGTGAATGAAATGAAATATCTTCTCTTGGAGTTTGTTTTAAATGATGATATGAAATATAATTGTTATTTTTAGATATTAATTTGTATTTTTTAAATGAATTTGTATAACTTATACTTAAATTTGAGAATGTGTTGAATTGATGTTGAAATTTTAATTTTTCATTTGCATTAGTTAAATGTAAAATTGAGTATATTATGTAGAAATTGAAGTTATTATTATAAATTTATATATTAAATATTAGTGATTTTAAATGTAAAAACCCGCTGGGTACCATTGCGGGTTTGGTAATTATCCAAACCCGATGCAGGTGGGTTTTCTTAAAAAAATTAAAACCCGCTGCGGGTTGCGGATGGGTTTGGTAATTTAAATTTTATGCGGGTTTGATTTAGTAATGATAAAGCCGCTGCAGGCGGTGCCCATTGCCATCCCTACCCACACCAAAAGCTTTTTTTTATCATCTTTTTAACTCAAACAAAAGACCCAACTCACGTCAAAAGCTCACCCAAATCCAGAAACCCACGCCAAAAGCTTTTTTAATCATTTTTTTTTAACTCAAACAAAAAACCCAACTCACGCCAAAAGCTCACCCAAATCCAGAAATCCACGCCGAAAGCTTTTGTTATCATTTTTTTAACTCAAACAAAAAACCCAACTCACCACGCCAAAAGCTCACCCAAATCCAGAACGAGCACATTTTTTATTCAGTCTCATTTTCGATTGAATTTAATTCGTTTCTCAATTTCATAAAAACACACGGTACTAAAATCCACTTCGTTATTATTTGAAATTTCTTGTAAGTCTTCTCTCATTATCTTAGTTGCATATGTTAATTTCTTAATCTTTTAAGATTTTTTCCTCAAATTCTTCAATTTATTTCAGCTTCGGTTTTGATTTTGCCGAGGCGAAAATTGTATTCGGCTTCCTATTCTAGTAATTTGTTAATCTCCATCTTCGTATTTCAATTTATTTGATTTCAACGAGATTGTTCTAGTTGTTTAATTGTTTTAATTTCGTTAAATTACTATGTTCTTTTTTTTTTTGAGATATTTGATTAAATCGACTATGTTGAGACTTGAAATTTTTGATCTGACACTTTAATTGTTCTTTTTAAAGTGTGCCGTGTACTTGGTGAATTTGAGCTTAAGAAAAAACTTACAATATTGAATGTTGTTTAATCAAATTCCTCTGCAAACTTTTATTTTGTATATATATATTCTTCAGGCTATGATATATTTGTTGCAGGATCATTATCTAAAGAGGAGAAGAAAACCTTTTGTAAGAGGCTATTGGATATAAAGTTACTGGATGGATATGGCTCCACCATTGGAAACTGCATTTTGATCTATGAGTGTAAAATTAAGGGTCTTAAATCCCATGACTATCATGTTTTGATGCAACAGTTGTTGACAGTGGCATTAAGAGGTCTTTTACCTAAAGGACAAAGATTTGCGATTTTTCAACTTTCGGCATATTTCAATGAATTATGTTGAAGAGTTATCGATGGGGCTAAGTTAGAAGAAATGGAAAACGACATTGCTGAAACTTTGTGTATGCTGGAAAGATTTTTTCCTCCATCATTTTTTGACATCATGATCCACTTGACAATTTATCTAGAACGTGAAGCTCAACGGTGTGGTCTAGTACAATATTGTTAGATGTATCTTTTTGAAAGGTGTGTTAAGTTAGCATTAATATCATGTTTTTTATTATAGTTTATTTTTCAATACAACTAATATTTTTCTTTTAAAAATAAATTATGTAGATTTATGAAAAAATTAAAGGGATATGTTAGGAATAAGCACGACCAGAAGGATGTATAGCAGAATGTTATCTAGCTGAAGAATGCATGAGATTTTGTAGTGGATACATGAAATGTGTTGGTGCATTAGGTTCTCGACATAATCGTAATGAAGATATGGGTGATGAAACGATTTTGGGAGGTCACCCATTCACTGCTGGAGAACTTATTGATCTATCTGAAGAAGAATTGCAAATTGCTCGCCGTTATGTGCTATACAATAGTCCTGAAGTGGAACCATATATAGAGTAAGGACAATAACATCAAGACTTTCGATATTTGAATTTTTTATTTATTTTTACTGCTAATTCCTCTTTCCTTTTTTGATATTGGAATGCATAAAATAGATTTGAAATCTTTAGATATACGTCTTAGTAAACCAAAGAATAAAAGCTTGCTACAAAAAAGGCACCACTTGATTAATAATAGTTTTTTCATATATTTTTAGGATCGAATTGACATAGATAGCATGATGAAAAATTCTCGAGACATTCGACTAGTAAGTTAATATTTTACTATTAGCTTTGAATTATGTTATACGTAAACCAAGTATTTTTCTTACGTGAATTGTTCTTTCTTTATGATATTTTCAGGATCACAATGAGACAAGCCACAAAAGGAAATGTTCGGAAGACACTTCACATGCGAAAGTAAGTGATGATTTTTATGAGTTTTATAAATCCTATGCATCATTTATGGTTGATCCTCAAAACTCTGTTTAACACTAAAATGAATAGATTTTTGAGTTGCTGCTAATAAAGAACCATTCTCTTTATGAAAAAAAATGATTAGAACTTTGAGCTTGGAAAAAACGTTTGAATTTATTCATATTATTTGTTTGCCTCTAATCAGATTTTTTATTTGTTATTATAGAAAGCTAAAACATGTGGAAGCACTTTCACAAATATTGAAAATACTCATTGTAGATTACTAGATTGGATGGGAACAGGAAAAGTTGTAGGGGAAGGAACAATTGCATCAAGAGATCCACTTGCCAAAGTACATCATATATGTCTTGGACCAGATTGCTGGAAAGTTTGGGTGAGAATTGCACTGGTTGAAGATACTCCCTTATATCGTGCTACATCTGAGTTTCATGTTCTTAGTGATGCAATTGGAAGCACAATTGCTTGGCTTAAAAACTACATCTTGTTGGAGTAGGCTTATAGTTTCTAATTTTGTTCATACATATACTTGAATCTTACAAGTCAGGGGAAAAAAAACATTAACCTAGGCAAGAGTTTCAGTTTACACTTTGAGTATTATATTTAGTGTAGAGATTTAACAATCTTCAACTACATTTTTGTTGTATGGATGCCAAGTTCAAATGATTTTATGGAGATTATTTTCAATTGATTGAACTGTTATCAATTTTACTAGCAGCAGATTTCCATATTTATTTACTAATTTTTGCAGCAATTTACTGTTATAGCAAATGGCCTAGAAAACTGCTTTTTAATAATACCGTTATTATTATTTTATGCAGCGTTTCTAACTGCAGTTGAAAAATGCTACAAAAGTTTAATGTCATTTACTGCATCCTTCATTATGACATTTTTATAAATGCTGTAATTGTGTTTTTGCAGCTTTTTTGAGTGGTTGTAAAAGATAATATTTCTTGTAGTGTTAATATCATTTTTTTATTTTTTGACAATATTCATTTTTATTAATTAATTAAATTTGTAAACAGAAATTCACAAATAAATTATAATCACAATATAATTTGTTTTAAAAAATTAACTTTATGACAGAAAATACACATCATAAAACCTGTCATAAAAACTTTTCCACCAAAATTGTATAATAAATTTACAAATGACAATTTAATTTCCCCCCAAAAATTTAAAAAAAATAGAGCAAAAATTTAAATAAATTTTAATTAAATTAAATTAATTTTCTCATTAAAATATTGTGTGATGGATGTATGACTATAAAATATCATTAAGAATTCATGATGGAAAATATTCTGTCATAAATTAATGACAGTGACACAGATGACAGTTGAACTGTGTGTCATGCACCACATTTGATGACAGTTATTTTCCGTCATCTATTGTCTATTTTCTTTTAGTGACAGCCACTCCCTATAGTTCCTAGTATCATGAACCCTAATCATAAATGAATTTATGTGTGCCCACTCCCTATAATTTGAACTTTGAAGTGAAGAAGCTAGCACTTTCTATCACCATCGCATTGAAGAGTAAAAATCTCTTTCACGTTTTAGGTTTCTATTCACCATGCATGCAGAAAGAGCAAGACCAAATAACATTTTAAATTTCTTCAAACATGTCCATCACTTTAATAGCATGAAAATGTTAATGCAAATTGAGAAAGAAACCAATACACGATTGAAAATTTTAGGTGCTTTTAAGTCAAAAGTACTGATGAAAACTGAAGTGAGAGATATTATTCAGATTGCTTCAATGACGAAAAGAGATATGGGAAAATTTTTAAAGCTAAAAGTAGAAACAAAAGCCAAAGAAAACTGAGAATTTGTAAATGATTATAAAATGAAAGAATCCATCAGGCCAGATTTCAGATCACTGCATGCAGCATGCTGTGATTATTAATATGATTATCAATGCATTGCAGCTGCTGTGTATTTTGTCAAATGATCTAAAGCCCTAGATACAGATAGGAAAGTCGCTAAAGCCTTTTCTTTTTCTGGGGAATTCGAGTGGACAACTTCGGTCAAATTTTTTAATTTTTTTCTAACAATTTTTTAGCTATCATGAAATGATGTACTTGAAAGAGTCCAACTTTCATCACGAACAAATATCCATTTATGACATTCGTTTGGTTATATCAAATAGTTGAAATTGTTGAAACAAAATTGTTTAAAAAGAAAATTGTTTTTCACCAAAGCATTGACTCGAGACCAGCAATATTCTTGACCTCTAAAGTTTCATTACCTATTTTAACATTAGGATGACATTATTTATAATTTACCTTAAAAAGTGCAGTTGAATGACTTTCCGTTTGTTTGTTGAATTAGTCATTCGAGTTGAACTCCTAAAAAAGATAGGAGTTAAAAATAATGTTTGGGCTATGCTCCTTCTTTCCCCCCCCCCTTTTTTTGGTACAATAACAAGCCTATCTAAAGGCTAAGGCAAAACAATGCGAGGGTATGAAACCCCAGTCCAATCATGAAGAAGCCATAAATCAGCCCCTGGAGGAGGAGAATTGAAAATGTGCAGACCAACAGGTAAGGATAGAGCAGAGTTTGCAAGGAAGTCAGCTGCAAAGTTAGTTTCTCTATAGGCATGTTTGATCTGCACTTGCCAGCCTCTGTTCAGCAGATCCTAGATGCTCCTGATAAGTGATGCATACGCATTTGGCCTAACACTGTCATTAGCCACCAATTGAGTAATGCAAATACTATCAGCATCAACTTGAAGCTATCGAATTCCTATATTCCAGGCCAAGCATAATCCCTGGTAAAGGCAACGTAGCTCAGCTCCAGTTATGGAGCCAACGCCAATATTCATGCTAAAACCAATTATTCATTCCCCATCGCAGTTTCGAATTAAGCCCCCATCACTAGATAAGCCAGAACTTTTATGCCTTCCATCTGTATTAAGTTTAAATCATGGTCAGCTCGGGGCAACCCATCTAAAATGTTTTTCAACCTACATGTCAGTAGGAACAAATATGCTCTGGTTAATCTTTTGAATTTCCTCAGTACGACACTTAATATCCATCACTATGTGGCTCGTGCTGTTGGTTACACCATTGTGAAGGTTTTGATTACGCCAAAACCAAAGCCTCCAGATTGTGACTCCAAAAAGACATGTCCAATAAAAAAACCCTTCATACTTCCACAAGTTCTTCAAATTATATAACATCCAATCTTTGAAATTCAAATTAAAAAACTATTGCCAGATCTTAAGGGGTAGCAAACCTAACCAAACATGCTTAGCATCAGGGTAGTCTCTCAAAGTATAGAGAGTATTCTCAATGAGACAGCCATATCTCACACAGCTCATATAAGCTCCAATGTGCCTTCAGAAAAGTTTAACCTTAGTTTTCAATTTATTCTGTCCAACTACCCACAAAATGGTTCTGATATGTTGGGGTCCTCGCTAGTGTCAAACAAAGCTCCAAAAGGAGTCCTCATCATTAACCGTCATTTTTGACAAAGCTACGTATGCTGATTTAGTTGTAAAATCTCTTGACTTGGAATAAGCCCAGTACATTTGATCATCCTCATCAGACATGCTGAGAGGCTTTATCGCAGCAATTTTGAGGAGCAGATGATAAGGCAAAAAATTGACAAAAAGTCTCCAATTCCAAGCTCCCTTAATAGTGATAAACCTCGCTACACACTCATTGACCTGCTCAAGAGGTATCGACTGCAAAGCGAAAGCATGTAAAGGGTATTCCTCTGCTGCCCAATTATCTAACCAAAATCTAACTTTGTTGCCATTACCCATATCCCATTTTATTCCTTTTAAGACCTCTGGCCAGACTCCTCCCACAGCCTTCCACATGTATGATCCATATTTCATAGGCAAGACATTTAGGAGTGAGGTATGATCAAGCCCATACTTTGACAAGAGAACTTGGACCCATAAACTATTCGGAAAGAAATTAAGCCCCACCCGATTTTCATAAGTAACGCCTCATTCATCAAACTAAGGTTCTTCAGGCCAAGGCCTCCGCAAAGCTTTGGTTGGTATATGTGATCCCATTTAACTAAGCTCATTTTCTTTTTTCCTACTGCCCCACCCTAAATACAATGTCGACAAGCCTGGTCTATATTATCCCGGATACCAGAAGGAATCTTTGTGGTTTGCATAGCATAAATAGGAATAGTTTGGATTACCGATTGAGTGAGAGTAAGCCTTCCTACTAAGGACAAGTGCATAGCATTCCACCCTGACATGTGTTTGTTTACTTTGTGCAAAATCTCTTGGTACGTTTGCTTATTGACTCGAGAATGGATGACCAGCATGCCTAAATATTTTTCTAGGTTTTTAGTGACTGAAAAACCTAAGGCAACGCCAATTTCCTTGGGCTCAACTGGCTTTACATTTCGGGAGAAAAAAACTTGAGTCTTGGACTTATTGACCTTCTCCCCAGAGTTTATACAAAAATCATTTAAAACATCATTTATAACCATTGCTTGCGTAAAGGACACTTCGCCAAGCAAAATAAGATCATCGGCAAAGAATAAGTGACTTAAAGGCATACCTCCACATGCAAGCCTAATCGGTTTCCAGAGTCCTCTCTGCACAGCATCATTGATCCCATGGCTTAGTCTTTTTATGCACAAAACAAAAATATATGGAGATATGGATCTCCCTGTTGAATGCCTCTAGATTATGTGAAACTCTCTGTAGGTTCCCCATTCCACTGAAGTTGCATAGTCGCTGTTGTAATACACTCCATAATAAGCCGAATAAACTCAATGGGTAGACCAATCTCCCGCAAGATTTCATAGATAAAGTCCCAACTTAACCGGTCATAGGCTTTCTCCAAATCCACTTTAATAGCCATTTGCCCAATCCTCCCTTTTTTCCGTCTCATCGAATGGATAACTTCTTGAGCAATTACAACATTTTCCGTGATGTGTCTACCCCGAACAAAACTGGTCTGATTTGGTCCAATGAGCTCTAGCATAATAGCTTTCAAATGATTGGCTAGCAGCTTAGTGATAGTTTTGTAAACGACTGGGTACAAACTAATGGGGCGAAAAAGCTTGAGTCTAGTAGGATTATCTGCTGTCGGGATCAGAACAACAATATTCTACTCAACTCCTTGGGGACCTCGGTGCCACTAAAAATGTCTTTAATAAGCTTACAAACTGAGTTTCTCACTACATTCCATTGTGTTTGGTAAAAGAGTGCATGGAGACCGTCTATTCCCGGAGCTTTCAAAGCCTTCATACACAAAACAACATTCTTAATTTCCTCATCATCCACAGCTTGGCTGAAACCTTGTAGTTGACTCCTCTCAAATACTGGAAAAGCATCACGGATAGGGTAAGGCTTATAAAATTCATCCTCTTTGGTGTATAGTTTGGAGAAATAGGACACAACATATTATTTAATCGCATTATTATCCAACAACCAGTTACTCATATCGTCTTTGATCATCTCAATTCTATTCCTTCTTCTTCGCTGAATTGTTTTGCGATGGAAGAAAGAAGTATTACGATCACCACATTGAATCCACTCCCTACGAGACTTTTGATACCATAAAAGTTCCTCTTGGGTTAGCACTTCCTCAAGCTCCTTTTTGAGTTGACATTCAAGTCAAATCAGGTTATTAGAATGGTGGGTTTTGAGAGCCTGTTGGATGTCCCCAATCCTTGCTAGTAGGCGGTTTTTACGTTTGAAAATATTACCAAAATTACTATTCCAGAGTGAAGCCCCCTCCACAAAGTGTTTAGCTGATTGTAAATAATTCATATCTGGTTGCCATATACTTGAAACAAGACTCTCAAACCTCTTATCAGTTAGCCAAGAAGCGAGAAATCGAAAAGGTTTGGGGCTACTACAAGCAGATTAAATTTTCTCAAAACGTACCAAGATTAGTCTGTGATCCGAGCAAACTTTAGGAAGGTGTAGCACCGAGGAATTCGGGAAATTTTCAACCCATTTGTCATTATAGATCGCTCTATCAAGTCTTTTATGCAAATAGCTACGAGCCTGGGTGAAAAAAGGCCATTTAAACTCCAAATCACAAAGCTGATTGTCTTGAAACCACCCATTAAAGAGCTGGCACACATTGTTAGTTCTTTGAGATCCTCCCCTATTTTCTAATGCATTCAGAATGACATTAAAATCACCTCTGACAATCCAAGGCTCCTGACTAAAGTTGGCAAGCTTATCAAGCTCATTCTAAAGATGCTTCCTTATGGAAGGAATCGGGGTGGCATAAACGGCCGTGATTGAATAAATAATTCCACCATTGTCAGAAACCCGAAAGTGGATAAACTGACGATGGTTCACTGTAACCTCCACAACAAATTCCTCTTTCCAAAGAAGTTAGATTCCTCCCAAAAAAACTCACTGCTTTCACTCTATGAGATCTTGCAAAGCCACTACTCCTGATAAAATTATCATCCCTAATTCCACTTACTCTGGGCTCTAAAATTGCAACCATAGTGGGAGTATAATTCTTAACAAAGCCCTTGCAAGTTCGATAAAATCCCTTTGATGAAACTCCCTGACAATTCCAAAACATAATAGAGAAAAATATTAAAAATAATGAAAAAATATGGAGAAAAATCCCTTACACCTCAGGCACAAAGTCCTGGTGTTCTAAAGCCAGCTGAGGTCATCTTCTAAGGATCCCGCAGACTCCAAATCCTCTGATTCCTCATCTCCGCTATCTCCTACGTAGTCACTATCTTTTGGATCATCCCCCAAATTATCCATATCCCATTCTTTCATGTCCGGAGGATCCCCCATAGGGTGACCATCAAGCTCTTTATATATTCCATCTTCACCAGGGAATAAAGGGTTGGGAGTAGTTGCAAAAACATTTTGAGTACTACTGCTAGGTATCTGCTCCAGGGTCACAACAGAATGCTCTCTAAGGTCAAGGGTTGTAGAGGCATTTGTTGTGTTAAATGGTTTGGCCATGGCTACTTTGTATTCATGTAGAGAACGGTAAGTGTGCATGGAGTTAGACGTGGAAGGTTCTGTTATAAAAGATTTGGATAGTTTGGGCTTCATGCTTTTTCCAACACGTGATGAAGGCTTAAGAAATGGTGCAACTATGGTAGTTCTTTTAGTGGGACGTGGATGCTTTTTATTTGGTAATTTGCTAATTACTTTGGCATGTTGTTGAATTTTGCTAGCTGGCCCCTTTATTGCTAAATTAAGCACATGGGTTTCCTCAGTTGACTTTGTGCCCCTTTCCATCATATCTTCGTTTGCCAAAGGAGAAAATCGCGAACCTCCATCAAACCTCCCATTTTGGTTTTGACTTGACTCGTTAATGATTTCTCTTTCCTTATAGCTCTTAACTTTTCGTTTTTGAGATACCATCATCCATGGTCCAAACTTAGGGATATTGGATCTATCTGTCTTGGGTGGTGGAGCCGCCCTTGTATTGATTGTAGACTCAGCTTGCACATTCATAGCCCCATGAGTATCTTCCTTGTTGCTTGTTCTTTCCGGACATGTAATATTTAAGTGACCATATTTACCACATTCTGATATGGTCCCAGTCAAAGCTAATTAAGATAGATTTCTCTTAGGGTGAGAATAACCACAAGTAATTGAATTTAATTGATATTGAACAATTTTATTCTTGCTGTTAGAGCTTATTTATACTTAGAACAAACTTAAGCCAGAACAATCTCAACTGATTGTGATTGTTGGCTGATTCTAGGCTGAGATATTCTCTAAAACTAACAGCTAAATCAAATAACAATAATTCAAATAATAAGAAACACTACAAGAAAAATGATATTTTATAACAGAAAAATTCAGTCACTAAAGATAACAAATTAGTCACCTTATATTTTCTATGACAAAAAACAAATCGTCATGTGTTAGTTGCAGAAAGACCGTCTTAAAAGGTTCTAGTGACCAAAATTATTTTCCTCATATTAAACATATTTTTTTGTGACAAAAATGATTGTCTTAAAATTAACTAAAAGTGTCACAAATGGTATTCAAAATGGTCAAATTAGAGATTAAAAAATGCAGTTAATGACACTTCACATTTGTTAATGTAGATGATTTATAGCGACTATAATTTGTCACAATAGTATGTAAATATAGTCGCAATAATTATTAAAAATCATCATTAGAGGTTCGACGATTCAATTAGCAATGCTATTTTTTTGTCATTCAAGTTTGTATATTGCGACATTATATAATCATCCCAAGTAGTTGTCATTTGCGACAATTTTTTATTATATATAATTAGTAATTAATTGAGTCTCAAACTTATTTTAAGGATAATTTATTTTATTATTTCATGACCAACTACGTAGTATCAACAAATTTTAGATGACCCTTATCGCTTATCATTAAAAGTAAGCATTTTTTATTTGACAAATATATCATACCAAAAAATTAAAGTGACTACTCCCAATTATCATTAAAAAAAAATCCACAATAGAATATTGTATCATATAAATTGAAATCTAGTGATCGAAAGATTCTATCACATAAAAAAAACTTTAAAATATTTAATTATAATCCAAAATTCAAATACAAAGCATGACATTGAAATCTAAATAAATATGGTTCCTTAAAAAGAAATGTAAATACAACATTCATAAAACAGAGTATCTATTGCTTCAAATACCATTTCGTTCAGATGTTGCACTTTGATGAATAATGATGCCCAGAAGACACTTTACAAAGGTTTTGCTTCTTTTTTCCTGATCATTTCTATAATTGATTTTGTTAGAAAATGTTATTAAGCAGTAAATTACTAAAAAAAAAAGAACATCTTAATGTAAAGGATAAGAAAATGTATCAATAGCAATAATAAGTAACTAACAAAAGTTAACCATAAACTTCAATATGCTGAAGTGCTTTAATAAAGTAGCTACAGTAAACAAAACTCAGTAACTACAGAAGCCTACAATAATATGCTACAATAAATCACAGCCAGCAACTATAGTAATCCAAAGCCAATATAGAAAGACAGAGAAATAGTAAAAAATAATATAAGAAATTAAGAGAAAATAGTGCCCTAAAAAAATAAAAGCAA
Organism: Citrus glauca; assembly: GCA_029633175.1. Taxonomy (NCBI): domain Eukaryota; kingdom Viridiplantae; phylum Streptophyta; class Magnoliopsida; order Sapindales; family Rutaceae; genus Citrus; species Citrus glauca. The sequence goes on along the minus strand of JAQOOD010000003.1, from coordinate 25,423,964 downwards.
AACTTAGTAAAAATAAAAATAGAAAAAAACTATGCTGGAATACAACAGTATATTAAAGAAGATTAATTCATTATTATTGTGTTAATACATGTTTTTAGTAGCTCTGTAACCTCCACTTGATTTTGTAGGGACTGCGAATAATTGATAATTTCATTAAACATAAGAACCTTTCCAGTTACCTAATTTTATGCCAAGCCATGGGAAGTTTGTAAGAATAATTATAAACATCAAAAATCATTATTTGTTTTAAGACAAGAAAAGGTTAATAAACAAACAAAAAAAATAGAACTCAAATTACTTAATCACCACAGTCAGGAACAAGATTTCGCAAAATTTTCGTCCTCTCGCTAACTTTCTCTCTTCTTACCTGAAACCAAATAATGACAAGACAACTGCCCATTAGACTTTGATAAACATTGGAAATTAAAATAATATATTAGGTAGTTAGGGATAAAATGAAAAAAAAATGAATTTGTAGCAATGTACTTACCCATTCTGCTTAGTTGAGGCTGTCAATTGCCTAATCCCTTCGCGAAGGGCTAAAAGAGTTATAATAGTAGTAAAAAAATTTCAAATAACAGAAATTGGGGTACTCACTATATATAAATGGACCTAAAGAATAGATTAGGTAATAGCTTGTTTCTTTTGAATGATACATGAGATCCTACAGATAAAAGGAAAATAAAAATCAAGTAATGCAAATTGAAAAATGCCTAACCAATAGGAGTTTGTGAGATATTTTAGCTAAATACTGGTTCACAGAATATGATAGAATCCGAATTATAAAATTATTGAATAAAAAATTTAACCCCTACAAGTCCACATAACATCAAATAAAATGCCCAACCAGCTACAAAATAAAATTCCACACTTCTATTCAATCGAAGGAGAAAATAGCGTAACATATATATTCATAAAGACATTGAAGAATGATCAATTAGGTTTTTAGAAAAAAAGTTATGCTTAATAAAAGAGATGAGTGGCTATTTTGGTGGTGGAAGGAGATATCATCGACTTTGAGCAGAGTAATTAGGGATTTTTACTTTTAAAGAGAGAAGAACATCAAGACGTGAGGTTTTTTTTTTTTGGGGTTCAAATTGTGAGTTAATCAGAATAATTGAGTGAGGAGATAAAATAAATACTATGTAGTAGTAATTAGGTTGAGTATTTTATATTTTGGAAACAAATAAAGACTTGTCACACACATAACAAGTTCAATTTTCTTATTGATTGTGATAATCAGATGTAAGTAATTAAAATTGGAGCAATTATATTATTAAATTTATCACTAAATAAAATCGTTAAAATAATTAGTCAAAATAATTCTAACTACTAGGGACAGTTATTAAAACTTTTGCACTACATATTAAAATTTTTTGTTTCATTAGTGTTATGGTTGTTGATGGTATGCCGTATCAATATTGATTCGATCATTGTTACCAACAACTTAATTAATAGTATATATATAATTTAACTAAAAAACTTAGTAATTATTATGCAATTCTATTGATCATCACAAAAAAGTTTAATTAGAGACCAAGTAAAGTGTCACAAAGATAGAATATTTTAGCCACAAAATATAATATCAATCGAGACAAAACTTTTGACTACTATTTCTTAATTTTGTATAAATAGATTGTTATACATAACAACAAAAAATGGGTCTTAAAATTAACTAAAAGTATAATAGTTTTTTAAGTTAATATTTTATGTCACAAATAGTTTGATAGAATTGACACTTCTTTTGTAGCTACTAAATCGTTTTGTCAAAATAATTGTATTTTGCCACTATATATTTTGTCATAAAAGATTATATGTTGTCCCAAAATGGCTAATTTTGGACCCTTTTTTATGCCCAAAAAAATATCTTTTTTCAACTACTAAAAGAAAAAAAATGTCACAACTATTTTCTTAATATCTACTTTCAACTTTTTTCAACTATTTTATGTCACAACTATTAAAATATTAAATTAATCAAGACAACTTTCAACTACTGTTTCTTAATTTTGTCATCATAAGTAATATATATGACAAAAAAATATGGTCTTAAAATTAGCGAAAGCCACAATAGTTTTGAAGACCAATATCTTGTGTCACAGATTGTTTGCCCAATTTTACACCCCTCTTTTAGTTACATAATAGTTTTTTCTCTTATAATTATATTTCGTGACCATGTATATTTGTCATAAATTGTGAAACATTGTCACAAAATATTCATTTTTGGTGGAAATTTTTTGCGCCAAAAAAAGGTCTTTTGGCAACTAAAATAATCTTTGTCATAAAAAAATTCAATTAGTGACCAATTAACGGGTCACAAAATAAAAATTATTGATGGCAAAATATATTATAAGTCAAGACTAGACTATTAGCTACAATTTAAAAAATTTGTCGCAATAAGTACCATTTTGTGACCAAAGTTAAAAATGTTGTAAAAAATATCGTCTTAAAAAGTTAAATTTGCTGTAGTGAAATCAAATAACATAAAATCAGAAAGTGAAGATTCTTTCGAGACCAAGTCCATTTGCAAAACTAGTGGAGTTTACATGTGTCTCTTCAGCTACCAAGTTCTCATGCAGCAGCCATGTGTATCCTTGATACATGGTATTAGGCTTAGGTACCCTTGATGAGCGTCGAGGCCTATCATCCTCCCCCCTGGAAGTGGTCCCTTGTCTATAAGGGACAAATGAGGAAACTTATGCATAAGCTCGACAACATCTTCTAACGTTGCTTCTTCCTTTGGCAAACGTTTCCATTGCACAAATTTGCCACCTCTTTTGATCCAATGAACATCAATAATTGCAGAAGGTTCTAAAATGATTAGCCCATCATCATCAACAGATGGCAACTCAAGACCAAGGCTAGGGTTATCACCAATAAATTTTTTCAACAATGAAACATGAAAGATTGGGTGCACACGAGACTGAGCTGGCAATCGTAGTTTATAAGCAACACTACCAATCCGTTCAAGAACTAGATACGAACCAAAGTATTTGCTCACTAATTTCTGATGAGCACACCGAAAAACCATAGTTTGACGATGTGGCTGGAGTTTTAAATAAACTATATCGTTAGGCTGAAATTGAACATCATGACGCCTTTTGTCGGCTGATTGTTTCATTCGATTAATGACAGCAGCAAGATTGTTCTTTAGTAATTGAAGCAACTCATCTCCAGTTAGTAGGGCCTGGTCTACTTCATGAACCAGAGAAGAGCCTTCATGATACATGGGCAAAGTGAGAGGTTTGCGGTCGTAAAGAGCAAGAAAATGGGTCATACCAGTAGACTTATGATACGTCGTATTATACCAATACTCTGCCCAAGGAAGGTATGTATTCCATTTGCGAGGTCATTAGTGAACAAAACTCCTGAGGTATTGTTCCAAACACTTATTTGTGACCTCAGTTTGACCGTCAGTCTGTGGATGATATGACGAGCTCAATTTCAATTTGGTTCCTGACATTTGGAAGAGCTCCTACTAAAACTTACTAATAAAAATGGGGTCTCTGTCGCTGATGATCGACTTTGGCATGCCATGGTCTTTAACCACACCGTCAACAAATCATTCAGCCACCGTTTTTGCTATAAACGGATGCGTCAAAGCCATGAAGTGCACATATTTACTGAGCATGTCAACAACAACTAGGATGGTATTTTTCCTTTGCAAGTTTGGTAATCGCTCAATAAGATCAAGTGTGATATCATTCCACACTTTACAAGGAAGTGGAAGAGGCTTTAGGAGACCCGCTGGCTTCAATGTGGAAGCTTTTGTTTTTTGACAAATAACACACCTACTAACATAATCATGTATTGTTTTGTACATAGAAGGCCAGTAGAATTGAGTTACCAAGCATTTGAACATGCGAAGTACTCCAGAATTGCCGCCCATCTTTGTGTTGTGTGCTTCAAAGATTAATGTTTCTCGCAATTTGAGCGGCACAACTCTACCTTTGAAGAAGACTAATCTTTGGCGAATTGCATATGTGCTGGTGTCTTGTGTTTGGGCCAATGATGTTATTCTTTTAACATAGTCATCATCTGCAACAGTGTGTTTAATTTGTTCCTAAATTGAAACCTACGACACAAATAAATGGTTAAGTGTTGCACTGTCAGGACGTCGGGAGAGAGCGTTCACTGCCATATTCTCATTGGCCGACCGATATTGGATTTCATATTCAAACCCCATCAGTTTTGCTATATATTCTTGTTGTTCTGGTGTGGCTATGCATTGCTCTAAGGGATATTTTAGGCTGCGCTAGTCTGTTCGGATAATGAATTTTCTTCCCAATAGATACAGTCTCCATGTACGAATTGCCTCCACTATCGCCAACATTTCTTTAGCATAGGCAGGTCATGTTTTCTTGGAAACACTGAGTGCTTTACTCATGAATGTGATTGGCTGACCATTTTATTCTAGGACTGCTCCTATCCCGTCTCCTGAGGCATCTGTTTCAATGATTAAAGTGTTGTTAAAATTCGGCATAGCCAAGTAGGCCAAAATGGCTTTCTTTAGTTTGTTGACTGCTTACTCGGCTTCCATGCTTCACTTAAATTTTCCTTTTTTAACAAATTAGTGAGAGGTTTTGCTAGTAGCCCATACCCCTGCATAAACTTTCTATAATATCCTATTAGTCCTAGGAAGCCTCGCAATTCACTGATATTTTTTAGTAGTGGCCAAGAGACCATAGCAGCAATGTTTGAGTCATCCACCTTCACACCATGACATGTGACGATGTGCCCCAAATATTCTAACTCCTATTGTTCAAAGTGACATTTGCTTGATTTAACCAAAAATTGGTGTTGCTTTAATACTTCTAATGCTTGTCTGACATGATCAAGATGATAACTCCAAGAGGAGATGTATAGTAGTATGTCATCAAAGAAAACTAAAATAAATTTTCTTAAGTACGGCCAAAAAATAGAGTTCATGATTGCTTGGAATGCTGATGGAGCATTACAAAGGCTGAATGACATTACTAGATACTCGTAATGGCTGTTGTGTGTTCTGATGGTTGTCTTGTGAACATCTGTGGTTTTGACTCGGACTTGGTGGTACTCAGCCCGTAAGTCTAGTTTGGTAAAGAAAGCGGCTCCATGTAACTCATCTAACATGTCGTCGACGATTGGTATAGGGAAACGGTCTTTAACAGTAACTTCATTAAGCGCACGGTAATTAGTACAAAATCTCCAACTTCCATATTTCTTTTTCACCAAGAGCACCTTTTCCACTAAGAGCACCGGTGAAGAAAATGAGCTGGTACTTGGTCGTATTAACCTTGAGTTGAGCATCTCATTGAATTGTCGTTCAATTTTATCTTTTTGGAAGTGAGCATATCCGTATGGCCTCACGTTAACAGGTTCGGTTCCCTCCTTTAATGTAATGTTGTGCTCTATATCACGACTTGGAGGAAGATGTGTTGGTTCTTAGCATAAAGTTGAATAGTCCTCCAACAAACTTTGCATATCAGATGTCCTTTTGCTTAGTGCGAGTTCAAGCCTCATGTTGAAGCAAATTGTGAAACCTTGCTGCCCTTGCTTAACATCATGGGAAATTTCAGTGAGAGAGGCCGATTGTGGAGCCTGAGGGCCAATCCTTTGCAGCTGCTGCTTTTGGTTCTCCCAATCGAATTCCATTGTGAGTTGATTCCAATTACACACTACCGAGCCCAATTGCTCCAACCAATGAATCCCAAGTACCAAATATAACCTTGTAATGGGCAATGCATATAGGGTAAGAGTAAAGGGAATATCTTACAATAACAGCTGGACCTTTTCGAACTTGCGCCTGCATAATAACGTTTCACCATTAGCTACTTTTATTGAGAATCCTGAGGTGGGAAGAACTTGTAGCTGTAACAGATTTGCCAAACGGCTGCTGATGAAGTTGTGCATTGAACCACTATTAATCAGCACCACAATATTGTAAGGCCCAATTTTGGCAGAGACACTCATGGTCTGAGGAGTGGTCTAGCCCGTAAAAGCGTAGTATGTGATTTCGGGTTCAGTTTGAATTTCTTCTATTTGTTGATTGTTTGCGTTTTCATTATCAGTGGCTTCAACTTCAAGTAACAGCAACTGTGGTCTTTGGCACTTGTGACCTGCAGTGAAACATTCGTTACAGTTAAAACACAAACCAAGTGCTCTTCTTCACTGCATCTCTTCCTATGGTAGCCTCTTGATGCTGCTTATTATTGGGGAGCGATTGATTGTGGTTAGGTTCGTTACTGCTCGGCTGAAGAATGGTGGCCGCGTTGTTTTTCTTTCATGAGTCAGCTATTCATCTCTCATCCGTATGAGTTTGAATGCATCTTTCAAGGTTTTTGGCATGAACATCCTAATTTCGTCTACAATCTTCGGTTTCAGGCCCCCCATGAAGGCTCCCACATGCGCCCCTTGTGTTCAACCACTAACCCGGTTTCCCAACCTCTCAAACTCTCTTTGATAGTCAGGGAGAGTCCCTGTTTGTTTTACTTTTGATAAGGCTTTATTGTAATCTTCGCATTTCGTAGGTCCGAAGCGAGCTCAAAACTCTTCCACAAAATCGTTTCATGTTACCAATTTGTTTTCCGCACGATACGCACACCGCAACCATTGCCACCATTGGTTGGCCTTTCCCTCGAGGTGAAATGAAGCAAGAGACACCTTCGGCTCGTCAGTGGACTCTCGGTACTCGAAGAATTGAAGTATTCGGTTGTGCCATTCTGTTAGGTTGCCACCTACAAACTTTGGGCACTCAAGCTTAGTAGACCGTGAAATAAATTGTGGTTGGTTACCTTCTTCACTTCTGCTATGTTGTGCAAATCCTGAAGATTCATAATTATTGAAACTCGGGGTCCCTTTAGATGCTGATATAGACCTTGCATGTTTGCTGAGAGCAGCTTCAATTTGATGTAGTTTATCACTCATCCCTAGTTGCCCTTCTTTCATCTGTTTTATCCCTTCTTGGAGATGAGTTCTGTCAGCTTCCACACAGTCGAGTCAATCTCTGTTGGTAGTCAAAGTAACCCATGCTCTGATACCACTTGATGTGGTCCTAGTCAAACCTAATTAAGATAGATTTCTCTTAGGGTGAGAATAACCACAAGTAATTGAATTTAATTGATATTGAACAATTTTATTCTTGCTGTTGGAGCTTATTTATACTTAGAACAATATTAAGCCAGAACAATCTCAACTGATCATGATTGTTGGCTGATCTAGGCTGATTTATTCTCTTAAACTAACAGCTAAATCAAATAACAATAATTCAAATAATAAGAAATCAAATAACATAAAATCAGCAAGTGAAGATTCTTTGGAGACCAAGTCCATCCGTAAAACTAGCGGAGTGCACATGTGTCCCTTCAGCTACCACGTTCTTATATAGCAGCTCATGTGTATCATTGATACTGGGTATTAGGCTTAGGTACCCTTGATGAGCGTCAAGGCCTATCACATTCATAACAAATCAGGGGGAGATTTTCATATTCAGCCTGCTGAAGTTTGCCATCAAGCAAAAATTGGGAACAAAGAGGTTTAGCCACATCGAACTCCACCGCTATGCGAGCAAATTTGCCTCTGCACGTAGACTTGGTGTTGTAATCAATTCTTATAACCTTCCCAATTACTTGCTCGAGCATTTGGAGAATTCTTTTGTAGTAGTAGTGGAGAGGCATTCCTAGACGATGGATCCATGCAATGATTAAATCAATGGTTTCCGTAGAGTAATCAAACCTAAGAGACTATTGTTGAACTGTCAAGTAGTGCCCCAATATAGACCAAGGTTCTTGCGTGAGAGCGTATTGGGCATCATCCTTTGTTTTAAACTTAACCAAGAAAAAATCATTCTCAAGGTCAATCACTGTAAAAACTTGTGATCCGCTCCATAAGGACTCCAAATGGTTGCACAAGACCTTGTAGCCAATCGTTCTTCTGAGAAGCTTGATAACCACAGCTGTCCTCCATGGTTTCACGAGCTATGCATTAACTTTCTGTGATAATGAGATCGAAGGCAGATATCCTTCCATTTCTATCACTACATCTGTTTGGGGGATTTACTTCGACGAGACCTGGTAGTAGAGTGTACTTCGACGAAGACCATCAGTGATGAGCAGGCATTTGGTATCAGGGTCTCGCGAGTAAGTATATAGTGTAAGAATCTGGCAGCAGGGGAGTAGGAGCAGGAATATTCTGCTCGTCCACAAATGCACCATCCGTGAGGCCGATCCTCTGCTAGAAGCATAAAGCCATTCCAGTTAAGGCTTGAGTCGAGGAGACCCGATCAACGACAGTTGGCAAGACGTGCTCTCCAACCCAAGAATCAAGGCACGAAGGCCATACAACCACCCATGACTATAGAAATAGAACATCCACTTTCGAGAGGTGGGAGGATAACGGATGGGAATGGAAGGAAGGTCTGAATTCAGGAGAGGCCTATAAAAAGGTAGCCAACAAAGGTAAAAGGGTTAGAACTTTTGATACTGAAAACTAAGATAAATAAAGCATTCAACAATCGATACCAAAAAGAAGCCTCAAGATTAGTGGCTAACGTTCCCAGGAACATAAAATCTCCATATCTAACTTGAGCGTCGGAAGGTTTACGCTGGGAAAATAACCGGCGAGAGGGAATTTTTGGAGAAGAAAGCATAAGAGAAGAGATCCTGATCGTGGTCGAGTTAATTGAGCAGAGATCCTAGTCGTGGTAGAAAGAGTAACCAGAATCTCACATCAACAACATCCTCCAAGTCAAACACCAAATCATCCTCCTTCCCTATGACATCCTCCTCCATAGTGTCATGTGTTTCCATCAACTTGTCTTTGAAAGATACCATTAGAGGATTATCCTCATCATCTCCTTCAATCCTAAACTTTTCCTTCTTTGTAGACCGGTCATCCTCTAAAGGAGGAGGGTCCTTTTTCGCCAATTTGGAAACGCTCTCCATCCTAATTGTTCACACTTCTAAAAAACAAATACACAAATTCTTTGAATACTTAAGAAAGAAGCTCAATAGTTAACATCTATAGTCCTTCCCATTTAATAAAACTTAAGAAAAGAAAAAATAAAGTCAGTGGTTTTATCTCAATAACATTGTTACTGCTTCTATGGGGGATTTTTACCTGTTACTGGTGATATAATTGGCTAATCCAAATATCTGAACTCTGTTATATAGAAGGCTAATCCATGCTATTCTAATAAATTTCTAACTATTAATTCTAGTAATTAAAAGGAAAAAATTTGTACTTTTAGTAGTACATATAAGGTGCGATACCATGTTAGCGATATTGAATTTTAATTAATTATTAACATTAAATGTTATCAAGATGATGACATTATCATCATTTTCTGTAATTAAAAATATTGTAACAGTACTGTAATTAGGATTTTAGACGATCATTTTCCAAGCATCTCCATGAGTGATTTGGTTATTAAGAATCTAAATAGTAAACAAAAGGGACAATAACTAGTGGGACTCAAAAGCCAATCAAATACGGGTATGGATAGAAAAGGCAATATTATGACAAAATCCATTTGCTCTCCACGAACCAATCACAGCTGAAACAAGAAGATTTTGTCCCAGTTTCATTACTTTTTCTGCTTGTTATTGACTTAACATGAAAATAGGAAAGAAGAGAACTTTATTTAATGAGATATAATATCACTGTAAACAGAAAAAAAAAAAAGTGGACTAAGTTGGCTTGCTTGCTTTCACTAAAGAAATGCAAACAAATTGTAGTGAGGCTTCCAAAGCCGGAACTAGAAACAGACAGTAAGTGCTTTTTTTATTTTTTATTTTTTAGAATGTGAAATGATGCAAATAATGTATCATGGGGCTATAAAAGAAAGAGAAGAAGGAAAGCTTTCATTGGAAATTTTTGGATTCTTTAAGATATGAAACATGAGAGACCTTGAAAAGAAAGAAAATAACAAAAAAAAAGAAAACCTAAAACTGATATCTCTTAAACAATAGAAGAGTATGAGAGTTAAAATATGGGAGCAAATTCTTAAAAATATACAAAGGAGGAAAATAAAGACCTGTGAAAAACAAATTTTAATGGGTGCTCTTGTGGACGTAAAAGAAAAATGATCTTAATGTTAGTATTAAAGACAAGTTTTGATGGACACTCTCGTGTAGAATCTATTTAATCACACACGATCAGAGCTAGCTGTTAAAAATGTTATCATAAACGAAATTAGGTTACTAGACCTCTCTCTCTCTCTACATATAAATATGTGGGTGTATCTATAAAATCATTTTCAGGTGCGTGTCCTCATTTTTTTTAAATGTGGGCACTTTTTTAAATCACATGATTTAACAGCATGCCCGCATTAAAAAAACAAAAGGCGCTTGTTTGAAAGAATGTTTCTATGTATATATATAATCACTTACGAAGTATAAGGCCTCCCCTAAATACTAAAATGGGCAATATCAATACAGTGCAAGGAAACAAGTTGTAATTACATTTTTTTGAAGAAAACTATGGGACATGGTTTAAATCAAGATACTTGGGGTGCTTGTCGACAACTAAGTCGCCATTAACTAAGCTAGCTAATTGGAGTCCAATTTCATTTATAGATGAATTTATCTTACAATTTCATATAGTAAGGAAAATGGGTTTTTACTTCTTTCAAAGAAAGTTACGGATGTGGGTTTTAAATCAAGATGCTGATTAGTAATTAACCAGGCTATACCATCATTGAAGTCTAATTTCGATTATATATGTATGAGTACTGCACTGCCTTAATTAATATCAAACTCATGTGAACTAGATAGCATCCAAACAAATTACCAAAGCATAACTTTCTAAATTGTTTAAAAGATCACAACTGTTACCAGTGAAGAGATTTTAGATCTAGGGATTTCAAATCTTAACACTTATTTCTCCTTAAATCTTAAAGTTAAACAATCAAAATTTTCTTTCAAAAGTCATTATGAGAGAATGAATATTTCTGTTAGAAGTTTATGACAACAAATTATGCTAATAAATGACCATTTCATACGTTTTCAAGCATATGCAAACTGCAAAAATAAAAAGCCAACATCTCAAAACAGTTGGGAAAATACTAAAAAATATATACAAAAAAAGAAGAAGAAGAAGCAAACTAAAGGATCTTGAAAAACTTGTCAAATTTTGGATGCCACATTGAAAATATGAAACTGCAATTTTTGTTCTTTTTTTTAATAATTTTTTCTTTCCAACAAATGAGATTGACTTGAAAAAAAATACCCTCGAATAGAATCTAACTACAGTACCACCATTTGAATTCTTAGTCGATAAAAAATATCTTTAAAAAAATTAGGGTTTATGTTTTCGACGTATTTGTCCAAGAAAGATTTTATGTTTTGGATTTTGGTCTTGTCAATGGTGAGTGAGTACCGATTTTCAAGTTTATATGTATGTTGAATTAATTTTATGTTTTATTAGTGGGGTGTATAACATATACATAGAGAGAGAAAGAGAGACGACAGCTTTGTGAACATCATTATGCTGCTTCCTGCAAATTTTATACGACTGTTGTTGAAATTTTGTACCTTGATAAGAGCATTCATTGATAAATATGTTTAAGTGTTATAAGACTTTTGATGAATGTCTAGGGAGTCATCTTAATTTGAGATGTATGGTACATGCATGAAACGTGTGTAGGAGTTGAATTGTAGTGATACAACATTAATCAATTTAACCTATTGGATACAAAATTTAAGTTATTATAGACCATCATAGTGTTGAATGCTAATTCACGTCAATCGAAATTGGTGTCAGAAGTCATGTAGATTTAAAGACATTAATAAGGTAATGGATTCGAAAAATAATTGAAATTGACACGGTAATTAAATCTATAAGGATTTGAATGTGAAACTTTATTTGTTATTATACTGTATCTATTAAAATTTTGTAATAAGGAGCGAAACTAGTGGAAAGTCTTAACTGATAGAAATTGATTGAGTAAAAAATTGAACACCACTAAACATTGTCTCTAATACTGTGTAATTATTGTTTCACTAAATTACAAGCTTAAAGTATTAAGGCAATGCCCAAAATTATTTATTTTAGACCAAAAAGAAAAAAGAAAAAGAAAGAAAGAAAGACTTAACTTACAGTTTTAACTTTAAAAAAATTTTTATTAACTAATATATAGATTTTTTTTATTGTAGAAGTAAGGGGTCCTGCTATGTTGGTTATGCTCTAACTTAGAGCATCTCCAACATATCAATCCCTAGAAATAAGAAGTCAAGGGTTCAATCTAATGCGTAAATGATCGGTCGTGGTTTTGTGCAATAATTTCGTAAAACAAGCTGTAGTGAATTGCGTGCCGTAACACTTTACAAGCAACCCAAGCACTGCCCAAGATCACAAACCAAACCAACAAGATGGATTTTATCATAACACACTCAGAATAAGAATTAGAAACAAATTAAAAACAAAAGAAGGAGAAGGATTTACGTGGTTCGATTGTGCAAAGAAGCACAATCTACATCCACGGGAGAAGCCAACAAAGCAAGTTTTATTGATGATTCAAGTAAGCCTTACAGAGCAATACAAGATTTAACTACTAGGAACAAGACAGAGCTTTCTCTCTATCTTAACTTTCTCTATAACACTCTCAGAGTCATTCTGAAACTGCTTCAAAGGTCAGCTTACATAGCAGCTGATATAGAACCCAGAATGCACATATTTCTGCCACCTGGACTTACAGCTTCTAACTAATTTGATGCTTCCACCACGTGCATTTCACATGCTTTACTTAAGCCTTCGGCCAAAACGTCTCCAGCCCTTGCCATTTTAAATTTAAGTAAATCACATGTCGAGATCGTGACTGCCTAAGCTTATTAAACTTATTCTGAACGACATCGTTTAATAAGCTCAAGTTTTGGATTCATCATTTTAGTCTACACTTCTCCACTTTGAACCAAAACTCCTCAATCTGCTTCCTTTTCCAAAACCTTAGGTAATCAGCAATCACCCAAGCTGACTAGGCTCAAGCACACCTTGAACTTAGTAGTCGATACTACCTTAGTAAGCATATTAGTGGGGTTTTCATCTATATGAACCTTGGACATTTTCATAGCTCCTTTGGATACTTCATTTCGAATGAAATGGAGTTTAATGTCTATGTGCTTTATTTTCTCATGATGTGCAGGGTTCTTGTATAGATGAAGAGCACATGAGCTATCACAATACACTATTACAGTCTTCTACTTTACCCCCAACTCTCTCATTAACCCTTGTAGCCATAATGCTTCTTTCACAGCTTTAGTGGCAGCTGTGTATTCTGCTTCAGTAGTTGACAAGGCTACCACATGTTGCAGGGTTGCTTTCTAATAAATGAGATAACCTTTAAATAAGAACATGTAGCTAGTTAAAGATCTCCTCCTGTCCAAGTCCCCTGCATAGTTTGAATCCATAAATCCCAACAGACCTTCACAATTTCTTTTATTTTTTCCATACACCAGGCCATAGCTAAATGTACAAGACAGATACCTTATTATCCATTTTACTGCTTTCTAGTGCTCCTTTCTAGGTGCTACCATGTATCTACTCACAATACTCACAGCATGATAAGGCCAAACATAGGCATCCCACTACATTAGCATAAGGTACATCCTCTATTTCCAGCTTCTCTTCACTTGTTTTAGGACTTTGTAAGTTACTAAGCCTAAAACGGGCTACTAAGGGAGTCACTATTGGTTTAGAATTCAATATTTAAAATGAGTGCAATACCCTGGTCAAATATTTCTTCTGTGCCAGGAACATAAGACTAGTAGCTCTATTTCTTTCAATTTCCACCCCTAATATTTTCTTTTCAATCCCCAAGTTCTTTATATTAAACTCATAGCTTAAGATCTTCTTTAAATCTTATATTTCTTTCCTTATTTTACAAGCTATCAACATGTCATTTACATATAGGAGGAGATATATATAGAGATCATCTTTGAGTAATTTGTAATACACACAACAATCGTAATTGCATATCATGAATTCATCAAATCTAAGATACCATTGCCTAGGGGATTGTTTTAAACCATAAAGGGATTTCTTAAGCAAACACACATGTCTCAGCTTATTGGGATCTTTTTACCTTTTAGGTTGAGTCATGAATATCTCTTCTTGAAGTCTTCCATGTAGAAAAGCAGTATTCACATCAAGTTGATCAAGTTCCATGTCTTGAACTGCTATAAGTGACTAAATCACTCTTATTGCAGCATGCCTGACAACATGTGAGAATACCTCTTTAAAGTCAACTCCCTCTTTCTGTCTATAGCCATTTGCCATAAGTCTTGCTCTAAATCTCTTTTGTTCTGAGCTTGTCAAGCCTTCCTTGATTTAGAAAATCCACTTGCAGCCCACTATTCTTCTTTTCTCTGGTCTTTCTACCAGTTCCCAAGTTTGATTGTTGTGCCGGGACAAGATTTCATCATCCACAGCTCCTTTCCATTCTGTTTTGAACTTGCTCTGGATTACATCATTGAATGTCTTTGGTTCATCATCATCAATCTCATATGCGATGAGATCAACATATCTATATATTTTTTGTGGTCTTGTTGGTCTTTTTGCTCTACCTCTAGCTAACTGGTAACCCTGTACTTGTGATTCTGGTTGAGTTGAATCCTAAGCTTCTGACTCATTATTGACATCATCTGAATCTGCAGTTGCACGTGTATCATAATAGTTAGGTAGCTCCACCTCAATCTGATGTGTATCTGACCTCTTTGTATCTTTCTCCGACTTCCTTTGGACAGACTTCTTGCTTATCAGTTCTTCTTCATTGAATATCACATCCCTGCTAACTATACATTTTGGAGGATTAACATCTGTGCACCAGATTTTGTAGCCATTAACCTCTTCTGGATAGTCTATGAAGATGCCCTTTAAAGCTCTAGGAGCTAGCTTCCCTTGTTTACATGAGTATAGACTGTACAACTAAAAGCTTTTAGATCTCTATAGTTTACTGGCTGACTAATCCATTTTTCATAAGGTGTTTTGAATTCTTTGGCTGAAGATGGACTAAGGTTGACCAAGTAACATGCTGTTAAGAGTATTTCAGCCCATAATGACTTGGAAAGCTTTGTTTGAACAAGCATGCACCTCACTCTCTCCATGAGTGTCCTATTTATCCTTTCTGCCAAGCCATTCTGTTGAGGTGTCAATCTAACACTTCTGTGTCTCATAATTCCCTCCTCTACACAATAGTTATCAAACCTCTAATTATAAAACTCTAAGCCATTGTCCATTCTAAGTTTCTTCGGCTTCTTTTTAGTCTAATTTTTAACCACAATCTTCCACTCTCTGAACTTATCAAACACTTAATCTTTATTCCTCAAGGTGTAAAGCCATAACTTTCTGGAAAAATCATCAATGAATGATAGGAAATAACTATTACCTCCTGCAGATATCTGCTGAGTAGCCCCTATAAATCTGAATGAACATACTCCAGCTTATCCTTGGACTTATGTACTGATCTTTTAAAACTAGTTCTAGTTGCTTTGCCTAGTACACAATCTTCACAGAAATCCAAGTTTCCAAGCTTATCATTCCCTAATACACCTTGTTTTTCAAGTTCTTTAAGGCCCTTTTCTCCTATGTGCCCTAACCTTAGATACCATATTTTGATTTTATCAATGGTAGTAGCTGATGACACTCCAGCTTCACCGTTAACTACATCCCCATCTAAGATGAACACCTAATTCTTTCTACTACCTTTCATAACAACCTGTGAGTCCTTGACAATTATCAGTTCCCCTGATTTAATCCTAACACTACACCACATCTGATCAAGCATACTTAAGGAAATCAAATTTCTTTTCAACTCAAGCACTTACCTGAATTGTCTCAGCTCTCTAATAGTTCCATCATGTAGTTAAAGATTAACATTGCTAATTCCCATGATTTTACACACAACATTATTCCCCATCATTACTCTACCACCATTATAATCATAGTAATATGTAAAGTAACTCTTATATGGGCTCATATGAAAAGTACACCCTGAGTTAAGAACCCATTTACCTTTATCTTTGCTGTCTATGGCAATGCACACTCTAGTAGATTCGTATTCCTCTTCTTCAGTTATAGCTGCACCTATATTCTGCCCTTTCTTCTTAAGCTTATTTTCTAGAAAATCTTTCTTGAAGTTTCCTTCTTTGTGACACAAGAAACACTTCAGATCCTTTTGTTTTTCTTTGTACTTGCCTTGCTTCTTTTTCTTGCATTTTGGTCTGGCTTTTGTTGTTAAGCCTTGGCCTGATTCATTTCCCAGATGATCTTGTTTACTTTGTAATTCCTTTGTGTTGAGTGCTGATTTTACTTATATCTAGAGATAGTGTTTGCCTTCATACATCAACGCATCAATTAAATTTCCATAAAATTTTGGTAGAGAGCTTATTAACAGAAGGACTTTATCTTCATCATCAAGGGCTGCATCAATAGTTTCTAAAGTGTCACACACTTTTTCGAACTTATCAAGATGGTCATCTAATGATGTAGCCTCCACTATTTTTAATGTGAACATCCTCTTCTTTATGTATAACCTATTTGCTAGGGATTTCTTCATGTAGATACTTTCTAGCTTGGCCCACAAATCAACTACAATGGGTTTTTTTCTCACCTCCCTTATAAGAGAATTTGCAAGACTTAAGATTATCGTGCCTCTGGCCTTTCTATCAATCTCAGCAACCTGCTCAAGGGTCTTTGATATGGAGAACTCTTTACTCTCTTTCTTGGTCACTGGTTGAATTCCATCACTAAGACCTTGAGTAACCAACAAGGCCTCCATTTTCACTTTCCACATGTTGAAGTCATTTTTACCATTAAACTTCTCAAGGTCAATCTTTGGAGTAAGCATACTAGGATCTTGATTTGTTAACTTTGCTCTAATACCAAGTGTAGTGAATTGGGTGCTGCAAAATTTTATTAGCAACCCAAGCACTGCCCAAGATCACAAACCGGACCAACAAGCTGATATCAACCCAAATAATCAAGCTTTAAGTTTGAGAAAAATCTTTGACAAAAATGTTTTTATCATAACGCACTCAAAACAAGAATTAGAAACAAATTAAAGACAAAAGAAGGAGAAGAATTTATGACAATCTACATCCACAGGATAAGCCAACAAAGCAAGTTTTATTGATGATTCAAGTAACCCTTATAGAGCAATACAAGAGTTAACTACTAGGAATAAGACGAAACTTTCTCTCTATCTTAACTCTCTCTATAACGCTCTCAGATTCATTCTGAAATTGCTTCACAGGTCAGCTTATATAGCAGCTGATATAGAACTCAGAATGCATAGATTTTTGCCACCTGGACTAACAACTTCTAACTAATTTGATTCTTCCATCACGTGCATTTCACATGCTTAACTTAAGCCTTTGGCCAAAACGTCTCCAGCCCCTACCGTTTTAAACTTAGGTAAATCACTTGTCGAGCTTGTGACTGCTTGAGCTTATTAAACTTAATCTGAATGACGTCGTTTAATAAGCTCAAGTTTTGGATTCATCATTTTAGCCCACACAAGCAGAAATGAAATAGAATTATATACCACCATAATTAATTAATTAACTAATGATGTTTAGATTATGTGCTTGATTATATATCAATTCATCATATTTTTATTGAGATTACAAATTTAACTGTATTGTCGGGGTCTGAATGATTTTTATTTTAAACATATTTTTTATGAATTTATTCATGTTCGGTTGGATAATATTTAAAGTAGTAACAAACATAGGTTTTAATGGAGTGAAATTGTAAAGGTATGGTAACTAAATCTTGTTTTTTTATTGTTTAATGATAAAGACTGAATTCATTATGAAGTGGTTTGATATTGTAAATGCATTGTAGGTAAATTGAATTTTTTTATACGATGGGAAGAAGTGCGATTGATGATGATTGGGAGCTTACTTCTCCATCTAATAGGGTGCGCACTGTAGTTTTAGTTGGCCGCACTGGCAATGGCAAAAGTGCGACGGGCAGTAGTATTCTTGGAGGAAGAGCCTTCAAGTTGAAGGCTAGCTCGTCTGGCGTTACTAGTACTTGTGAAATGCAGAGAACCGTGGTTAAAGATGGCCAAGTTGTTAATGTCATTGATACCCCTCGTAATTTACTAATGTCGTTGCCTAGATATTCCATTTCCATGCTTGTTGATGTTGTGGTGGCAAGTAGATTGATGTTATGGTAATAAAAAAAAAAGTAGATTGATATTACGAGCAATTGCAGGACTTTTTGATTTTTCTGATGGCTTTGAGTTTGTTGGCAAGGAAATTGTCCAATGTATCGGTATGGCCAAGGATGGGATCCATGCAGCCCTTGTAGTTTTCTCTATTAGAAGCCGTTTTTCTCAAGAGGAAGAAGTTGCACTACATAGTTTGCAGACCTTGTTCGGGAAAAATTGTTTTGACTATGTGATTGTTGTTTTCACTGGAGGGGATGAACTTGAAGCTAATGACGAAACATCAGAAGATTATTTGGGTCGTGAGTGTCCAAAGCCTTTAAAGGTTTGTTCTGAACGGCAGCAGTGTTCGATAATTTCATTAGTCATTTTGATAAAGTTGTCTTTGGTTGGTTCTTTTGTGAAGTTTTAGACTCCTTTACGATTGGACTATTGGAAGTTTAATATGAATATATGCATGCTGAAAATACTAGATAGGTTTATAGTAGTCTAGCTGTCTTAAATTCCATTTTCAATAAGGCTTCATTTCCTGAATGGTTTTCTTCTACCATGCGGGATTGGCTGGAGAGGTGATTGGTTGGTAATATTCATTACTTCATTTTAGTTATATTTTAATGTCTTTGAAAGAGATGTCATTCATTCATTTGCTAAGCATTTATGCTTTTCTTATTTGTATTCTTTGATTTCATCTGTTATTTATTTTTTGTTCTTATTCTATGAATGTGTGTTCATTTGTTTGTTCCTTAAAATATGTACCTCTTTGATTAATATGCTTAAAATTAACCTACTTTTAAGATTTTAGAAGTGCGGCAAGGAGGATATGACTTGCTATACATGTCCATTTTATTAGGCGCTGTTTCAATAAAATATCAAGGCTAAATTTATAAGATTTAAAATTCTCTTTAAAATCCCTCTGGATTCTAGCCTCAAAATTGGTGTCTAAAATTTCAATGTGAGATATTTTTTCATGGAAATCTCTTATTTTTAGAATTTACTTGATAAATTTGGTTCCTAAAACTTTTCAAGTTCAAGAGCAGGAAGAAAATTAACAAAAATGAACATAAAGACCCCTTCAAGTTGTAGCTTTGCAATTAAAAAAATGGGGTTATTTTATGGTTGAAGGGAACTTTGTTTTACTTATTTTACTTATTTTTGTAGTTTGAAGGAATCAAAATTTTTTAATTATAATGTTGCAAAATTAGGTCAATTATGTAGATGCCACAGAAAATATGATCACGTCTTTTGGCAGTTTTGAGCCTTGTTGGTCACCTGAGTGTGTTTATGAAAATAGTGCAGTCTTTCATGCTTTTTTTAAATGTAAAAATTTGCCTAGTAAAGAGGCCACTACTGATTTGTAGCCACCAATTTTGATTGGGTCAATGCTTTTCACTGGAATATATGCAGATTATTATTATTATTATTATTATTATTATTATTATTATTATTTCAGTTATATGGAATGCTAATCACCCTTTAATGTATTAAAATTTGATGGAAATAAAATGTTATTGTAAGCGGTCAAACCATAAGGAGAATGGAACTAATTATTAAAATTTGATTATTGCTTGCCCTTAAATAGTTTTAGGGGATGCATGATAGTAAGTACTAATGATCACAATAAAAACAAATTTTGTCAACTAAATATCTTCAAACTTTTAGAGACTACAAGTGATTGATTGGTTTATCAATGTTTACGAAAGGGGTTAACATTTGCTTTACTCCATATCATTTTTCCATTATTTTAGGAGATCCTTCATCTATGTGATAATAAGTGCGTGCTTTTTGATAATAAGACCAAGGATGCGGCCAAGAGAACTGAGCAGGTTGGGAAGCTTCGTTCTTTGATTAACTCTGTGATCATGTAGAATGGTGGGTAGTCATATACAAATGAAAGCTTTGTTGAGTTGAAGGTGACTTCATTACTATCGTGATAGAATTCTGTGCTGCTTCTTTCTGAATATGTCACGATAATGTCTCTTGTTCTTTTTCTTTTTTACTTAGACAGGGGCTATTAAACTCCATGATCAACAAGTTATTAAGTTATATGTTCACTGATTGTGTTTTTATTTCTTTTTCTCTCTCAAAGAAATATTAACAACGGGAAATTTCAGATTTAAAGTAGCAGATGCAAAAATCATAAGAAGATCAACTCAAACGAATTACTGAGATGATATTTTCTATGGTCCTTGTTTCGGCATCAAAATATGACATGCATATGTGTTCATCTCGCAAATCGGGTAATCATTTCTAAAACTGTGTAATTAAAAAAAAACCTACAAAGCGTGCAGGTACCTGTAATGATATTCTAAATTGTTAGATTTGAAGGTGATAAAGACTGCCGCTCTGTCCTTATCCCTAGATTTTTGGAGATTGCCATCTAAACAGAGGCTTTATCTTGCTGGTTGATGTGGACCTATCTGTTATTATCTGTTCATTGATTGTGTTTTGAAGGCTTTAACATGCTGTTCTTAACTTTAACATTGTTTGACCTTCCTACTCTATTTTGTTTGTTGATGAAATTAAGTGGGTTATTCTATGGTAGTAGCTATAGGTGGTTTACTTATCATGACTTGCACTTAGGAATGGATTTTGCACTTGTTTAGCCATCAATCATGAGAACATTTCTTGTAATACTGTGGATCCCGTGGGAACAATTAACATTTTATAAGCAAGTTATGTCATATTCTAATTTTTTTAAAACAGAAGAGCCACATTCAAAATAAATTTTTATGAAAATACAGTTAGGCACATGAAACCTAATCGAATAGCTACGTAGTTTTGATTTTCCTTTCGACGGTTTCAATTTATAGAAAGGCAGTAGAATGATCCGGCATTAAGCCAGATCCTATTCAACAATAATCAGGATTTTCCGTAACATTCTGTGGAATGACTACATCTCTGAGGTGCTAATAAGTTTTACTCTCCACATTCCTGGAGTGTGGCAAAATGAAAAAGTTGGTAGATTCTTTAATACTTTATATTTTAGATTTATCTATTTGTTTTCTTTAGCTTTTGTTTCTACCATTTATCAATGATTGAGAGAGTGGAATTGATTGAAGTAAAAATGTTTCGCCGAGAAGGGTGAACTTAGCAACTCCCTTTGCAATTGGATTAAACTAAATTAGTACTCAAGAGTTTTCTTCTTTTAAGTTGGAGTTTTATATTAGCAGTACCCAATTTTTTTTTGTATTATGCTGCTACTCTAGGGGTTAGTGGCATGTTTTCTGACAGATATTGATGGTTTTTTGATAGTTTGAGTCTAAGCTCAAACAGAAAACAACTAGGCTAAAGTATATTTTTTCTGTCTCCTCTTCCTTTTTATATAATATTTGAAGTTCATGTCGCATTTTTCTCGGTGTTTTACTACAGTCAAGAAGCTTATATCCTGGGTTATGTAAATCTTCACAGTCCAGTCCGAAGTGCGGTCTTAAGATATTATTATACGGAAAAACTGTATTGACACCAAATAAAATTTCTTTTATGGAGCCGTCTAGAATCTTTTCTTACACGGTGGATCCAAAGAGATCTGATACCTTTTCTCTTCATTGAGCTCTTAATGAACGCTATATTATTTTCACATTTGTAGCAGATACAACCCAAGATATGCCCTTCTATCAATCATGACTTTTCCAAAACTTCAAATGGACTAATAGAGTAATCCTAGTGTCCAAGAGACTTGCAATAAATCACCAAACTTATGACCCTTCTTTGATTCACGCCAAACTTCAACTAGCGCCATAGCCTAAACTTATCAAGTACAATATTTATTTATACATATATGACACAATCTTTATTTACTTTATAGGTAATGCAAATCCTTCAACATCATATAGAATCATTTGTATAGATATTAAGTTTTAGCATAATAATTGTCCCTCAAAGAGAAGCAGCCAGTTTTAATTCATCATAAGTAATTAGGTTACACATAAACTGATCTAGTTTCATATATTGTTGGTTTAAAAAATAGGTATTTCAAAAATAGTTGCACAAATTCATTAGATAATCATAGTTTGAAAATGTTAAAGAGTTCCATAAAAGCTTGGAAGAAAACGATAAAAAAGGCTAAAGAGAATTTAATGAATTTAATTATTACCCTTTTCTACAAGAACTCAACTTCGGCTAGTAGTATTTCATGCTGTTGCATAGAACAGGAAACAAACAAAGCAACAAATTATTTTCAAAATGACATAAATTACATATGCCGAACATATATCGATAAAGTTTACGCAATGTATTATTGCAAAACAATGGTGTATTGCTCAAATTCAATTTTTTTTTTGTCGATTTCATGAATGCATAGTGCAATTGATTAGTTACCTTCTTGGAGCTGATCCTAGTTATGCCACACTCAAGCATGTTCTCCAGTTGCTTAAGCTCCTTTACAGTTAAAGAACTCAAAGAATCACCCATCAAATGTATTAGGAATTTAGATCTATTAGAAATAGATATAGGTAATTAAAAACCAAAAAAAATAAAACTTAATTTTTTCAGAAAGTACTGTTTACGGTTACTGTTTATGACAACTATTCACGACTACTGTTCAGGAATACTATTCATCCACATAAAAAATATTAATTTTCAAAAACATAATAAAATGCATAAAATAAATTACACGGAGATTTTTACGTGGTTCGGATTAACCAATCCTACATCCACGAGGCCACAGCCAGATGAAATGCAATTAACTAAGTTTAGATGTTACAACCTATAGATTTACCAAACTTAAGACTCTCACTTACAGTTTATCACCATACTGTTTACTCAACCTTAGATTGAATTTGCTTCTCTTGAATAATCACTACCCCTCTTGATCCACGATCCTCAAGGCACTTCGCAAAGTGATCAATAGTAATTCTTCAATTCTTCAATGTCTAGTGATCCAAGATCCACATAAACTCTCTGCAGAGATGAACAGAATATAAGAAAACAAATCAACACAACATGATGCCCCAGATCCGAATTCTTTGGGGAGGAGGCCGAATTTGCTTCTCTACTTTATGCTTTGTGTTGTGTACTCTTCAATTGTGAAATACCTCTCTTTATATAGGCACTAGGATTTCACCAAAATAGCAAGTCTTAAAAGACTTGAATTCTTTCCAAATAAGAGTTTCCTTCCTCTTATAATTCCCATGAATCTGAATAGAACCTGACCTTCTTGCCTTGCTTGTCTCCCAAGAAATATCTAGAGCATTTAATGAACTTTTTATTTGACCCAACTTCTTGCTCTAAATAGATCTCATGCGCCAATTATAAAATCCCAACATTAATTGACTTACTAAATTAGACATCTAATTAAATTAGGAAACAAATATTCCTAATAAATTGGGATCTCACTAAATTAGGGAATTAATAAATTAATCCCTATTACAAGATATGCAATAAATAAATCTCTAATTTAACTAGACTTGCCATAAAATGCCAACTCAATAAATATTGGACTTAGTAAAATGCCTATATGAAGAGTCAAGAGTGAGATAACAATTGCAAATTCAATTGAAATTGTATATTTTGGCATAATTAACTAACTACGCTTAATATGAAAATGATTTTTGATAAAATAATTGAAAATACCTATTAGAATTCTATGACATTTAGATTTGCTGCCGTAGCTTTGCTAATTCTTGCTGATAGTACCGTTTCCACGGGTCACATGTAATGGGAGAAGTTAAATTTTTATTGGAAACTTTATATTTCAATGCTAGCTATGTGGTAATAAATGATAATAAGTTGGTTTTTTTTCACCTTTTCATAATAAAATATATTCCTACCAACGCCTGAATTTATAGCCTAAATAATGAATTACGTACCTGAGCATTCATCTCAAAATAATTAACTAACCAGATAGCTCTGCTTCTTTTCTTTCCAACTGAATTTGTGCACTTGGTAGATTCTCAACAGGTTTAGCAATAACCTTCAAGAACTCCAAATAATCTGAGTCTTTATTGTCCAAATCAAAACCAAAAATAGCTTATTGCTCCAGTACTTCTAAAAAGAATAAGAATATAAAGAAAATAAAGGTATGCTTTGTAATTGTTGTGATTTTACTTAACTTTAAAATTTAGCAACTTAAGTGTATTGGTAAAAGCATAACACTTCCACCCCAAAATTATCCTAAGTTTTTTAAAATAAAAAATTACCTTTAAAAATGGTGCTTTCACGACTATCCTCTCTAGAATAAGGCTTGGGAACATGTTGAGATGGAGCATAATCAACAATAGCCCTAACCTAAGCACCTAATCAAGAACCCAATAACACATATAATTAACCAAACAAAAAGTGCCCTTTTCATTTAAAACAACATAAACTCATTCTTACCAAATTAAGATTGATAAGTAAAAGCAAAAGGGAAAGCAAAATTACCCTTTTCATTAACAAACACATGTCCATTCAACAACTCAGCAAACTCAAACACATCCGTAGGTTTCTTCAATTCTTCATATGCTCGTCAATACGTCTGATGCTTGTAACTGTTAAAAAACTAAAATCCAAGTTAAAATGTAATTTAAAAAAAAGCCCCAAAATCAATCAATTATAAAGGTCATTTTGAGAGACTAAAGGAGGCAAATGATGAATCACTACTTTGGTTCTCTGCAATGGCTTCTTCATTTCATCGCATTCAATTTGTCCCGATTGTATTCAAATCAAAAATCAAAAAAGATTTTTGATTATTTCATAACTTAATTTTCAATTTGGGCCTAGAAGGAAATTGGAATATCATTTATTGGAAAGTTGATGGTTGTCGAACCCAACAAAATAAATACATACTTTAAATAAATTGTGTATAGTAATTGAGCAGGGTCGTGTCCACAGAGATCGATAATTATTTAAATCGTTTTAAAACGTAAAACATAAATGGGGCTTTGGTGACAATAATAAAAATTAAATTAAAATAACAAGAATGCAAATTAAAGTTGTAATTAAAATTGGAGAAATCTCTGGTTGAAGGAATTAACTCAGCTTGATTCAACTACTGATCATGGATTCAAATATAAATTATTATTACTTATGAATAGACCGGTTATAGCTGTTGAGACCCTCTAATAGCCAATCTCTCCTTAACTAGTCGATAACCAAGGTACGACCGTTGGTTATTTCCCTAATCAATAGATAACCCTAGATACGATCATAGGATTTAATCAATTGACAGCTTGAAAAACCAGAGAGACTCAAATCCTAATCAATAAACACATACGATGGTTCATTTAAATTAGATTGTTTATTCTCACAATACAACTCTCTGCTATGTTATTTGTCACAAACATTAAAGGATTCATCAAAATCTTCATACGATGAATCCTTTAATTGACAATAGATTAAGTTGATAATTAAATAGTGGCCAATTACCTAATTAACAAACATAATCATGAAAATAATTCAGAGAATAAACAAATACCCAAAAAGTAATAAAACAATTAAAGTATAAGAAAGATCTCACAGTAGTGATGAATCAAAGCTTTATTAACCTTTAACCAGAAAAATAGGTTTAGTTCTTCATAGAGAAAAGAGAAAAGTTTAGATCTAGGGTTTCTTTCTTTCTCCAATCCATTTTTTCACAATAGATTCCTCCTTAAATACTCTCTCTTTTTTCTTTTAGAGTTCTATTTAAAATAAAATACTAAGATCTGAAATATTTAATTCGTAATTACAAAAATAACCAAAATACAAAACATGTTAAACTAAAAACTGCAGGTCCGTAGTTGATAGCACACCCCCACGCCTTATCAACAAAGTTCTTCTGACGCTCATAATTTTTCCAAGAGAACAATCATCCTTAAACATCGTCTTGTAGCTCAATTTTATCATATATCAATAAAATTGCACCTACAAAAGTAAAACACGAGTAAATCACTATTATTTAATGCAAAATATTGATATTAAGGGAAGTAAACAATGCAAAACTAGTGCATAAATTGCACTCTAACAAATTCAACTACACCAAGATGATGCTTATCCTCAAGCATATAACTCAAGACTAATCCCAAATCTCCACTCAATTCTCATCTCAACTCATCCAAAAATAATTTTAAGCAAGCATACCTCAAGAAATTAAGTCGATCAACATTCGAGAGACAGGATTTTAAAGCATAGAATCTCATAAGATAAAATAAAAGAAAAACATCCAACCACCACGAAGATCCATTCAAAATTCAAGTGCAACAATATTTAACAGCCCTCTCATTGACTTCACTCCACACACTCAAAGTGTTTAGGGTATCATTTATGCACTCAAATCAAATCAAAGAATGCTATTACCAAAAGCTTGCTCATATATCACATCTCAATCCACAAAACATGAATAAAATGCAAAAATCTAAGGGTCTTTAAAATGTTGTAATGGGGTTAAATGGGAAAAAGAAAGTTCTACAAAAGAAAAAGAGATCAAAATGAGAATAATGAACTCATTGAATGAACTTATGATATCAAAATGCTTATTTCTACTCAAGTCACTAAGAATGTAAACATTTTTTTTGATTTCTCATTTTTTTTCCTTTTCTTTTTTCTTTCGTATCAAACAAAAGAAACGAACCTTGCACAATTTAATTCAAGCATAATGCTTGTTGATCTAATTGAGAAACTTTAATACAAGGTAGAAAAAGCAATAAAATATATCCACACAATGATTCTAAAAATCTCATTAAATTGAGGCTCAAAAAGAAGAAAAATGGTTAAGTAGATAGAGAGAATTAGATGGGTAATGGTTAAGGTTCAAACAAAGATAGCAAATAAAGGTCTTCGGGTAGAGAAAAAAAATGCGAGAATAGAAAATTGGTAAATGGTTTGCCCTTATCATTTTAATGCATAAAATCCCGTAATGCGGCTTCAACATGCATAACAAAGCAAGTTCTAGAATAAACAAACTAAGATCAATATTCACATAACAAAAATATTGGAGCAAAGTGATTGCCCATAGGCTTAAATCCTCACAAAGTTGGCAAATTTGCCATCAAATCATGTACACTCTTCAAATGAGTCAACCATCAATAGTGGTGTAGAATGAGTAGAAGGTATGAGCGATATATAAAAGAAAAGGTAAAAATGATAAGAAGTAAGAAAGATCTATGTAGTAAAAAAAATGAAAGATAAAATGTGAGTGACGAAAGAGGATGATAGAAAAAATAGATGTAAATAATTTGACATAGATGGGAAAAGAGTAGTGAGAGAGAAAAGAAAATAAAAATAATAATATATGAAGCATACTAACTCCAAAATCATTTAAGGATGAGTAGAGTGAAAACAATACTTTCAGACATCAATAATGCAAAAATCCCTCCCCCACACCAAGAACTTACATTGTCCCCAATGTAAGATAATCAAAGCTCACATAAAAATTAAAGCACAAGGATAAAAGATTAAAGGCAAAAAGAACTTCCCTGAATTGTGAGCTTTGATCCACATAACGTCTATGGGCTTGGTGGAAATAGTGGGGTAAATCCCACACTCTCGAAGTATGCGGCCAAATTCTGTTCCATCTTGTTCAGCTTGTGCTCCATTTTCTCTAACTGAATGGTCAAAGGTGGTGCGGATGTAGAAGGAATAGTTGGCGAGGCAACAGTGTCGTCGTCAACTCGTCATCAAAGGTAGCACCACTCCTAATATAAAGCTTATTTGGAGGTTGAGTGGGTCCTGGTTTAGTAAACTGAAATTTCCCCTCTTTGAATTCGATCACACCTGTTCTTTCAAACACAGACATATCCAAAAATTCCTTTTTGCAAGTAGGACGCAAATCATTATTGTCAAGATTAAGCACACATAGGTTTATAGCTAACAGAGTAATGTATGGACTAAGAAATAAAGTCCTATACCGTTTAAGCACACTTTGATATTGATCTGCTAACTAAAAACCTAAATTAGGCATCACATCATTTAACATGCACCAGCTAAAATAAAACTCTATTTTTGAAAAAACTCCTGAGTGATCTTTTTTTCCTAAAAAATTATATGTTAAGAATCGATGCACACATTTCAAAACAGGATAATGTAAGAAAGAACTCTTTGATTTACTCGGCTCATAAGTATTGTGATCAACAGATAAATTACGCCAAAGACCATAAGGCTCAAAATTTTCACTAAAGTCACAAGTTGTTCCTAAATATGCATCACTAGAAGAATAATCATCATCAATGAATCCTAAAGCTAGGTTAAAATTTGTGATAGAGAGTGAAAAATTTCGTCCCATTAACCTAAACTATATGACATCCGGGGTATGCCATCTAAAAATAATCATCATCTAATAAAAAAATGCCTATAAAGTGTGTAGGCACCTATAATGATATTCTTAATTGTAAGACTTAGAGGTGCTAAAGACTGTCATTCTGTCCTTATCCCTAACTTGTTGGAGATTGCCATCTAAAAATATGCTTCATATCACTGGTTGATGGGGACAAATTTGTTATTAAGTTATATGTTCACTGATTATGTTTTGAAGGTTGGTAAATATTGTTCTGACCTTGAACATTGTTTGACTATCTTGTTATGTTTTGTTTGTTTTCTTGATGAAATTAGGTAGATTACTCTATGGTAGTAGCTATAGGTGGTTTGGTCGTCATGACTTACACTTAGGATTCTGCACTTGTTTAGTCATCAATCATAAGAACATTTCTTATAATATTGTTGATACTCTATTATCTGTTTATTTTTTTAAGCTTTGGTTTCTATCATCTATGAATGATTGAGAGAGTGGAATTGATTGAAGTAAGAAAGTTGTACCGAGTAAGGTGAACTTAGTGACTCCCTTTGCAATTGGATTAAACTAGATTAATACTTAAGAATTTTCTTTTCTTAAGTTTGACTTTTATATTACCAGTACCCAATCTTTATTTGTATTATCTGCTACACTAGGGCTTAGTGGCATGTTTTATAACTAATACTGATGCTTTTTTGATAGGTTGAGTTTAAGCTGAAAAAGACAACAATTGGCAGAGGAGCAAGCTGGTCAGTTAAAAGGAGAAGAGGTTGCACAGTTAGCTCAAAGGAAGTCAAATGACGAAATTAATAAGCTTAGAGAGAATCTTGAAAGAGCTTAAAGGGATACTGAGGACCAGATGCATGAATTATATAAAGATCAAATCAAACGAATTATTAAGATGGTACTTTTTATACACCTAGTTTGGACATCAAAATATGACATGCATATGTGTTCATCTCTCAGATCAGGTAGTTATATCTTAAACTGTGTAATTAAAAAATGCCTATAAAGTGTGGAGGTGCTTGTAATGATATTCTAAATTTTAAGATTTGGAAGTGGTAAAAAATGCCACCCTATCCTTGCTTGTAACTTAATGGAGATTGCCATCAGAAAAGACACTTCATCTCGCTAGTTGATGGGGACAAATATGTTATGAAGTTATCTGTTCACTAATTTTGTTTTAAAGGCTATGACATGTTCTCCTGGCCTTAAAGATTGTTTGACAAATCCGCACAACAATTTAATCTAATGCCTTAATAAATTTGAAAACAATAAATTCAATGCAAGCACAATAATTAAAGAGTAAGGGAAGAGAAAAACGAACTCAAGGATTTTTACGTGGTTCGGCTATCCCCGCCTACGTCCACGCCTCCAAGCTCACCCGCTTGAGGATTTCACTATCCAAGCCTTTCCAAGGCTTCAACCAATTACAATTGACTTCAAGGTGTCAATGAACCTTTACAACAATAGTTTCTAATTTTATATTTTGATCCCAAAACTTTATAAAACTATATTATGGTGTAAAAAGTTATGAAACTGTGCAAATAGGTCCAATTTCAGAGTTTATAAATATTACTTTGTTAATCACAAAAACTTTCTGAAATTATGATTTGGCCTTAACGATTTATTATTTTGCACAAAGGTCATTTTCAACAAAATACCCATATTTTCAAAGTTCTCAAAACCTTTCACTTTAGTCCAAACTATTCATAAATAATAGTATGGCCCAAAACATTTCAAATGTTTATCAAAATATCCAACTCTGAAATTTTATAACAATACTTACTAAAATCAAAGATTTCAAAACTTGTCATTTAAGTCCAAATTTGAAAAAATAAAATCAAAGGCTTTTAAAAACACATTCATTTTAGTCCAAAACACTTTGATTTTATTGCCTCATTTTTTTATTATAAAAACACAATTTATAAATATTTGTTTAATCAATACATGTGTTTTGTTATCATCAAAATCAATATCTATAGCTAAAAAAGCTAACAATCTCCCCCTTTTTGATGATGACAAAATACATTACAAAGATTTAATCTAGTTATAAAAATCTCACCCTTAATCAATGCAAGGTTAAAAAATTTATTTAAAATAGACTTCCCTTGCATACATGCATACTCCCCCTGGATACATGCACATCATCATAATATCATTTTTCAATTAAATATGAGACCTTTATAATTTGGAAATAATGATTTATTTAAAATGTATAAAACATAATTTGAGCTTTAAAAGATTAATCATTATTAATCTTGTTTGTTATCATCAAAATCAATATTATGTAAACATATATGTTAACAATCTCCCCCTTTTTGATGATGACAAACATTTCATGTATTTAAAGAATGATCCCATAAATTGCTCTATTTAAAAATAATCTTCTCTTACAAATTGCCAATTAGGAAAATTAACAAATTTAAATACATAGATTTTTCTCCCCCTCATCATCAAAAAGAAAACTTAATTGGCAAATTTAAAAACATGTATTCTTCTCCCCCTTCATCATCAAAAAGAAAACTTAAAGGAAAAGGAAAAGAGTAGCAAATTTGTTTCCCATGTTGTCCAAGTAGAAATTTCAACACATTCTCCCCCTAACAACAAGCATCACCTCAAATACAAGATTTAGTAATAATATATCCAAATTATTATAGATCATGATAAAAGCCAACCCCATATACAAATAACCACACCAAAATATCATGAACCATTTTCCATTAATTACCAAATCAACAACTCATGACATAAAATTTGTCATATAAAACACGCATGCAATCAAATTATTATCATATCTCAAAATCATCAAAAACATTATCATAATCAAATTTTAATCATCAAAAGAAAACTTAAAGTGCATATTATTCAAAATCATATTATATGCTCCCCCTAAATATATGGCCAATTTAAAAATTTAACCAAAATGATATTATCCAAAATCATATTATATGCTCCCCCTAAATATATGGCCAATTTTAAAAATTTAACCAAAATAATTTTATCCTAAAGCATATAATATTTGTCTCCCCTTTAAAAAAAATAGAATCACGCAATTAAAACAAGATCATAAAAAATAGTTCGATAAGGTTATTACCAATTTTGGGCGAGCAAAAATTTCGGCAAAGTGTTCCCTTAAAAAGCACAAGAGGCAACCATTTATAAATGAGCAAAAATGAGCAAAACCATTTATACACATGAGAGAAAAATACTTCCAAAATGTCATAACAATCAACTCCATCATCAACCCAACAACACCATTAGCAAACCAACACTTCAATATTCAATAATCCACAAGTTTTATCAAGCAAAACACATATAATCATTAATCATCAAAATCAATATGAATTCCTCCAATACTTGTAACAATTAAATCCGAGGATTCCATACTCATATACCAATCATTTAAAAGAATGCTCAAAATGCATGTTATTTCCCCCAATTTACATTATTAAAAAGATTTATTACTTTGTCTCTCCCTTTGGACAATAAAAATATTCAAAAAGCATATTATCCAAAATAGAACAAGTAATAAGTTAAGCAAGGGAATGCAAAAGGCAAAAGAGCATAATATCAACAATTCAAGCTCGATAATTACTAATCACATTTTAGAAATCAAGACTACTAAACTCATCAAAATTCTAATGTGACAAAATTAAAACTTCATATGCTTAAGAATCTCAAAGAGGATGTATTTCTCCCTTACATCTCATATCTCCCTCTTGATCATCAAAAAGTCAAGATAAGCGCATTAGATCCACAATATCCAAACATCAAATAAAAATTAATATCAATCCACAATGGAAGCAATAATGCATATGAAAACGTAAGTGCATAATATAGTAGAAAACTATGGTAAAATCCATAAGGAGAGCACACTATGGAAGTAGTGATTTGAAATACTCAAAATGCACAAATTCGGATTTTCAAAATATTGAGCAAAAAGAGTAATGGATGAATAATGAGTTGGATGATTGATTTTAACAAGAAAATGAGTGAAAGATGAAGAGATTTGAGAAAGAAATGGAGAGGTACTGTTCACGCGTGAATGAGAGGTATAGAAATGATGAAGAACAAGTGAAGAAATGATGATAGAGAAGAGTTTAATGAAGATAAAATGCATGGGTAATGGTTTAAGAGATTGATCTTGACATAAAAATGGTTGAGAAATGAAGAAGAATTGATTGGAAATGGAGGAGGGTGGCTCACGGTTTTGAGAGAGAGGAAGAACAAGTGCAGAAAATTAACAAAGGAAGAGGAAGAAGTAAAAACACAGCCAACAGCTCACGAATCCAGCTTGCCGGATTTCACTAACCGGCTAGCCGGTTGTGACCAGAAACAAAGCAAAAGCCAATCGGCTTGCCAGATGAATATAACTGGAAATCTGGTTTTCGTCCAGCAAAGCATGTATGCGAATTCGGTTTTCCGAATGTGAAGAAACGGTTGACCGGTTTGAGGCAGAGACAAAGCTTAGCAAATCCAGCTTTCCGGATGGAAAATTCGGTCATCCGAATGTTGTCCAGAAAGCAACCAAAGTTAATCCGATTTTCGGGATTGAAAAACCGGTTATCCGGAATTTGTCCCGAGAGAATTCAATAAAACAAAATGGTTTTCCGGGTGAGTGGAAAGGGAATATTTGCTAGCTCTTATACTTATATTATACATACCAAAAATTTTTGACTTAAAAATTGATCAATTTTAAAAAATATTTAACTTTTCAAAAATGTCAATTAGTGCATGAAACATATATGTATACAAGATCAAACATATGAAATCATATCAAACAAATAATCCATCCAACAAGCATACAATCATGAAGCATATTCAAAACTTAATAAAATGCAGAAAGGTCAAATTCGGAATAAAAACTGTATTGATTGAGCCAGAAGTAAAGTTCAAGCTATATACCGTTGGAAAGAAAATTGAGTTAGCTTTCCAATAAATTTTACAGAGCGGAATTTGGAGTTCTCTAGAAAGAGTTATGACCAATTCATTACAGCTTGCGCAGAATACGATTTTCAAAGACTCCTTTGTTTTCCAAACAATTTTAAAACCATTTTAATGATCCGAATACTTTCAAAAACCATTTTAATGCATGGATCAATATAATAAACATCCAATCATAAAACTCAACTTTATAACATATTCATCATGCATATATTTTTGCAATAAGTAAACATATAAGCATACAAAAGTTAATAAATCAAACACATCACTTATCTATCATGCATATACATTTCGTAAACATTAACATCAAATAAATCCATTATGATGAGTTGATAAGCTATCATCATAAAGATATAACCATGCATTATGATAAAGCACTCAATGTAAAATACAATTATAATTCAATCATGTAAACATGCAAGCATACTTTTCAAAAATTCATTTCTCATGATTCATTCAACAAAATTAATATGGCAAGAATTGTTACCAAAACAATTAAATCATCTTGCCTCATCTTTTTCTCCTCGATCATAATCAAGCGATTATCCTCACAAGCTTCATCAAGGAACTCTCCACAATTCCTTGTTTGTGGTACCTACACAAAAGTATTCAAGTTGTGTGCTTTGGTACCCAAATACTCTTGGGTCATTGAGTGTTAGCAATGGCTCCTTTTGGAACCCAAATACATTTTGCTCCATAATATACATTTCTCTTAATTGGACATCTATTCTTCATGTGACCATTTCCATTACAATAATGACAAACAATTTTATGATCACATGTGGAGGTAGCCTTAACAAAATAACTCTTATAATATTTTTGTTTCAAGTAAGGCTTATATCCAAGTCCTACTTTATCAAATACACATTTTTGAGTATTGAGTAATTTTTCTAAGTTCTTTTCACCATTTGTGAATTTTAACACAATTTCATTGAGCTCATTAATCTTTTTCTTAAGCACTTCATTTTCTTTCATCAATTTATCAACATGTGATTTTTCATGCTCATATGAAGCACTTTGCTTACATGTGAATAATGCAATTCTATCATGTAACATTTCATTATCTAACTCCAATTTTTTGATCTTTTCATTTAATGAAACATTGGATTTTTGCAAGGCATCTTTTTCATTTTTCAAGTTATTTACATGTGATTCAATATGCTTGTATGAAGTGCTAAATTTCTCATTTGATAATGCAACTTCATCATGCATTGTTTTATTCTCTAATTCTAATTTCTTTATCTTCTCATTCAATAAATCAATGCATTTTTGCATGGCATCCTTGTCATTTGTAAGTTCTAGCATTTTCTTCTTAAGGCATGCATTCTTTTTACCAATTTTTATCCAATTATCATGCAATTCTTTAAAAGCATCATACAATTCATCATAGGTTGGATCACTTACCTCATTGAGTTCATCATCCGATTCATCTCCAATTGCCATAAGTGCCAAATTCGACACTTTATGAAATTCCTCCTCGTTTGTAGTCTCCTCATACACAATTTCAAGTTTTCTCCAAATTTCATAATCATTAGAACAATTTGAAACTCTATGAAATTCCTTTTTATCTAAGGCACAAAATAAAGCATTCATAGCCTTGGAATTTAAAGACAAATTTTTCTTATCCAACTCACTTAGAACATTATTTCTAGGAATGAGTAAATCATCACAAAAAACTTCCCAAATTTCATAATCTAAAGCTTGTAAATAAATTCTCATCCTAGTTTTCCAATAAGGAAAATCAGTTCCATCGAAAAATGGAGGTCTAGTGATAGATTGGCCTTCCATGGTGGTTGAGCTAATTTGGGTTGCTACGAATCTTTGACTCTAGACGGTTAAGTCTACACAAGAGCACCTCGCTCTGATACCAAATGAAATATAAGTGTGCAACCCAAGAGGGGGGGTGAATTGGAATTTTAAAACTTATCCTAGCAAATCCACACAACAATTTAATCTAATGCCTTAATAAATTTGAAAACAATAAATTCAATGCAAGCACAATAATTAAAGAGTAAGGGAAGAGAAAAACGAACTCAAGGATTTTTACGTGGTTCGGCTATCCCCGCCTACGTCCATGCCTCCAAGCTCACCCGCTTGAGGATTTCACTATCCAAGCCTTTCCAAGGCTTCAACCAATTACAATTGACTTCAAGGTGTCAATGAACCTTTACAACAAGAGATTATATCCCCAATCTCTTAACCCAAGTGTTTCCCTCACTTGTACACTCACAATTTGATGAGAAATGATAAATACAACAATGAATCTCTCTTTAAGAGTGGATATACAAATTGAAGAACAATGATGTTTCAACAAATGATGATTTCTGAAAATGAAGCTCAATGTATGTTGTTTGCACTTGTTTAGGCTTGCTTAACTTTTCTTCACTTACCAAAAATCAATTGGTTTTGAGTTTATATAGTTAGAATTCAAAAACTAGCCGTTATGTTCATTTCTGGCCGGAACCGGATCGCCGGATATGGAATCCGGTTAGCCGCTTGATGTTACCGTTACAAGCACAAATTTGAAATTCTGAACATCCGGTTTGCTGTTTGTCGAATCCGGTTAGCCGCTTGCGTTTTGGTTGCATTCTGTCTCAAAAACCCAGAAAACCGGTTTGCCGGATTTCCACATCCGGTTAGCCGCTTGAATTTTGCATACATTCTGCCCGAAAACGGCTTGCCGGATTTACACAACCGGTTAGCCGGTTGCTACAGTAACGGCTACAGTAAAATAGTTTTCAATTTTATATTTTGACCCCAAAACTTTATAAAACTATACTATGGCCTAAAAAGTTATGAAACTTTTCAAATAGGTCCAATTTCAGAGTTTATAAATGTTACTTTGTTAATCCCAAAAATTTTCTGAAATTATGATTTGGCCCTAACGATTTTTTATTTGCACAAAGGTCCTTTTCAACAAAATACCCATATTTTCAAAGTTCTCAAAACCTTTCACTTTAGTCCAAACTATTCATAAATAATAGTATGGCCCAAAAAATTTCAAATGTTTATAAAAATATCTAACTCTGAAATTTTATAACAATACTTATTAAAATCAAAGATTTTAAAACTTTTCATTTAAGTCCAAATTCGAAAAAATAAAATCAAAGGCTTTTAAAAACACATTCATTTTAGTCCAAAATACTTTGATTTTATAACCTCATTTTCTTATTATAAAAACACAATTTATAAATATTTGTTTAATCAATACATGTGTTTTGTTATCATCAAAATCAATATCTATAAATAAAAAAGCTAACAGAAGAAATTTAGCAGATTACCCTATAGTAGTTGCTGTAGGTGGTTTGCTCATCATGACTTACACTTAGGGATGGATTCTGCACTTGTTTGGTCATCAATCATAAGAACATTTCTTCTAAGATTGTGGATATTGTATTATTTGTTTATGTTTTAAGCTTTTGTTTCCATCATTTATCAATGATTAAGAGAATGGAATTGAATGAAGTAAGAAAGTTGTGCCGAGTATGGTGCACTTAGCAACTCCCTTTTCTTAAGTTGAAGTTTTATATTATAGATACCCAATCTTTATTTGTATTATGCTGCAACTCTAGAACTTAGTGGCATGTTTTATGACTGATATTGATGCTTGTTTGATAGGTTGAAACCCGCCCCGCACTCCCAGGGCGAGTCTTTCTAATCACGTAAAATCGAATCTAATAATATAATAATATCTAAAGATTCTACCGAAAATTCGACAGAACCTCCCCTATAAATACAACATTCCCACAATTACAATGTACAAAACAACACTCCCAAATAA
Organism: Citrus glauca; assembly: GCA_029633175.1. Classification (NCBI taxonomy): domain Eukaryota; kingdom Viridiplantae; phylum Streptophyta; class Magnoliopsida; order Sapindales; family Rutaceae; genus Citrus; species Citrus glauca. The sequence continues at coordinate 25,386,911 of JAQOOD010000003.1, read as the reverse complement.
TCATCCAAACTTAAAATCCAACTTCTCCAGTCATTATCTCAAATATCGAACAAATCACTTCAATATAAACATAAATACAATGGTTATCCTTCAATACAAAACATAACCATAAATACAAATCACAATCCCAAATATCAAAATATTAAAACTATGACTTCTAACACCATCACGTGACCACTATTACAAATCTAACTACCGATGCTGGGTCGACTGATGTACTTGCAAATCTCCTGTGGGGGAAAAAATATGATAAAAACATGGTGAGTATAAAACTCAGTGAGTGGATACTAGTTTCCGAAAAATAAATTTATTTAAACCAATTTCTCTTTCTCAAATCAATATCATCAAAACATCGTAAGAATTTATTTAAACATACTTAATTCAAAATCAGTCACTGAAATACTATTGTTTATAAATCTGCATAAAATCGATGGAATCATAACACTTATCATATCAAATACTGAATATAAAAAACTATCATCAAACAAGTACCCAGGGGAATGATCTCATCATATCCGGACCTCGACGGACAGGCAATGACGTACTATCTGGGTACCGCCACGCCCCGGAGCTACAACGGATAGATAGGGAAAATCTCATCTCATAACTGACACATCTCAATATCTGTGCATGCATAATCCCCCAAAAGGCAAAAGCGCCCAAACACACGGCCCAAAGCCTCTATGTATGTTCAGACGGGCCCCAAAGGCCTTTATCTCATCTCATCTCATCTCATCTGTATATCTGTATTCATCTCATAGTATCTGTTTCTCTGTATCTGGAGGGAAGGGTACTGTTTAACAATTTCTCAAATAACATTTAATACACATGTACGAAAACATATAATCTCATTTGAAATCTCATTCTCTTTTTCTTCAACATATATCAAATCCATTCAATTCTATATCAAGCATTTATTTAAAAACGGTAATAAAATCATTATTCAAACTCTTTCTCAGTAATAATAAAATCAACACATGGAAATAAATTCACTTTTCTAGAATCATTAAATCGAAGCATCAAATACTTATTTTTCAAAACATACTGCACTGTATCATAAAATTAACATATAATTATAGAAATAAGTTTTGTATATTCCACTCACAGTGATGATGACCAGACTCGGTATCAACAACGTCCGGGTTGATTCTCGTTCGCGGATCCTCCTAATCAAGGAAACGACATAATCATTCTCCGAACAACTAATATAACATAATGCTTCTCGAAACGAATATATGACAACAATAATTATTCCCGCATGTAAATAATTACCAAAATACCCCTACATACCAAAATTACCAAAATGCCCTCAACATCATTATTTTACCGAAATATTCGTAGAATCTTCAATTACTAAATCGTTCTCAATTCGGATCATAGAAATAATCATAATGTCCGAAATTACGAAATTACCCTCGAAGCGTAAAATTACCTAAATGCCCTTAATAACTTAAATTACCGAATTATCCTCGAAATTACAAATTACCTTACTGCCCTAACCTCAAATTACCAATTTACCCACTGATTTCACAAATTACAAAATCACCCCCAAAGTTTTTTGAAATTATCGAATTGCCCCTGCCGGTCAACGGTGACCGGACTTCAGTCAACGGCGACAAGGAGCTTAGGTCTGATAGCTCCGGCCACGCTAAGTTCAATGGTGGCAGCGGTGACCTCCCACGCCCGGCGACGGCGGCGGATCGAGCTCCCAAAGCCGCGAGTTTTCCAAGAGCAAATCGGCGACAATCCGGCCGATTTAGGTGACGGGGTCGGTCGGAAAATGACGCTGGTGAGCTGAGGAACAAGATTCAAGTGGTGGCGTGTCAAAAATCCGGCGAAATCGACGGCGACGAAAACGGGTTTGGCCGCGACTTTCGGGCTTCAACCGACGGTGTTCCAGGCGGTTTCCAGCGACGAGGATGGCAGGGAACGTTGTTCGTCTCTCAAGCTTCAAAACGGTACCAAGCTCGGCCGGAATGGAGGTCGGAATCGGAAGAAACGATCGGGTCAAGCTCGCGGGTCCGGGTAGGGTTTTCGGGTCAACCGGGTCAAATTCTCTTTCTCTCTCTCTTCTATCTCTTTCTCTCTCTTTTCTAAAATTCCAAACACTCCCCCCGACCAAAATATAAACCGGCTCTTTTTTTTTAAACAAGCTTAATATAGATTAACCTTATACCGGACCCGTAACGAAAAATAAATCCGACTACTCGAGCTTTTAATCGCGCTCAATATATCTCGATTTGAAGCGGAAAAATTAAATCGTACACTTAATTACGAAAATCAAAGTGCATATGTTACATAGGTTGAGTCTAAGCTCAAAGAGACAACAACTAGGCTCGACGAACAATTGGTTAAGGAGTAAGCTGCTCGGTTAAGAGAGAAGATGTAACATATGCACTTTGATTTTCTATTAAGTGTATGATTTAATTTTTCCGGTTCAAGTCGAGATAAATTAAGCGCAATTAAAAGCTCAAGTGGTCGAATTTATTTTTCGTTACGTGTCCGGTATAAGCTTAATCTGTATTAAGCTTATTAAAAAAAAAAGAGAAGAAAATCGGGTTTATATGTTTTGGTCGGGGGGAGTTGTTTGGAAATTTTGGATTTTAGAAAGAGAGAGAGAGAGAGAGAGAGAAGAGTTGACCCGTTTGACCCGACCCGTTGACCGGCGACCTGCGATCTTGACCCGGCCATTTCTCCCGATTCCAGCCACCTCATCGGCCGTGCTTGGTACCGTTTTGAAGCTTGAGAGACGAGCAACATATCCCTGTCATCCACGTCGCCGGAAACTGCCTGGAACGCCGCCGGTTGAAGCCCGAAACCCGCGGCCGAAACCCGTTTTCGTCGCCGTCGATTTCGCCGGATTTTTGGCATTCCACCACTTGAATCTTGTTCCTCAGCTCACCAGCGTCATTTTCCGACCGACCCCGTCACCTGAATCGGCCGGATTGTCGCCGATTTGCTCTTGGAAGCTCGCGGTTTTGGGGAGCTCGATCCGCCGCCGGTAGAGCACGTGAGACGTCACCGCCGCCACCATTGGACTCAGCGTGGCCGGAGCTATCAGACCTAAGCTCCCCGTCGCCGTTGACTGAAGTCCGGTCACCGTTGACCGACAGGGGCAATTCGGTAATTTCACAAAACTTTGGGGGTGATTTTTTAATTTGTGAAATCAGTGGGTAATTTGGTAATTTGAGGTTAGGGCAGTAAGGTAATTTGTGATTTCGTGGATAATTTGGTAATTTAAGTTGTTAAGGGCATTTAGGTAATTTTACGCTTCGAGGGTAATTTCGTAATTTCAAACATTATGATTATTTCCGTGATCCGAATTGAGAACGATTTAGTAATTGAAGATTCTACGAATATTTCGGTAAAATAATGATGTTGAGGGCATTTTGGTAATTTTGGCATGTAGGGGTATTTTGGTAATTATTTACATGCAGGAATAATTATTGTTGTCATATACTCGTTTCGAGAAGCATTATGTTATATTAGTTGTTCGGAGAATGATTATATCGTTTCCTTGATTAGGAGGATCCGCGAACGAGAATCAACCCGCGGACGTTGTTGATACCGAGTCTGGTCATCATCACTGTGAGTGGAATATACAAAACTTATTTTTATAAGTATATGTTGATTTTATGATACAGTGCAGTATGTTTTGAAAAATAAGTATTTGATGTTTCGATTTAATGATTCTAGAAAAGTGAATTTATTTACATGTGTTGATTTTATTATTACTGAGAAAGAGTTTGAATAATGATTTTATTACCGTTTTTGAATAAATGCTTGATATAGAATTGAATGGATTTTATATATGTTGAAGAAAAAGAGAATGAGATTTCAAATGAGATTATATGTTTTCGTACATGTGTATTAAATGTTATTTGAGAAATTGTTAAACAGTACCCTTCACTCCAGATACAGAGAAACAGATACTATAAGATGAATACAGATATACAGATGAGATGAGATGAGATGAGATAGAGGCCTTTGGGGCCCGTCTGAACACACATAGAGGCTTTGGGCCGTGTGTTTGGGCGCTTTTGCCTTTTGGGGGCTTATGCATGCACAGATATTGAGATGTATCAGTTATGAGATGAGATTTTCCCTATCTATCCGTTGTAGCTCCGGGGCGTGGCGGTACGCAGATAGTACGTCATTGCCTGTCCGTCGAGGTCCGGATATGATGAGATCATTCCCCTGGGTACTTGTTTGATGATAGTTTTTGATAGTCAGTATTTGATGTGATAAGTATTATGAGTATCGATCCGATTTTACGTGATTAGAAAGAATCGCCCTAGGAGTGCGGGGCGGGTCGTTTCAGAAGAGGTTGCACTATTAGCTCAAAGGAAGTCAAAAGAAGAAATTCATAAGCTTAGAGATAATCTTGAAAGAGCTTAGAGGGAGATTGAGGACCAGATGCATAAATCATATGAAGATCAAATCAAATGAATTACTGAGATGGTAATTTTTATGCTCCATGTTTTGACATCAAAATATGACATGTATATGTGTTCTTCTCTCAGATCGAGTAGTAATTTCTCAAACATTGTAATTAAAAAGTGCCTATGAATGTGCAGGTACGTGTAATAATATTTTAAACTTTAAGATTTGCAGGTGTTAAAAACCGCCACTTTGGACCTATAACTTGTTGGAGATTGCCATCTGAAAAGACGCTTCGTCTCACTAGTTGATTGGGACAAATCTGTTAAGATGTTTTCAGTTCACTGATTGTGTTTTAAAGGCTGTAACACGTTGTTCTTACCTTGAAGATAATTTGATTATCTTGTTCTAGTTGGTTTCTTCTCTTGATTAAATTAAGTAAATTACTCTATGGTAGTAGCTATAGGTGGTTTGCTCATTATGGCTTATACCTAGGAATGGATTCTACACTTGATTAGTCATAAATCATAAAATCATTTCTTGCAATATGGATGCTGTATTATCTATTTATTTTTTTAAGCTTTTGTTTTTATCATTTATCAATGATTGAGAGAGTGGAATTGATTGAAGTAAGAAAGTTGTGCTGAGTATGGTGAACTTAGCAACTTCTTTTCATTTGGATTAAACTAAATTAATACTTAAGAATTTTCTTTCCTTAGGATGGAGATTTATATTACCAATGCCCAATCTTTATTTTTAGTATGCTACTACTCTAGGGCATAGTGGCATGTTTTATGACTGATATTTATGTTTTTTTTTTTAGTCTAAGCTCAAAGAGACAACAACTAGGCTTGAACAACAATTGGCAGAGGAGCAAACTGCTCGGTTAAAGGGAGAAGAGATTGGACAATTAGCTCAAAGGAAGTCAAATGACGAAATTCATAAGCTTAGAGAGAATCTTGAAAGAGCTCAGAGGGAGACTAAGGACCAGATGCATGAATCATATAAAGATCAAATCAAACGAATTACTGAGATGGTATTTTTTATGCTCCTTGATTTGACATCAAAATATGACATGCAGATGTGTTCATCTCTAAGGTCAGGTAATCATTTCTAAAACTATGGAATTAAAAAATGCCTATAAAGTGTGTAGGTACATGTAACGATATTGTAAATTATAAGAGTTGGAGGTGATAAACACTACCACTCTGTTCTTACCCCTAAATTGTTGTAGATTGCCATTTGAAAAAGACACTTCATCTCGTTAGTTGATGGGGACAAATTTGATATTAAGTTATCTGTTCATTGATTGTGTTTTGAAGGCTGTAACAAGTTGTTCTTACCTTGAAGATTGTTTGACTATTTTGTTTTGTTTTGTTTCTTCTTTTGATGAAGTTAAGTAGATTATAGGTGGTTTGCTCATCATGACTTACACATAAGAATGGATTCTGCACTTATTTAGTCATCAATCGCAAGAACATTTTGTGTAATGATGTGGATATTGTATTGTTTGTTTATTTTTTTAACTTTTTTTCTGTCATTTATCATGATTGAGAGAGTGAAAATTGATTGAATTAAGAAAGTTGTGCCGAGTTGGTGAACTTAGCAACTCCATTTGTAATTAAATTAAACTAAATTAATACTTAAGAATTTTCTTCTCTTAAGTTGGAGTTTTGTATTACCAATAACCAATCTTTATTTGTATTATGCTGCTACTCTAAGGCTTAGTGGCATGTTTTATGACCGATATTGATGCTTTTTGATAGGTTGAGTCTAATCTCAAAGAGACAACAATTAGGCTCGAACAACAATTGGCAGAGGAGCATGTTGCACGATTAAAGGCAGATAGAGCTGCACAATTAGCTCAAATGAAGTCAAATGATGAAATTTGTAAGCTTAGAGAGAATCTTGAAAGAGCTCAGAGGGAGGCTGAGGAGCTCCGTAAGCGAGCTGAAAAAGAAGGTTGTGTCATTCTTTGACGTAATCACCTGCAGGCACTATATGCCATTGGCATGAAAATCACCTAAAGTATATTTTTTCTGTCCCCCCTACCTTTTCAGATAATATTTGAAGTTAATACTGCATTTATTATCAGTGTTTTACTACAATCAAGAAGTTTGTATTCTCTATTATGTAAATGTTCCCAGTCCAATCTGGAGTGCGGTCTTAAGATAATATTATATGGAAAAATTGTATTGACATCAAATGAAGTTTCCTTTATGGAGCCGTTTAGAATCTTTTCTTACACAGTGAATCCAAAGAGTTCTAATTCCTTTTTCTCCTCATGCTATCTTGTTTCCACATTTGCAACAGATACAACCCAAAATAAGCGCTTTTAATAATCAATGACTTTATCAAAAACTCGAACATACACTCGAGTTTACTTGTACCTTCACTTTTTGTTTTCACTTTCTAATGTCGCATCTGTTTGTATTAATAGTTTTTTTGTATAGAATTTGCTCCTTTCGTATAATCGAGTAATCCTAATATCCAAGAGACTTGCAATAAAACCATCAAGCCTATGACCCTTCTTTGACTCACACCAAACTTCAACTAGCTCATAGTCTAGGTTTATCAAGTACGATATTTATTTATAAATGTATGACGCAATTTTTATTTACCTTTTATATAATGAAAATCTAATGCAAATCCTTCGACATCATACAACATCGGTTTTATAGATATTAAGTCAGCGTAAGTAATTAAGTTACACATAAACTCAGCCAATTTGATATATTGCTGGTTTCAAAAATAAGTATCAAGTAGCACACACATTCAGTAGATAATGATAGTTTGAGCATAGATCTCGCATTGAGATGCCACAAGCTTGATCTCCATCATCTAGCTTACCTACAAACGGGAGAAAACATTGATGCACGCGCAACACAAGTGTGTAGAAATGAAATGTGATGGTAGAATTAATTACCCGAGATGGAGTATCTTCTTGTCTGGGTGAGACTAAGCAGTGCCACCACCCTCAATGATAGCAAGACTGAAGAAATTCTGGGAAACTAATGGATGGATTGCATTCAGATCTTGCCTAGTCACGGTGTTTGCTTGCTAAAACCTCTCCATTTCTGCTATCTGACTTTAACAAACAATGAAATTTTAATAACGTGTTGAAATTTTGGAAAAGGGCGAGAACAAATGCATTATACACATAACGGCTGATTTGCACACCTTTGATCGGAGACACACGCTTTCATTTTCCAATTCAATCTCCTATGAAAATGAAAATGTTAAAGAGTTCCATAAAAGCTTAGAAGAAAATGAAAAATAAGGCTAAACAGGATTTAATGAAATTTAATTATTACCCTTTTCTGCAAGAACTCAATTTCAGCTAGCAGCATTTCATGTTGTTGCACAGAACAGGAAACAAAACAAAGCAACAAATTATTTTCAAAATGACATAAATTACATACTGAACGTATATCAATAAAGTTTATGCAATGTATTATTGCAAAACAATCGTGTATTGCTCAAATTCAAATATTTTTTTTTTCGTTGATCTCACGCATGCATCATGCAATTAATTAATTACCTTCTTGGACCTGATCCTAGTGATGCCTCACTCAATCCTGTTCTCCAGTTGCTTAAGCTCCTTTATAGTTAAAGAACTCAGAGAATCACCCATCAAATGCCTACATGAGAGTCAAGAGTGAGATAACCAATTAAAAATTCAATTGATATTGTGTATTTTGGAATAATTAATTAGCTACACCTAATACGAAAATGATTGTTGTTGAAATAATTGAAAATACCTGTTCGAATTCTGTGACACTTGAATTTGCTGCCGCAACTTTACTGACTTCTGCTGATAGTATTGTTTCCATGGGTCACATGTAACGGGAGAAGTTCAATTTTTATTGGGAACTTTACATTACAATCCTAGCTATGTGGTAATAAATGATAATAACTTGTTTTTTTTCACCTTTTCATAATAATATATATTCCTAGCAACGCCGGAATTTATAACTTAAATTAATGAATTACTTAATTTGTAGCTTAATATATATTCCTATATTCATCACGAGTCTGGTATTAGCTTAATTTGTATTACAAAAAAAAAGGATGAAACTATTTCTATAAATAGAAAGAGAGAGGAGGAGTTGGTTTCCAAAAATAGAAAGAGAGAGACCCGTTTGACACAAACAAACCCGCGACTTTGACCCAGCTCTAGCCTTTGATTCCGACCACCACTTCGGCCGATCCAAGTACCAATTTGAAGCTTGAAAGACGACCAATGTATCCTTGCCATCCTCATCACTGGATAACGGCCAGATTACCGACAATTTTGCCCGAAACGATCGTGGCTCCACCATTTTAGTTGCTGTTAATTTCATTGGAATTAGGCTGCATCACCACTTGGATCTTGATCCTTAGCTCACCCTCATCATTTTTCAACCAACCCCACCACTTGAAACCTTCGTTTTAGCCGTGAACGATCGCCGAAAAGCTCATGGCTTTGGGGGCATGATCTGCCGCCATCGCCATGCGTGGGAGGTCCCCGCTGGCACTATTGGACTCACTGAGGTCAAAACTATCAGACTTGAGCTTCTCGCCGCCATTAACAAAAGTCCGATCACCATTGACCAGTGGGGGCAATTCGAAGGACCTACAAACAAGAATCAACCTGTGGATATTGTTGATATCGAGTCTGGACATCGTCACTGTGAGTGGAATATACAAAATCTATTTTCATAGTATATTTTGATTTTACGATATAGAACATGTTTTGATAATTAGTATTGGAGGCTTTGATTTAATGATTTTCTAGAAAATGAATTTTTATCTGCGTGTTCATTTTTATTATTATTGAGAATGAGATTGATTAATAATTTTATTATTGCTTTTGAGTAAATGCATGATAATAAAAGAGAATTGAGTGGAATTGAGATATATTGAATAAAAAAGAAATAAGAATTCAGATTTGATTATATGTTTATGTACATCTATAAAAGGTTGTTTACAAAATCATTGGACAATACATATGCCCTTCAGATACAGTGAACACAGATGATATGAGATGAAAGGCTTTTGGGGCTTGTCGGAACATACATTGAGGTTTTGGGCAATGTGTTTGGGTGCTTTTGCCTTTTGGGGGCACATATATGCGGTATGATGATTATAGAGATATGGATATTAAGATATAAATGATACAAATGAGATATGATAATACAGATGAGATATAGGCCTTTAGGAGTCGTCTGAGTACACACAGAGGCTTTGGATCGTGTGCTTGGGCGTCTTGTCCTTTGGGGACTAGATTATGTGTTGTGCAAATTTTATTGAACTCGCAAGTGCACGAATCTATTGTAGTGTAGATCAATGGTGACGAGTGTCGATCCCACGAGGAGGTGAATTTTAATTATATATAGAATTAATTTTGTATGAGGTGATTGGATTTGTGCTGGAAATGGTTTGGAATATGCTAAAACTTAAATTAAAATGGCGAGAATAAATTCTAAAATTGGAATTAAAATGGCAAGAATAAATTGAAGAAAATTCTATTGAAATGACGTACTTGGGTATCTGGATCCATATCAACATGCATCATGGGCTAAATAATCCTTATTAATGCCAATTAAATCATGAGGGGGAAATCCACACCTCATAAACCACGCTCTAATAAATATGGTGCTAAGGGCTTATCGTGCCAAATAATAATCATTTATACTAGTGAGCCGGTGAAACCAGGGTGGTACTAGACAAGATTATTATTATTATTATTTGTCAACGAAAAGTCAAAACATCCACAAAAACTAGAGGGGAAGAGAAAATAAATTTATCAAATAAAGCTCATGATATATGTTGAGACTTCACCTTTAACCCAAGCTTGAAAGAAAATTAGCCATTCATAGTTGAACTAGGGGTAAAATGGAAATTTATTAAAATACATAGAAAATACAAGATAGAGAAGGAATTACAGAAAATGGAGTCCAAAAATGGATTCAGAGGTACCAAATTAGGGGGGAAGGCCCCCTTTTTATAGATACATCGAGTAAATCATGACCATCGGATTAAAAACAGTTTGGACGCTCAGGATTGCGCCACGTCATCAGTCAACAGTACAGTCACTAGTATGCGTGAACAGTAACACGGTTTGACCACAGTTTAAATAGTAATACAGTTTGCACACAGTTTAAACAGTAATGCAGTTTGCACAGTAATAATTCCATATGTTACATGTACCGTACGCGCGTTTTTTGGTACACTAATATGCTGCCACGTCACCCTCAACAGTACATAAGAATTTTAGTCCAACAGGATCATGACACCTTATCAGTCAATGCCACATCATCGGTCAATGCCACGTCATCGATCCGTCTATATGAACAGTGCCGTGAACAGTAACGTAGACAATATCTGTACGTGTGAATAGTACTTTACATGTGAACAGACCATTTTTCCTTTTACATTCCTCCTAAGGTTTTCGACCGTCCTGAGTTCAAAAGTGATGTCCGTTTTGTCGTTTGATCTCTCGTTTATTGCGAAAAAACTATAATGCCCCTAAAATACATAAAATATTTAATTAAAATAAAACACGCATAATTAAATTACAAAAAGGTAAAACACATAAAAGTAAAGATTGTTAGTAAGACTTGACATGTAAAATGATGATTTCTCCTTTATAAATATGCATTTTCTAACACTCAACATACCCTCCAACTAGCTTATTGCTAGTCACTAGCAAATAAAGCGAAAAAAAAATTCAAAAATATTTTTTTTAAACACTCTTGTTTATTCAATCAGACGAATGATAACAATTAAATAAAAGTATAAGCATTATCTCAAGTCTAAAGAAACATCACACCCACATCAACTATCCACATGAATCAATCCAGTAGACTTTGGCGTAGCTACCTTCGAAATGACATATCAAACCCCAAAATTTCACTGGAAGTAGTGACACTCTCACAAAGAAATTAAATCCAATAAAATAGTCACTCCAATGAATGGTAATTGAGAGAAAATAATAAAGAAGTGATCTCACATGCTCTCACCAAAATGAAAGAAATATGCCCTTAGCTTAGAAATAATACGATTTCCAATAAAAATGCTAGTCAACCTAATTTATTTATTTATTTATTTTCATACATCACTATATCCTTTTAGCCCATATAACTAGCTTCTACTTCAGACTATAGTTCCCTAAAATCAAGGACTTTTCTTAGGACGTAACGTAGGCTAGGGACATGGTTAACAAAGAAGAGAAATAGGAAAAACAAAGTGTATGTTTGAGAAAAATGCAGAGGAATTTTTTTTTGGAAGTTGCAAGGTGGATTTCACCTATTATTGTTTTCTTTAAACAATAATTTTTTTCTTTCTTTTTTTTAAGAAACAACAATTTTTTTTAAAAAACTATGCATAACTTCACTATACAAAATGTTTATTCACATTTTTCTCAAACATAAATAGGCGATGGATCTTGTAAGATATTGGATAATACTCCAAATTGGAGTGGGACAAGATGATAAGTTGACAAAGAAATTTTTTTTTTAAAGGCTCAAAAAGGTTAACCATGGATATTTGACAAAAGGGATAGCTAGAAAGGCTCAAACGGATCAAAGATTGCATTTCCATCATCTTTTAGGGCTTCAAATAATCTTCCATATCTACTAGTTAGATGGGCCTCCAAATATAGCAGCACACATTTTTTTTAGGGTTAACTTAAAAGAAATCTAGAGATTATACAATAATAAACTACTAAGCTGTATAAAGAATGGGTAAAAGGGTTACTTTCCAAGAAAAATGATAAGCTCAAAAATTTAATTGATATTTATTATGACATGTTCATTCCTTCAAGCAAATCATATTTGTCTTCGACATCAACATGTAGAGTATCAAACATAGCGTAACATCACTTCAGACTAAAGATAATACAAATACTAAAATTTGAAATTAATCATGTCATCCAATGTTAAAACAAATCACACAAATTTTTTATTTTTTTTTACAACATCCTACACCCAACCTACTCTAAACATGAAAGGAAAATATATTTATAGAAATGTGAAAATGATGCAGAAAAACTAATTAGAAAATGATAGAAAACAAAAATTATTTTTTTTAACTTAAGAAGAAGCGTTTCTAGAGTCACTACACTCCAAATTCAGCCATCTTCAACTCAAAATTTTATTTTTGAAAATGTCTATTTATAAAGGAGAAATTAAAAAGAAGAAGAAAAATGAACATCAAAACATAATAAAGAAAAAGAAAATATCTAAATTTTTTTTAATTTTTAAATTTTTTTAAACGATGAAGATGCGTTTCTAGAGTCACTACACTCCATATTCAGCCATCTTCAACACAAAAAGTTAACAATAGTTAGTTTCTACAATAAAAAATTAGTAAAAACTTAACCAAGATTCCACAGTTGTTGACTATTCCCTCCCCCCAACCAGAATGAAACATTGTCCTCAATGTTTTAAAAGAAAGAGTAGAGTTTAGAAGACATCACTTGGGTGGTGCAACATAGAGGAAAATATTTACAAGCGGAGAGTTAAATCTAATTTGTACTGCTTACTGCGGCTACTGTTACCGTCATCATTTGAACGCTCCAACACAAAGCTCCAAGGGTCTGGCTCCGGTTTATAAGCTTATAACATATCAAGTAGCTCATTAGCAGTGTGAGCACAAATAAAAAACTTTTTCGCATTGGAAGGAACGAAATAACTTTTGTTGCATGGTTAAGAAATGCGATAAAGCCATCATAAAAATTATTGACATTTAACAAACCGATGGGTTTCTGGTGAATATGCAGATGGTCCCAAGATGCTAGTGTGATAAGTGCCTCTAGTGTTGCAAGATCTCCTGGAAGGAAAGTAAAAGCATCAACATGATTAAGCATTTCAGTGATTCTTTCTTGCATACCTAAGACGACTAACTCTTCTCCAATTGGTGAGTCATACACACTACCCAAAGGTTTTAAGTCTCTAGGGATGATGCCTAACACTTGGCTTCCTCGAACAAAAGCAGCTTCTGAGACCAATTTTTATAACCCTCGGTTACCTCCTCCATACACCAAATGTAATTTTCTTTCTGCTATGGTTCGACTAAGATCTATGGCTGCATCAACGAACTCTTTATGTTTGCCATATGTAAATCCAGAAAGCACACAAATATTCTTGAATTGTCTATTGGGAGTAGCTGCCATTGGAATATTTCTCAAAATAATTTGTGAGTGCTTCACAAAAAGTCATATTTAAGAATCTTGGTGACAGTGGATCACAACTGTGTATGAGGTGGCATGTCAGTGTCAAATAACGTGTAAAGTACATGGCTCGATAATAAAAAAGAAAAACAATAAAAAGGAAAAACAAACAGTAATAAAATTATCAAAGAAAATATTGCAAATGATAAAATAACAGTGAAGTAAAAGGATATTTACAGGTAGTTGCGACTGTGGCTTACATCTTCCTTTGGTTTTACGTTCAGAAACGGCTTGAACGCCCTCTATGGGTCAAGGATGGGCTTCCCATCCAATTTTCTTATAAACTGGCAAACAGGGTCGTTTATAGTCAGATTCTCGAGACTATATCACGCATTCTCTTTCTGGAATAATAACCATAACTAGAGAATCACTCCTTACACATATCCACTAGGATGCATTTCAAAAGGCAGAAGGATATCATCCAATGACTCCTTATTCAAGCCATCCCTAATGAATTGAATCTTATCTTCCCTGTTATCAGACACTATTCCTAAAATACATGGGTTTTTATTACAACTCATTCTGGCACACTTATGACAAGCAATAGAAATTCTTCGAGCTCGTTATTTTCTTGCATAATATCCTTTACCACAACCAGGCATGTATGCAATAAATTTTAGAGTTAACTCACCTGCCAATCGTACTTTCGCCTCGATTAACCAACGGATGTCAGCAGATATGTTATTCCTCATGAGCAATCGCATGCGTTCGGACCGAACTTTATAGATCGTAAGGAGGGCATTATGACGAAGTGAAGGGAATCGCTTGTGAAGCTTCGCTAGAATTTCGGTTCTGTCCATACCTTCACCTAAGAATATCAGTTATTATGGGAAACTGAAGTAACTGATTTGATTGTCACGGAGTATCGTTATCCGCCACTTCATCGGGGTAACAAACTAAAGCACACAAACAGAAAAACAAATTAAAACACACAAAGAAATTTAAAATCGTCCTCTTATTGAATTTACCTTAAGCTCCAACTGGATGTCGTAAACATTTCTCTCAATATTGCTGAGTTGGCTTTCTAAATCCTCGACATAGGCTACTAACTCTGGTGTTTATATAGCCCAAATGCGATGTGTTTTACAAAATTGAATCTGTCTTTCGAGATGAGTTTTGACACGTTGAAGTGGTTTAAGAATGTTCAAGAGGAACGGTCTACGTATAAGACTCATGATTAACAATGATAAGAGAAAACTTAATGATAAACACACTTATGCAAAAATAATTTCAATTAGCAAAAGAATGATAAAAGGAAAGAAAAATCAAACCACCAAAAAGAAAAAAAAATCAATTCAAATCTAGTGGGTCACTCAAATTTATTTCAGTATCTTCTCCATGTGGTTGGTACTCTAGATATGGCTTTAATCTTTGACCATTAACTTTAAAGGTGACATCGTTCTTTGGGTCCTTAATTTCAATTGCTCCATGTGGAAAAACAGTATGAACAATAAATGGGTCAGACCAACGAGAGCGTAACTTACTTGGGAATAAGTGCAAGCGAGAATTGAATAAAAGCATTTTCTGACCTGGAGTGAAAGATTTTCTCATAATTTGCTTGTCATGGAAGACTTTCATTTGTTGCTTGTAAATCTTGGCATTTTCATATGCATTATTGTGAGTTTCTTCAAGTTCTGCCAGTTGTAATCTTCTTTCTGAGCTGACTTGCTGCATGTCAAAGTTGAATTTCTTGATGGCCCAATATGCACGATGCTCGAGTTCCATAGGTAGGTGACAATCTTTTCCATACACTAGCATGTAGGGTGACATCCCAATCGGGGTCTTGAAAGTCGTTCTATATGCCCATAATGCATTATCAAGTCTTGATGACCAATCTTTTATGTCTGGCCTCACCGTCTTTTCTAATATGTGCTTTATTTCTCGATTGGAGATCTCCACTTGGCCATTGGTTTGCGAATGATATGGGGTCGCCACTTTATAAGTGATTGAATACTTCGTCAAAAGAGCCTTAAATGCTTTATTACAAAAGTGGGCACCACCATCACTGATTATTGCTCGAGGGAATTCAAAGCGCGAAACAATGTTACTTTTCAAAAACTCTATCACCACCTTATGATCATTGGTTCTGCGTGGAATTGTTTCTGCCCATTTCGATACGTAGTCAATAGCAACCAATATAAATTGATGGCCAAAAGAAGAGAGAAAGTGTCCCATGAAGTCGGTATCCCATTCGTCAAAAATCTCAACCACTAAAATTGGATTTAGTGGCATCATATTCCTTCGCATAATGCTCCCCATTCGTTGACACCTATCGCATGAAGAATAGAAAGTGTAAGCGTCTCGAAATATAGTTGGCCAATAAAAACCACATTTTAAAACTTTTGTAGCTGTTTTCTTAGCACTAAAATGGCCTTTACAAGCTTGTTCATGGCAGAATGAAAGGATATTGTGAATTTCACTTTCTGGGACGCATCGTCTGACAATTTGATCCGCACAATACTTGAACAAATATGGGTCATCCCAAAAGAAATTCTTTATTTCTGCAAAGAATTTAGCCTTGTCTTGCTTGGTCCAATGCCCTGGAAGTTTACCTGTAACAAGATAATTAATTATATCAGCATACTAAGGTAATGCTTCCACACTCATTAATTGTTCATCTAGAAATGACTCATTCAATGTTAATGGCTCTGTGATTATGTCAAAATGGAGACGAGAGAGATGGTCTACCACAACGTTTTCTGTGCCTTTCTTATCATTAAATTCGAAGTCAAATTCCTTATTTTATCATAAAATGACACTTCTCCCAATTTAAGACCAAGTTCTTCTCGATACATCTCTGCAGAACTAGTGTTAGATGATGTAAACATTGATCAAACGAGTCACCAAAGACAGAAAAATCATCCATAAAAACCTCAAGGAATCGTTCAACCATATAAGAAAAAACGATTAACATGCATCGTTGAAATGTAGCAGGTGTATTACATAATCCAAATGGCATCCTCCTATATGCAAAAGTGACAAAAGGGCAAGTGAAAATGGTCTTCTATTGATCTTTTGGTGCTATGGGAATCTGATTATATCCTGAGTAGCCATCTAGAAACCAATAAAATTCATGGCCTGCTAATCTATCAAGCATTTGATCGATAAATGGTAAAGGAAAATGGCCTTTACATGTGACAGAATTCAATTTTCTATAATCAATGCATACACGTCATCTTGTAGTTACTCTAGTTGGTATCAATTCATTATCAGCATTGGTAACTACAGTGACTCGTGACTTTTTGGGAACAACTTGTACAGGAATGACCCATGAACTATCAGAAATTGGGTAAATGATACTTGCGTCTAATAGCTTAAGGACTTCTGTTCTAATAACTTCTTTCATATTAGGATTTAACCGACATTGCATTTCCCTAGTAGATTTAGCATTTTCATCAAGGTGAATGTAATGCATGCAATCTACTGGATTTATACTTTATATCCGCTATGGTCCATCATAATGCTCATTTGTGCTCTTTTAAAACATCTAACAACTTACCTTTTTGTTCGTCATTTAGGAATGATGAGATGATTACCAGCAGAGTGCTTTCTTCCCTCAAAAACGCATATTCCAGAGTATTGGGCAATGGTTTGAGCTCGAGTTTCGGTAGTGATTCTGATGATGGGATGAGTTTCTTCTCTGATGGTGTTAGTTGTTCAACTTTTAACTTCCATTTATTAGTGTCCATTGATGGTGCTGAGTCAAGCAGGGCGTTGACCTCATCGACCGATCTGTGGATTTTCCCTTCTTTCCTTTCGCTAACCTTTGAGGAAATGGAGCTTTAGGAACATATTCTCGTGGGTTGGTTTCTTCTTTCTCCTTTGGTGTTAATTCCTCAACGTTCACAGGTACAATTTGATTTTCTTTTGTCACCGGCATCTCCACTTTGTTGTCGACTTCTTTTCCTTTTCACGAGGTCATGACGGCTTTGACCTCTCTATGCTGCTGTGGTAAACTGGTACTTGCTTCATGCACTCCTTTAGGGTTAGGCACTGGTTGACTTGGAAACTTGCCTTTCTCAACAGTCATTGCCAAGGTCTGAACTAAAGAAGCAAGTTGTCCCACCATCTTCTCGAGGCTTGAAACTGATTGGGCTTGTGAGTTGAAGCCTGCTCTCAACTCATTTCATAGTCCATCAATGGTGTAGTTCTGTTGCTCAATCGTGGAGTGAGTAACATTCCTGGAATTCTGGAATGCATTCTCCCATGGTCTGGGTTGAGAGTAGTTTTGGTTTTAATTAAATGGTCTAAATGGGGGTTGAGAGGCTTGAGGATTTTGAGGAATTGGTGGAGCTGGAGCTATTGGTTCATTCTGTTGGAATCCTTGAGACTATGAAAAATTGGGGTGGTCTATCCATCCAGGGCTATATGTGTTGGAGTATGGGTTGTAATTCGATCGTTTTCTCATTACACCTATGGCATTGGCTTGATCTGAGTATGAGTCATGGTCATGTGAATCTATTGATTTAGCAGTCAATAACGATGCTATTTGTCGAGCGAGACCTTCAACTATCTTCTTGACTCCTTTGATTCCTGAAGTTGACTCACCAATGTGAACCTCATTTACTCCCTTAATCCTTCTAGTATTTCTGAGTGATCGACTCCATTGTTGGGAATTATCCGCTTGTCACTGAAAGAATTCCCAAATCTCTGATGCACTTTTTGACATTAGCTCTCCTCCACTTGTTGCCATTAGCCATTCTTGCACATTTAGCAATAATCCCTCCAAAAAGTATTGGCATTGATGCCATTTCTGGTACCCATGATGTGGACACTTCAAGAGTAGCCCATTGAATCGCTCTCATATTTCGAAAAACTGTTCGTCATCTCTTTGGGTAAACTCTGAGATTTCCCTGCGAATAGCATTGGTTTTACGCACTGGAAAATATTTATTTAAAAATTTCGTTTGCTCCCATGATGCAATTGAAGGACAACATTTGTCCATGAGGTTCCTAATAACGCAACTATTGCGCAGTAAAATTAAAACAGATGGCGGAAGCTCTAGAAGTCTCGGATCGACTTCATTCAAAAACGAAAATTAAGAGGAAAGATTGAAGTTTAATTACCTCACTTGCAGTTTTGAAAACAACTTCGTGAAGTGGGAGAAAACGACTGAAAACAGCAAGCTCCGAACACTGTCCAGAAAAACAGCTCTGCACGAACAGCTTCTGTTTTGCCACGATCTGAGATCCTTTAAGCACCCCAATTGTGATGCCTCTAATCAGTCCACACTTAGAAATGTTCTAGGAGTTCAGAGGATTTGGAATCTCGAAATTTCATTAAGAAATGAGAGAGATAATGAAGAAACATGAGTGCTAGCTCATTTGATTCCATCCACCAAATAAAGCCCCATTATCTCTAATAATGGCACCAAACATTATCATGTGCTTAGACCCACCCACTTAGCCATTATTTATTCAAATTGATCTCATCACTTCAATAAACTATTTAATCAAATAAATAAATAGCTAATATTAATTAATTTCGGAATTAATTATTTAACCCCATTTTGATCACATCAAATGGTTAAACGTGGGCTTCTCTTGTGACATGTTCTAATGCTTTCTCTTAATCCATATTGGATCCAATAAAAGCCCATAATTCTAAACTCAAAATTGGTCTAGAAGTCCATAATCATATATGAACCCGAACATGTCCAAAACGGTCATTTTACGTGCTCGACATTTCATAATGTTTAATTGAGGATTTATGAAATTTATTTTGTTCCTTAAACTATTTATGGAACATCTAAATTTCTATCTTAAATCATATTTAAGATGTATTTATATTTATATTCATTCTCAATGAATTATAATATAAATATTGATTTTCCTAAAATTAGGAAATCTAACTTCTCATTTTCTAGTAACTCCTTTTTCATTTCTATATTGTGTGTGACCTTTTAGGTTCTTAGTTATAAGGTAGTAGAACTATTTTAATGATAACTCTTTATTCATTAAATGATGCTAAACTCTTTAGTCATCAATTGGAACCTTTCTAATGACCTTAAGATGCATTGGTAGTACGCTTTACCAATATTGATCATAAGGTTTCTACAAGTCATGAGTGACACCTAGCAGTATATCACGACTATCCAAATAACAAGAATTGTTGGATCTATAGAACCTATTCCATTGTATCTCTATGTCTTGGTCTCTTCATCATCCATGTCCAGAGAAAAGCACAGCTTATGGTTTATTATGTTAAGCAGTTGTGCTTTATCTCAAAATAAATATAAATGAACTTGGCATGATAATATAATTTGAACTCCTTCAAATATATTTCACCTTGGCCAAGGATTTCTCATGCCAATTCATATTATCTCATAGGGACATCCTTTTTGTATATTACAAAGTGATGAATTCCATATTGGCCATCAACTTGTCTTCATACATAGCCAACCATGACAGCTATTGCTAGATCTCTTCCGTGATTAGGAATCAATCGTTATGCATTCACATATCAGAGATGTCTATGTATAAGACATCTGTTATGCCTCAGGTCTAAAGACCATTACTAAACATAGTGTCTGTAACAATGTATAATAAGCCATTAACACTCACGACCATATGGCTTACTATATTCGGTCAAGTTCAGTAAACTTGTTCTTTTAACAAGTACCTATGTGTTAAACTTGTTCTTTTAACAAGTACCTATGTGTTTGACTTGACATCTCATGTCAATGATATGAAACTCACCATCCATTTTAGTATCACATACCATAAGGAGTCATAACACATACTAGTGTTTATAGGAATTTATAATGTCCAATCATAAATCCACCACTAGGAACTATTTAGAAGTATAGTACAAAGGATACACGTTTCATATTCTCGACATACTCGAGAATGTGTTCCTTAACTATTTTACTTCTTGGACTATATTCATTAAATTAATATATGAATATTGATAACTTTGCCATTTTATAAATATCAAAATGCTATTCAAATACAATTATTCCCTAAACAATCAAATCACCATTCGATTGGCCTTTAGGGTATATTACTAACAATCTCCCACTTGCACTAAAGCCAATCGCTATGGTATCTCATACCCATCTTCTCAAGATGACGATTTAATTGCTGTTGAGTAAGTGCTTTAGTCAGAGGATCCGCAATGTTATCAGCGGAGGCTACTTTCTGCATAGTGATATCACTCCTTCCAATGATTTCTTTAATAATGTTATATCTCCTCTCAATGTGTTTGGACTTCTGGTGAGACCTTGGTTCCTTAGCTTGTGCTATAGCTCCTATTGTTGTCATGAGATTGACAACGCAATGGTTGGAACCACTTGAAGTTATTGAATAAACTTCTGTATCCAAACAACATCTTTTTGCTGCATCTAATGTAGCTTTATATTCCGCTTCAATGGTAGACTGCAGTAGTTGCTTGCTTAGAACTTTTCTAGCTTACTGCTCCACCATTGATAGTGAATAAAAATCCTGATGTAGATTTTCTATCATCTACATCTGACTGGAAATCTGAATCTGTGAAGCCTTCAATTTTTAGCTCACCCTCTCCATATGTTAGGAACAAATCTTTAGTTCTTCTTAAGTACTTAAAGATATTCTTCACTGCGGTCCAATGTTCCTCACCCGGATTACTCTGGTATCTGCTAGTGACACTCACTGTATGAGCTATATCCGGTCTAGTACATAGCATAGCATACATAAGACTTCCAATTGCAGAAGCATATGGAATCTTATTCATACGCTCTCTCTCATCATAAGTTTTTGGACTCATGCTTTTAGAGAGATGAATTCCATGTCTGAAGGGTATAAAATCCCTTTTGGAATCCCACATATTAAATTTCTTTAATATCTTTTCTATGTACTTAGCTTGACATAGACCTATTAATCTTCTGGATCTATCTCTATAAATCCTGATTCCCAAGATATACATTGCATCTCCTAGGTCTTTCATGGAGAAGTTTTGAGAAATCCAAATTTTGACAGAAGACATTTGTCCAATGTCATTTCCTATAAGCAATATGTCA
Source organism: Citrus glauca (assembly GCA_029633175.1). Classification (NCBI taxonomy): domain Eukaryota; kingdom Viridiplantae; phylum Streptophyta; class Magnoliopsida; order Sapindales; family Rutaceae; genus Citrus; species Citrus glauca. The sequence continues at coordinate 25,365,321 of JAQOOD010000003.1, read as the reverse complement.
TCTACATATAGCACAAGGAAAGTTATTGCACTCCCACTGACCCTTTTGTAAACACATGGTTCATCCTCATTCTTGATGAAACCAAATGATTTGATTGCATCATCGAATCGGATGTTCCAACTCCTGGAGGCTTGTTTTAGCCCATAAATGGACCTTTTTAGCTTGCATACTTTATGAGGATTTGTCTTAGATTCAAAACCACAAGGTTGCATCATATAGATATCTTCCTCAATATATCCATTAAGAAATGCAGTTTTGACATCCATTTGCCAAATCTCATAGTCATAATATGCTGCTATAGCCAATAAGATTCTGATGGACTTTAGCATGGCTACTGGTGAAAAGGTTTCCTCATAGTCTATACCTTGTATTTGACGATAACCTTTAGCTACCAACCTTGCTTTATAGGTCTCTACCTTTCCATCTAAGCCTATCTTCCTCTTAAAGATCCACTTGCATCCAATAGGTACAATACCTTCGGGTGGATCCACTAGAGTCCAGACTTGGTTGGTTCTCATAGAGTCCATCTCTAAATCCATGGCTTCAAGCCATTTCTTAGAGTCAATATCTGATATTGCCTCTTCGTAACTAGTAGGATCATCTCTATGATCCGTATCACCCAATAAAAATATATCATTCATCTGATGAAGAAAACCATATCTTTCTTGTGGGTGAATTATCCTACTAGATCTACAGAGTTGTTGTGTTCCTTGTGTTTGTACTTGAACAGGCTCTTCATTGGATTTATCGTCATTAGAATTCTCAATAAATTCTAATTTTCTTCCTTGCCCACCTTCTTGAATAAACTCTTTTTCAAGAAATATGGCATTTCTACTGACCAATACCCTTTGATCAGATTGGATGTAAAAGTAATAACCCAAAGTTTCCTTTGGGTATCCAATGAACCTCCCATTATCCGCTTTAGCTTCAAGTTTCTCACTCTTGAGTCTCTTGATAAAAGCAAGACATCCCCAAATCCTAAGATGATTTAGGCTTGGTTGTTTACCATACCATATCTCATATGTTATTTTAGGTACAGACTTGGAAGGTACTCTGTTTAGTACATACGTTGCAGTAAGGAGAGCATATCCCCAAAGAGAAATTGGTAAGTCTGTATAACTCACCATTGATCGCACCATGTCTAACAGTGTGTGATTTCTCCTCTCAGATACTCCATTAAGCTCTGGTGTACCTGGAGGTGTCCATTGTGAAACAATACCATTTTCTTTAAGGTAAGACTGGAATTCTCCACTGAGATATTCACCACCTCGATCTGATCGTAAGGTTTTAATAAATTTTCCAGTTTGTTTCTATACTTCATTTCGGTATTCTTTGAACTTTTCAAAGGCTTCAGATTTATACTTTATTAAGTATACTGAACAATACCTTGAGTGATCGTCGATAAAAGTTATGAAGTAGTAATATCCACCCCTTGCCATTTCATTAAATGGCCCACATACATCAGTATGTATAAGTTCAAGTAAATCAGTGGCTCTTGTACTTCGTCCAACGAAGGGTGCCCTGGTCATTTTTCCTTGAAGACATGATTCACAAGTTGGATAAGGTTCTAAACCAAATGGACCTATTAGTCCATCTTTAGCCAATTTTGTGACTCTATCTTCTCCAATATGACCTAGCCTTAAATGCCACTTATATTTGGGGCTTATTTCTTCTCTTTCACGTTTATGTGTTATGGTATTTACATTCACAACATGCGCATTATTTTCTTTCATGCTTAGTACATAAAGATCATTATCTAAAGTACCATGTGCAACATATTTATTCTCATAATAAATATTACAAATTTTATTTCTAAAATAAAATTCATAATTGTCTTTGCATAAACATGAAATTGAAACTATGTTCATTACAGCAGAAGGAACAAATAAACAATCATTCAAACTTATAACATGCCCAGATGTCATTTTCAAGAAAAATGTCCCTATAGCTGAGGCAGCAACCATTGCTCCATTTCCCACTCTAAGAGACATTTCTCCTTGTTTAAGTCTTCTACTTCCTTTCAGATCCTGCATTGACATACAAATATGTGCGGTTGCAGCAGAATCTAAAATCCAAGAAGTAGATTGAATAATTGAAATATTAGTTTCAATAATGAGCATACCTTCACAAGGATTCTCTTTAGGCTTGACTTTCAAGCTGTTGAGGTAAGCTTTGCAATTCCTCTTCCAATGCCCATCCTTACCGCAATGGAAACATTTTCCCTTGTCATTGGGCTTATTAGCTTTCCCCTTCTTAATCCCACCTTTGGCCTTGGGTTGAAACTTTTTCTTTTTACCCTTTTTAGTTGAGGGTCCTTCTATAGCCATAACATCTTTTGGCTTCTTTATGCAAGTTTCGGCAGTATTAAGCATCTTTAGCAGTTCAGCAAGACTGCACTCAATTTTATTCATGTTAAAATTCATGATAAATTGAGAGAATGAGTCTGGCAAGGATTGTAGGATAAGATCGATAGCTAATTCCCCATCCATTGAGAAATTAAGAGCTTCCAGCTGCTCTATGTAATCAATCATTTTGAGTATATGCTCATTGACCGATCCTTCAGTCATTCTCATTCTAAACAGTTTCTTAGATATCTCATATCTAACTGTTCTGCTTTGTTCACCATACAACTCTTGTAGATGAAGTATCATGGAACTTGCATCAGGCATATTTTCATGTTGCCTTTGTAGCTCATTGGACATCGATGCCAATATATAGCTTTTAGCAGTGAGGTCATCATCTTGCCACTTCTGATAAGTGACACGTTCTTCCTCACTTGCTCCCTCAAGAATTTCATTTGGCTTAGGTGTATCAAGAACATAGCTAATTTTCTCATAATTAAGAACAATTCTTAAATTCCTTAACCAATCAACGTAATTGGGTCCCGTCAAACGGTAATTTTCCAGAATTCGTGCTAGCAGATTATTCATTATTAAATATTTCTGCAGAAAATATTAAATTAAATTATTAGCATTTTATTATAATCTATTTGATTTTGGTCTTTAAATCAAATAGTACCTCCCACTATTTTATCATTTCAATACACTCCCATATGTAAGAAACGGAAACTCTCATTGGTAAAAGTTTCTAGTAGGAATCGGATTCTCATTAGCATAAGTTTACCTCACCTAACAGTTCTTGGCTTACTTATTTTAATGAGTAGGTAACTCTTTACCAAATGCATCTCATGCATGTACCGATTATCCTTCGGCCTCTAAATCATTAATACCTCACCTAACAGTTCTTGGTATAAATGATTTAGTTAAGTTTACCCTAATACCGTTGCACATTTTCAAAACATCTTACTAACCTCACCTAACAGTTCTTGGTAGCTTAATGTATGAATTATGCATCATCGCATGATATATGGTTTATTTTCAACATTTTAATGAATGAGTAGCCCATGTATCCATGACAACTAGCCCAAGCATAAAATATTTTAAATATTCCATTGGTATTAGTAGGCCATGATGAATATTCTCAATATCCATCATTACAACTTAACAATAATTATTTTTATTTAATTAGGGAGTATTTGGGCATTATTATGGTCTCACTTTTTAGCATGTTATTCCATTTACAATATTCAAATATGTCTAAGCACCCTAATATACATCTCATGCATATTATAGACAAACCAACTAAGGATGATCATGGAATTTTCTAATAAAACCAATTTGAGCCAAAATTGGTTTTAAGGTCCACCTAGGTATCAAGCAAACAATAATGACTATGAGACATCTTATGCCTCAAATTATTACAAATATTAATTTCTATTTGAGAGGCCAAAATTACATTGAAAGTGCTGCAACAATCCATGAAGTCTTCTTGCTCCAATCCTCCAACGCACCGTAAATACGCCATCCTTCCTTTGGCAATCATCTCACTTTGTAGTAATTACATATTTAGAAGAATTGGGGTACAAATCTCAGGGGTAATGGGATACAATCAGATCTTAATAGAAGGAGGAACATGCAAGTCCCTTTTTAAAAATATTACAACCATTTAAGCCTTTAGAAATCGGCCAAATCAACAAATGAATCAATAGCTCATTCAATCATGCATATATTCAATCATCACATGACATAAATATATCTAGGTCTTTCCATGATCATCCTTCATGCTATTATAAATGGAAATAACATAAATCAAGCTTCAAAAATTGAAATTGAATGAAGATGGCTCTGATACCACTTGAAGGACAACATTTGTCCATGAGGTTCCTAATAACGCAACTATTGCGCAGTAAAATTAAAACAGATGGCGGAAGCTCTAGAAACCTCGGATCGACTTCATTCAAAAACGAAAATCAAGAGGAAAGATTGAAGTTTAATTACCTCACTTGAAGTTTCGAAAACAACTTCGTGAAGTGGGAGAAAACGACTGAAAACAGCAAGCTCCGAACACTGTCCAGAAAAACAGCTCTGCACGAACAGCTTCTGTTTTGCCACGATCTGAGATCCTTTAAGCACCCCAATTGTGATGCCTCTAATCAGTCCACACTTAGAAATGTTCTAGGAGTTCAGAGGATTTGGAATCTCGAAATTTCATTAAGAAATGAGAGAGATAATGAAGAAACATGAGTGCTAGCTCATTTGATTCCATCCACCAAATAAAGCCCCATTATCTCTAATAATGGCACCAAACATTATCATGTGCTTAGACCCACCCACTTAGCCATTATTTATTGAAATTGATCTCATCACTTCAATAAACTATTTAATCAAATAAATAAATAGCTAATATTAATTAATTTCGGAATTAATTATTTAACCCCATTTTGATCACATCAAATGGTTAAATGTGGGCTTCTCTTGTGACATGTTCTAATGCTTTCTCTTAATCCATATTGGATCCAATAAAAGCCCATAATTCTAAACCCAAAATTGGTCTAGAAGTCCATAATCATATATGAACCCGAACATGTCCAAAACGGTCATTTTACGTGCTCGACATTCCATAATGTTTAATTGAGGATTTATGAAATTTATTTTGTTCCTTAAACTATTTATGGAACATCTAAATTTCTATCTTAAATCATATTTAAGATGTATTTATATTTATATTCATTCTCAATGAATTATAATATAAATATTGATTTTCCTAAAATTAGGAAATCTAACTTCTCATTTTCTAGTAACTCCTTTTTCATTTCTATATTGTGTGTGACCTTTTAGGTTCTTAGTTATAAGGTAGTAGAACTATTTTAATGATAACTCTTTATTCTTGGTCTCTTCATCATCCATGTCCAGAGAAAAGCACAGCTTATGGTTTATTATGTTAAGCAGTTGTGCTTTATCTCAAAATAAATATAAATGAACTTGGCATGATAATATAATTTGAACTCCTTCAAATATATTTCACCTTGGCCAAGGATTTCTCATGCCAATTCATATTATCTCATAGGGACATCTTTTTTGTATATTACAAAGTGATGAATTCCATATTGGCCATCAACTTGTCTTCATACATAGCCAACCATGACAGCTATTGCCAGATCTTTTCCGTGATTAGGAATCAATCGTTATGCATTCACATATCAGAGATGTCTATGTATAAGACATCTGTTATGCCTCAGGTCTAAAGACCATTACTAAACATAGTGTCTGTAACAATGTATAATAAGCCATTAACACTCACGACCATATGGCTTACTATATTCGGTCAAGTTCAGTAAACTTGTTCTTTTAACAAGTACCTATGTGTTTGACTTGACATCTCATGTCAATGATATGAAACTCACCATCCATTTTAGTATCACATACCATAAGGAGTCATAACACATACTAGTGTTTATAGGAATTTATAATGTCCAATCATAAATCCACCACTAGGAACTATTTAGAAGTATAGTACAAAGGATACACGTTTCATATTCTCGACATACTCGAGAATGTGTTCCTTAACTATTTTACTTCTTGGACTATATTCATTAAATTAATATATGAATATTGATAACTTTGTCATTTTATAAATATCAAAATGCTATTCAAATACAATTATTCCCTAAACAATCAAATCACCATTCGATTGGCCTTTAGGGTATATTACTAACAGCAATGCTATTAGCAGGCAATGTATTCAACCATGAATGAGCTCTATCCTTTAAGGAAAATGGGAATAATCTGAATTTAACATCATTGTCTGAAAAATTCTCATATTTAAAGGTTTTGCAAATAGCACGAAAATCATTCAGATGATTATATGGGTCCTCATTTTCTAAGCCATAGAATGTTGGGAGACAATTTAGCATACTAGGTTTTAGTTCAAAATTCCTAGCAGCTACATTTGGGTATCTTATGCATGATGTGCTCAAATTGGCTAAAGGACTGAAGTAGTTCTTAAATGACCTCTCCTGTGGTGCTTGTAAATCCATTTTATTTTTAACGTTTTTGTGTGTGCGAAGTGTTTTCTCAAGTTCAAAGTTTAGAGATTCAAGATTAGGTAATAATGACCTACGACCACACATGCAAGAAACACAAAAATAAATGGGAACAAAACAAATAAAACAAAAATAAAGATAGGAACAAAACAAATAAAAATAAAGAAGAAGGAGAAATTACGATACTAACCTTATTACGCTATTCAATCTAAACACAAAAATAAATACGTGAAATAAATTAACTAAAAATAAATTAATAAGATAAACCAAAAAAATTTTAGAAAAAGAAAAGAGATACTAACCTTTAAATGTAGATTCACTTTTTTTCTTTTTTAAAAAAAATTAAAGAAAACAATTAAATGGAAATATTCACAAAATTAATTCTATGAATTAAAATTACTTACCTCGCCAGCAACGGCGCCAAAAACTTGTTGTGCAAATTTTATTAAACTCGCAAGCGCACGAATCTATTGTAGTGTATATCAATGGTGACGAGTGTCGATCCTACGAGGAGGTAAATTTTAATTATATATAGAATTAATTTTGAATGAGGTGATTGGATTTGTGGTGGAAATGGTTTGAAATATGCTAAAACTTAAATTAGAATGGCGAGAATAAATTCTAAAATTGGAATTGAAATGACAAGAATAAATTGAAGAGAATTCTATTGAAATGACGTACTTGGGTATTTGGATCCATATCAACATGCATCATGGGCTAAATAGTCATTATTAACGCCAATTAAATCATGAGAGGGGAATCCACACCTCATGAACCACGCTCTAATAAATATGGTGCTAAGAGCTTATCGTGCCAAATAATAATAATCTTATACTAGGGAGCCGGTGAAACCAGGGCGGTACTAGACAAGATTATTATCATTTGTCAACTAAAAGTCAAAACATCCACAAAAACTAGAGGGGAAGAGAAAATAAATTTATCGAATAAAGCCCATGACACATGTTGAAACTTCACCTTCAACCCAAGCTTGATAGAAAATTAGCCACTCATAATTGAACTAGGGGCAAAATGGAAATTTATTAAAATACGTAGAAAATATAAGATGGAGAAGGAATTACAGAAAATGGAGTCCAAAAATGGATTAAGAAGTGCTAAATTAGGGGGGAAGGCCCCCTTTTTATAAATACATTGAGTAAATCATGGCCATCAGATTAAAAACAGTTTGCACGTTCAGGGTTTCGCCATGTCATCAGTCAACAGTAAAGTCAACAGCCACTATTTGCACAGTAACGCGGTTCAGCCACTATTTGCACAGTAACGAATCCCCTGTGTTGCATGTACCGTACGCACGTTTTTTGATTCACTAATATGCTGCCACATCACCATAAACAGTACATAAGAATATTAGCCCAATAGGATCATGACACGTCATCAGTCAATGCCACATCATCGATCCGTCTATGTGAACAGTACCGTGAACAGTTACATAGACTGTACCCGTACATGTGAATAGTACGTATATGTGAACAGTACCATTTTTCCTTTTATGCTCCTCCTTAGGTTTTCAACCGTCCTGAATTCAAAAATGATGTCCGTTTTGCCATCTGATCTCTCATTTATTGTGAAATGACTATAATGCCCCTAAAATACATAAAATACTTAATTAAAACAAAACACACATAATTAAATTACAAGAAACTTAAATACATAAAAGTAAGGGTTGTTAGTAATACTTGATATGTAAAATAACGATTTTCTCCTTTATAAATATGCACTTTCTAACACTCAACACACCCCACAACCAGCTTATTACTAGTCCCTAGCAAATAAAGCAAAAAAATTCAAAAATAATTTTTTTTAACACTCTTGTTTATTCAATCAGATTAATGATAACAATCAAATGAAAGTATAAGCATTATCTCCAGTCTAAAGAAACATCACACCCACATCAATCATCCACATGAATTAGCCCAGTAGACTTTGTCGTAGCTACCTTCAAGAATGACATGTCAAACCCCAAAATCTCACTGGAAGTAGTGACATTCTCATAAAGAATTTAAACTCAATAAAAGTAGTCACTCCAATTAGTGGTAATTGAGAGAAAATAATAAGATGTGATCTCACATGCTCTCACCAAAAAGAAATATGCCCTTAGCTTAGAAATAATACGATCTCAAGTCAAATAAAAATGCTAGTCAACCCAATTTATTTATTTATTTATTTTTATTTTTTATTTTTTTATGCATCACTACATCTTTTTAGCCCATATAACTAGCTTCTACTTCAGACTACAGTTCCCTAAAATCAAGAAGGACTTTTATTAGGACGTAACGTAGGCTAGGGACATGGCTAACAAAGATGGGAAATAGGAAAAATAAAATGTATGTTTGAGAGAAATATAGAGGAATTTTTTTTTGGAATTTGCAAGGTAGATGTCACCTGTTATTTGTTTTTTTTTAACAACATTTTTTTAAGCAACAATTTTTTTATTGTACTAGGCATAACTTCACTATACAAAATATTTATTTATATTTTTCTCAAACATAAATAGGTGATGGATCTTGTAAGATATTAGGTAATACTCCAAATCAGAGTGGGTTAAGATGATAAGTTGACAAAGAAAAGTTTTTTTTTTTTTAAGACTCAAAAGGGCTAACTATGGATATTCATAAAAGGGATGGCTAGAAAGGCTCAAACGGATCAAAAACGGCCTTTCCATCATCTTTTAGGACTCTAAATAATCTTCCATATCTACTAATTAAATGGGCTTCCAAATGTAGTAACACACATTTTTTTATTTTCATTTTTTTTATTTTTTAGGGTTAACTCAAAAGAAATCTAGAGATCGTATATATAATAATAAACTACTAAGCTATATAAAGAATGGGCAAAAGGGTTACTCTCCAAGAAAAATAATAGGCTCAAAAACTCACTTGGTATTTATTATGACATATTCATTTCTTCAAGCAACTCATATTTGCCTTCGACATCAACATGTTGAGTAGCAAACATAGTGTAATATCACTTCAGACTAAAGATAATACAAATACTAAAATTTGAAATCATCATATCATCCAATGTCAAAACAAATCAAAATCTTTTTTTAACAACAGTCTACCCCCCAACCTATTCTAATCGTGAAAACAAAATATGCATGCAAAAAAAATGATGCAGAAAAACTAATTAGAAAATGATAGAAAATGAAAATTATTTTCTTTAATTTAAGATGCGTTTTTAGAGGCACTACACTCTATATTCAGCCATCTTTGACTCAAAATTTTTTTAGAAAATGTATATTTATAAAGGAGAAATTAAAAGAAAAAGAAAAATGAACATCAAAACATAATAAAGAAAAAGAAAATATCTGAAATTTTTTTTTGTTTTTTAACAATGAAGATGCATTTCTAGAGTCACTACACTCCATATTCAGCCATCTTCAACACAAAAAGTTAGCAACAGTTAGTTTCTACAACAAAAAATTAGTAAAAACCTTAACCAAGATTCCACAATTGTCGACTATTCCCTCCCCCCAACCAGAACGAAACACTGTCCTCAATGTTTTAAAGGAAAGAAGTAGAGTTTAGAAGACATCACCTGGGTGGTGCAACACAAAAGAAAATATTTACAGGTGGAGGGTTAAATCTAATTTGTACTTCTTACTGCGGCTACTGTTACCGTCATCATTTGAATGCTCCAACACAAAGTTCCAGCGGTCTGACTCCGGTTTATAAGCTTGTAACATATCAAGTAGCTCATTAGCAGTGTGAGCACAAATAAAATGTTTTTTCGCACTGGAAGGAATAAAGTAGTTTTTTATTGCATGGTTAAGAAATGCGAAAAAGCCATCATAAAAATTATTGACATTTAACAAACCGATGGGTTTTTGGTGAATGTGCAGATGAGCGCAAGATGCTAGTGTGATAAGTGCCTCTAGTGTTGCAAGATCTCTTGGAAGGAAAATAAAAGCATCAGCGTGATTAAACATTTCAGTTATTCGTTCTTGCATACCTGAGACGACTAATTCTTCTCCAGTCGTTGAGTCAGACACACTGCCCAAAGGTTTTAGGACTCTAGGGATGATGCCTAATACTTGGCTTCCTCTGACAAAAGCAGCTTCTGAGACCAATTTTGATAACCCTCGGTTACCTCCTCCATACACCAAGTGTAATTTTCTCTCTACTATGCTTCGACCAAGATCTATGGCTACATCAACGAACTCTTTATGTTTGCCATAGGTAAATCCAGAAAGCACACAAATGTTCTTGAATTGTCTATTGGGAGTAGCTGCCATTGGAATATTTCTCAAAAACAATTTATGAGTGCTTAACATAAAAGTCATATTTAAGATTCTTGGTAACAATGGATCACAACTGTGTATGAGGTGGCGTGTCAATGTCAAAAGCGTGTAAAGCACATAGCTCGATAGTCAAAAAGCAAACAGTAAAAACAAACAGTAATAAAATTATTAAAGACAATAATACAACTGATAAAACAACAGTGAAATAAAATAAAATGAAAGTAAAGTAAAAGGATATTTACAGTTAGTTGCGACTGTGGCTCACATCTTCCTCTAGTTTTACGTCCAGAAACGGCTTGAACGTCCTCTATGGGTCGAGGATAGGCTTCCCATCCAGTTTTCTTATAAACTTGCAAACAGGGTCGTTTATAGTCAGATTCCCAAGACTATATCGTGCATGCTCTTTCTGGAATAATGGCCAAAACTGGAGAATCGCTCGTTGCACATATCCACTGGGATGCGTTTCAAGAGACAGAAGGATATCATCCAATGACTCCTTATTCAAGCCATCCTAATGAATTGAATCTTATCTTCCCTGTTATCAGACATTATTTCTAAAGAACATGGGTTTTTATTGCAATTCATTCTGGCACACATATGACAAGCAACAGAAATTCTTCGAGCTCGTCGTTTTCTTGCATAATTTCCTTTATGTGTGATAGAATTCAATTTTCTATAATCAATGCATACATGCTATCCTGTAGTTACTCTTCTTGGTATCAATTCATTATCTGCATTCGTAACTTCAGTGACTCCTGACTTTTTGGAGACAACTTGCACATGACTGACCCATGAACTATCAGAAATGGGGTATATGATACTTGCATCTAATAGCTTAAGGACTTCAGTTCTAACCACTTCTTTCATATTAGGATTTAATCGACGTTGCATTTCCCTAGTAGATTTAGCATTTTCATCAAGGTGAATGTAATGCATGCAGTCTACTGGGTTTATACCTTTTATGTTTGCTATGGTCCATCCTAATGCTCCTTTGTGCTCTTTTAAAACATCCAACAACTTACCTTTTTGTTCGTCATTGAGGGATGATGAGATGATTACCGGTAGAGTACTTTCTTCCCCCAAAAACGAATATTCCAAAGTGTTGGGCAATGGTTTGAGCTCCAGTTTCGGTGGTGATTCTGATGATGGGATGAGTTTCTTCTCTGATGGTGCTAGTTGTTCAACTCTTGACTTCCATTTATTAGTGTCCATGGATGGTTCTGAGTCAAGTAGGGCGTTGACCTCATCGACTGATCTGTCAATATCAAAATTCAAACCAAAGTGAGTTAAACATGTTTGTAAAGGATCATCACTAAGGTTTGAAACAAAAGTATCATCAACAAATGCTTCAATTAAATCCACATCAACAATTCCATCATCTATATTGTGTGATTGCTTGGCAATGTTAAAGATGTTCAGCTCCATAGTCATGTTGCCGAAGGACAACTGCATATTTCCAGTCCTGCATTGAATGTGAGCATCCGCAGTTGCCAAGAAAGGTCGACCTAGAATAATGGGGAATCCTGTATTGGTTGAGTGTCAATTACAATGAAATCAACAGGAAAATAAAACTTATCTACCTAGATAAGCACGTCCTTTACAATACCACGAGGTATTTTCGTGGACCGATTTGCAAGCTGTAACACCACTGGAGTTGGGTGTAACTCTCCAAGTCCAAGTTTCACGAAAACAGAATAAGGCAACAAATTTACACTAGCTCCTAAATCCAACAAAGCATTATCAATTGTGTGGTTCCCTATACTACATGAGATAGTGGGGGAGCCTGGATCTTTGCATTTTAAAGGAATTTTATGTTGGAGTATAGAACTAATGTTTTCTGTTAAAAATGCCTTCTTTTGAACATGCATGTTTCTCTTTTTAGTACACAGATCTTTAAGAAACTTGGCATAATATGGAAGTTGTTTTATAGCATCAAGTAAAGGGATGTTAACATTTACCTATTCGAAGATTTCGAGAATCTCAGCTGTGGATTTTCCTTTTTTCCCTTTAGCTAACCTCTGAGGAAATGGAGCTTTTGGAACATATTCTCGTGGGTTAGTTTCTTCTTTCTCCTCCGGTGATGAGTCCTTAACATTCACAGGTACAATTTGGTTTTCTTTCGTCACCGACATCTCCACTTTGTTGTCGACTTCTTTTCCTTTTCGCAAGGTCATGACAGCTTTGACCTCTCCATGATGCTATGGTGAACTGGTACTTGCTTCATGCACTCCTTTAGGGTTAGGCACTGGTTGACTTGGAAATTTACCTTTCTCAACGGTCATTGCCAAGGTCTGAACTGAGGAAGCAAGCTGTCCCACCATCTTCTTAAGGCTTGAAACTAATTGGGCTTGTGAGTTGAAGCCCGCTCTCAATTCGTTTCGTAGTCCATCAATGGTGCGGTTCTGTTGCTTAATCGTGGAGTGAGTAACATTCTTAAAATTCTGGAATGCATCCTCCCATGGTCTAGGTTGAGAGTAGTTCTGGTTCTGATTCTGATTGTATGGTCTGAATGGTGGCTGAGAGGCTTGAGGATTTTGAGCAATTGGTTGCATTGGTGGAATTGGAGCTGCTGGTCCATTTTGTTGGAATCCTTGAGACCATGAAAAATTGGGGTGGTCTCTCCATCCAGGGTTATATGTGTTGGAGTATGGGTTGTAATTTGATGGTTTTCTCATTACACCTATGGCATTGGCTTGATCTGGATATGAGTCAAGGTCATGTGGCTCTGTTGATTTAGCAGTCGATAACGATGCTATTTGTCGAGAGAGACCTTCAACCATCTCCTTGACTTCTTTGATTCCTGAAGTTGACTCGCTAATGTGAACCTCATTTACTCCATTAATCCTTCTAATACTCCTGAGTGATCGGCTCCATTGTTGGGAATTATCCGCTTGTCGCTGGAAGAATTCCCAAATCTCTGATGCACTTTTTGTCATTAACTCTCCTCCACTTGTTGCCATTAGCCATTCTTGCACATTCGGTAATAATCCCTCCAAAACGTATTGGCATTGGTGCCATTTCTCGTATCCATGATGTGGACACTTCAAGAGTAGCCCATTGAATCGCTCCCATGTTTCGAAAAACTGCTCGTCATCTCTCTGGGTAAACTCCGAGATTTCCCTGCGAATAGCATTGGTTTTATGCACTGGGAAATATTTATTCAAAAATTTTGTAACCATTTGTTCCCATGATGAAATACTATTAGCAGGTAATGTATTAAGCCATGAACGAGCTCTATCCTTTAAAGAAAATGGGAATAATCTAAGTTTTACATCATCATCTGAAAAATTCTCATATTTAAATGTTTGACAAATTGCGTGAAAATCATTCAAATGATTGTATGGGTCCTCATTTTCTAAGTCATAGAACGTGGGGAGACAATTTAGCACACTAGGTTTTAATTCAAAACTCCTAGCAGCTACATTTGGGTACCGTGTGCATGATGTGCTCAAATTAGCTAAGGGACTAAAGTAGTCCTTAAATGGCCTCTCCTGTGGTGCTTGTAAATCCATTTTGTTTTTAATGTTTTTGTGTGTGCGAAGTGTTTTCTCAAGTTCAAGGTCTATAAGTTCAAGATTAGGTAATAATGACCTACGACCATGCATGCAAAATAAATAAAATAAAAATAAAGATGAGAACAAAACAAATAAAAATAAAAAAGAAGGAGAAATTACGATACTAACCTTATTGCGCTATTACAACTTTACTATAAAAACACAAAAATAAATATGTGAAATAAACTAACTAAATATAAATAAATAAGATAAACAAAAAAAATTACAAAGAAAAATAAATTGAAAATTAAATTACAAAATTTTAAATAAGAGAAAAAGAAAAGAAATACTAACCTTTAAATGTAAATTCACTCTCTTTTTTTGTTTTTTTAAATACAAGAAAAAAATTAAATTGAAATATTCACAAAAATCAATTCTAAGAATTAAAATTACTTACCTCCCCGGCAACGGCGCCAAAAACTTGTTGTGCAAATTTTATTGAACTCGCAAGCGCACGAATCTGTTGTAGTGTAGATTAATGGTGACGAGTGTCGATCCCACGAGGAGGTGGATTTTAATTATTTATAGAATTAATTCTGTAAATGGGTGGTTGGATTGATGAAAATGATTTTGATTATCCTAAACTTGGAATTGAAATGCGAGAATAAATTCTAAAATTGGAATTTAAATGGCAAGAACAAATTGAAGATAAATCTATTGAGATGACGTACCTGGGTATCTAGATCCGTATCAACATGCATCATGGGCTAAATATTCCTTATTAATACCAATTAAATCATGAGGGGGGAATCCACACCTCATAAACCACGCTCTAATAAATATGGTGCTAAGGGCTTATCGTGCCAAATAATAATAAGCTTATACTAGGGTGCCGGTGAAACCAGGGCAGTACTAGACAAGATTAGTATTATTTATCGACGAAAAGTCAAAACATACACAAAAACTAGAGGGGAATAGAAAATAAATTTACCAAATCAAGCCCATGACACATGTTGAGACTTCACCTTCAACTCAAGCTTGAAAGAAAATTAGTCACTCATAGTTGAACTAGGGGCAAAATAGAAATTTATTAAAATACATAGAAAATACAGGATAGAGAGAGAATTACAGAAAATGAACCCCAAAAATGGATTCGGAGGTGCTAAATTAGGGGAGGGAGGCCCCTTCTTTTATAGATACATCGAGTAAATCATGGCCATCGGATTAAAAACAGTTTGGACGCTCAGGATTTCGCCACGTCATCAGTCAACAGTAAAGTCAACAGCCACTATTTTCACTGTAACGCGATTCAGCCACTATTTGTACAGTAACTAATCCCCTGTGTTGCATGTACCTTACGCACGTTTTTTGATTCACTAATATGCTGCCACATCACCATAAACAGTACATAAGAATATTAGCCCAATAGGATCATGACACGTCATCAGTCAATGCCATGTCATCGGTCAATGCCACGTCATCGATCCGTCTATGTGAACAGTACCGTGAACAGTAACGTAGACGGTATCCGTACATGTGAATAGTACCGTATATGTGAACAGTACCATTTTTCCTTTTATGCTCCTCCTTAAGTTTTCGACCGTCCTGAGTTCAAAAATGATGTCCGTTTTGCCATCTGATCTTTCGTTTATTGTGAAATAACTATAATACCCCTAAAATACATAAAATACTTAATTAAAATAAAACACACATAATTAAATTACAAGAAACTTAAATACATAAAAGTAAGGGTTGTTAGTAATACTTGATATGTAAAATAACGATTTTCTCCTTTATAAATATGCACTTTCTAACACTCAACAAAAGGTACACTAGTATTTGTTGTGCTTTTAATTAACTTTAAAATTTAGCAGCTTAAGTGTATGGTAAAAGCCACAAAACTTGAACCCTAAAAGTACCCTTAGTTTTTTTTTTAAAGAAAAATCAGCTTTAAAAATGGTGCCTTCACGGCTATCCTTTCTAGAACAAGGCTTGGGAACACATTGAGATGGAGCATATTCAACAATAGCCTTAAACTGAGCACCTAATAACACATATAATTAACCAAACAGAAAGTGCCCTTTTCATTAACAACAACATACACTCAACAATAGCCTTAAACTGAGCACCTAATAATACATATAATTAACCAAACGGAAAGTGCCCTTTTCATTAACAACAATATACACTCATTCATACCGAATTAAAATTGATAAGTAAAAGCAAAATTACCCTTTTCATTAACAAACACATGTCCATTCAACAACTCAGCAAACTCACACACATCCTCAAGCTTCTTTAATTCTTCAAATGCCTTTGCTCATGAATACCTCTGAAGCTTGTAACTGTAAAAATAAAAAATAAAATCCAAGTAAAACCAAAATTTAAAAAAAAACCCAAAAATAATCGATTATAAAAAGTGAAAAAAATTATAACAATACCTAGATTTTTCGAGGCCAAAGCAGAACAAATTGTAACGGTCATTGAAATGATCGTGGAAAAGGGCTAAAAGATGACGAATCACGACTTTGTTTCTCTGCAATGGCTCCTTCATTTCATTGCATTCAATTTGTTCCGATTGTATTGAATTCGAAAAAATGTTTTGATTATTTTGTACTCTAATTAGTAATATGGGTTGAGAATGAAATTGGAATATTATTTATTCAAAAGTTTAATAGTATTATTCTTATTTTTAAATAAAATTTTTATTCATATTTATTATAAATTAAATGAATTATATAATTACAGATTAAAATAAAAATTTAAGTACTAAAAATAAAAAATATATGTTTCAATATAAATAAAAAATAATAAAATATTTTTGTTTACTTTTTGTTATTTTAAATTATTTTTCTTATAATGAATACATATATTATAGCCCCAAGATAATTTATTAAGAAAATAACTTCGTAACATATACACTTTAATTTTTCTTAATTAAGTGTATTACGTAGTTTCTCTTTTCGGAATTAATTTTAAAAGTCATCAGATTGGTTGGATATAGGAAAGATTAATTTTAAAAGTCTGGATATAATGAGATTATTCCCCTGGATACTTGCTTGGTGATAGATCCAGTATTCAGTGTTTGATGTTATAAGTGTTATGATTTCATTGATTTTATGCAGATTTATGTGATATTGTTATTTCAGTGCATGATTTGAATTAAATAAGTTTGTGTATATTCTTATGATAATTTGATGAAATTGATATGGGAAAGATTAAATCATTTTAAATAAATTTATTTTTCAAAAAGTAATTAGTGAGTTAACTGAGTTTTGTACTTACTACGTTTTTATTATATTCCCCCTCCCCCCCACCCCCGCGCCCGCACAAGAGATTTGCAAGTACATCAGTCGACCCATCAACGGTAGTTAGATTTAAGATTATTCTTAGATATTTTATTGGGATGTTTGGATTGTGTAATTTATTACATATTTGGGATTAAGAATACTTTACTGTATCTAATATCATAATGTTTGGGTGATATTTGGTATGGTTATTGAGAAAATTAGTTGTGGAGATTGGTTGAATATTGAATTATTTTAGAAGTGTTAATTTTATAAAACTTAGGTTTGAGAATTTCAAAATTATATAGGAGACTCTGCCAAAAGTTTGGTAAAATTATGTGATACAAGAATTATTATTAATTTAGCTAGGCGGGATTAGATAGACTCATCCTGAAGATTTAGGACATGTAGTTTCAAACTAATTTACCCCTTTTTATTTTAAATTTTTGGCAAAGGGAGAGTTTTTAGATATTACAAAATTAGTAAGAAATAAGTGATATATATTAGTTCGAATAGGAAAAAAATTAACAACCTCGGTAATAATAAAAGTGACAAAATAATGAAAGGCAAAAGAGAGAAATTGCATGTGCATTCCTCTTTTAGATTCATTTCTTTTCAACTTTCTATTTAAACTCTTTCAAATTATTTTCTTGTCAACTTCTTATTTAAACTCTTTTAGATTCTTTACTTCTCAACTTTCGATTTAAACTCTTTTACATTCTTCACTTCTCAACTTTCTATTTAAATTTTCTATTACATTCATTATTCAATTTATAATTTGCATACCTTAAAACCTAAAATTTAAGTCAAGTTTCTTCCCCTTTCTCATCTCTTCATACGCAATGCAATCTTTTTAGCTCTCCTCTATTTGCAAGTAAAATCTCAGTTCATTGCATCATCTCACGATTTGTTTTCATACTTTGTTTTCTCCAAATTGCCCTTGCCTTTTCCTCTCAACCTAAATTTCAGTTTTTTTTCGATTATAGACTCGATTTTCTTTTCCTCGGTTTGTAAATTTTATGGGATGTAATGCATAATCATGGGTGGACACATTTTATCTTTTAAATGTTCCCTAAGCCCATTCTAAAAGAATTAAATAAAAAAAAATTGAACAAATATTTCATGTAACAAAAGAACTATAGTTCAATGACAAGGGAGTTATTTGAAAAGAACTATAGTTCAATGACAAGAGAGTTATTTGATGGTTTTAAAGTCTTGGTTCAAATATCAACAACCACATGATTTTGTTTTTGTAAAATTTTGTCATAGCTATTTAAAAAAATGATACTTTCATGCATTTAACTATATTGTTGATGACGAAATGATTTTTATTTTAATATTTTCTTACGAATTTATCCATGTTCGGTTGGATAATATTTAAAGTAATAACAAATATAGGTTTTAATGGAGTGAAATTGTAAGGGTATGCTAACTAAATTTTGTTTCTTTTTGTTTAATGATAAAAACTAAATTCAATGTGAAGTGGTTTGATATTATAAATGCATTGTAGGTAAATTGAAATTTTTTTTTGTGACAGGAGGAAGAGTGATTGATGTCAATTCGAAGCCTGGCTTATCTGTGGTTACTAAAACTTTTGAAATGCAGAGAACCAAGCTCAAAGATGGCCAAGTTGTTAATGCCATTGATACCCTGGTAATTTACTAATGGTGGTGCTTAGATATTCCATTCCATGCAATCCTTGTTCAGGAAATTTTTTTTTGACTATACGATTGTTGTTTTCATTGGAGGGGGTGAACTTGAAGATAATTGTTAAGAAATTTATTGGTGAAGCAGACACGCAGCTAAATAAAATTGGAAGAAAATAAAGAACAAGTGCAATAAAGGACACCAGAAAATTACGTGGTTCAGCTTTTAGCGTACGTCCATGGGCGAAGACAAAAGGAAAATATTATACTAGTAAAAAGGAGTTACAAGTATTGTAGTATTTTAGCTCACTACCCAAAATCTCAATACACCCAAACTCTCAAATCATTAAACATATAAAACTCTATGCTCTGGAAGAATTAGTTCTCATAACTCTCGACTCTTTCTACAAAAATTGGATGCAAAATGAAATGGGGAGCTCTCCCTTTTATAGCCAAAAAATGGCAATTAAAATAATAATTATTTTTTTCTTGTCAAAACTGTGTTCCTCCTTTTCTTCTTCAAACTTCTTCTTTTCCCATTTTCTTCATTCTAAATTTGCTACTACCAATTTTTTCTTCTTCTTTGAACAAAATTGTTGCTGACTATCTAGATGGCTGCTTTATACCATCTAGATAGCCACTTTATTTGACATTTCTCCCACTTGGAGATTTGATTGAGAATCAATTAATCTCTACACCATCCATTCTGCTTCACCATCGTCATGTTGCTTACAGCTCTGCTAAGCCACAAGAGGATCTACTGCATACAAACTTATCAGTATTCATTGGCTTAGTCAAAACATCTGCTAGGTTCTCCTTTGTATGGATTTTCTGCAAATCCACATTTCCATCTTCCACTATTTTTCGAATAAAGTGGTACTGAACTCCTATGTGCTTTGTCCTGAAATGAAAGACTAGATTCCTTGCAATGTGCAAAGCACTCTAATTGTCACAAAATACAAGAATTTTTTGTTGTTTGTGCCCAAGCTCCTTCAATAACCTTTGTATCCAAATAGCTTCCTTACAAGCATGTGTAGCTGCCATGTACTGTGCTTCTGTTGTAGATAAAACCACAAAGGTCTGTGTTGTGCAAATTTTATTGAACTCGGAAGCGCACGAATCTATTGTAGTATAGCTTAATGGTGCAAGTGTCGATCCCACGAGGAGGTGGATTTTAATTATTTATAGAATTAATTCTGTAAATGGATGGTTGGATTTATGGTGGAAATGATTTGAAATATGCTAAAACTTAAATTAAAATGGCAAGATTAAATTCTGAAATTGGAAATAAAATGGCAGAAATAAATTGAAGTGTAAATCTATTAAATGACGTACTTGGGTATCTGGATCCGTATCAACATGCATCATGGGCTAAATATTCCATATTAATACCAATTAAATCATGAGAGGGAAATCCACACCTCATGAACCACGCTCTAATAAATATGGTGCTAAGGGCTTATCGTGCCAAATAATAATAACCTTATACTAGGGAGCCGGTGAAACCAGGGCAGTACTAGACAAGATTAGTATTATTTGTCAACGAGAAGTCAAAACATCCACAAAAACTAGAGGGGAAGAGAAAATAAATTTACCAAATCAAGCCCATGACACATGTTGAGACTTCACCTTCAACCCAAGCTTGAAAGAAAATTAGCCACTCATAGTTGAACTAGGGGCAAAATGGGAATTTATTAAAATACGAAGAAAATACAAGATAGAGAGAGAATTACAAAAAATGAATCCCAAAAATGGATTCAGAGGTGCCAAATTAGGGGGGGGAGGCCCCCTTTTTATAGTTACATCGAGTAAATCATGGCCATCGGATTAAAAACAGTTTGGACGCTCAGGATTTCGCCACGTCATCAGCCACTATTTGCACAGTACAGTCAACCGCCACTATTTACACAGTACAGTCAACAGCCACTATTTGCACAGTACAGTATATGTGAATAGTACCGTACATGTGAACAGTACCGTACGTGTGAACAGTGTCATTTTTTCTTTTATACTCCTCCTAAAGTTTTCGACCGTCCTGAGTTCAAAAATGATGTCCGTTCTGCCATTTGATCTCTCGTTTATTGTAAAATGACTATGATGCCCCTAAAATACATCAAATACTTAATTAAAATAAAACACACATAATTAAAGTACAAGAAATTTAAACACATAAAAGTAACGGTTGTTAGCAATACTTGATATATAAAATAACGATTTTTCCTTTATAAATATGCACTTTCTAACACTCAACACACCCCCCAACCAGCTTATTGCTAGTCCCTAGCAAATAAAGCGAAAACAAAAATTCAAAAAATGATTTTTTTTTTAAACCTCTTTTTATTCAATCAGATTAATGATAACAATCAAATAAAAGTATAAGCATTATCTCAAGTTTAAAGAAACATCACACCCACATCAACCATCCACATGAATCAGCCCAGTAGACTTTGTTGTAGCTACCTTTAAGAATGACATGTTAAACCCCAAAATCTCACTGGAAGTAGTGACACTCTCACAAAGAAATTAAACCCAAATAAAAATAGTCACTCCAATGAATGGTAATTGAGAGAAAATAATAAGAAGTGGTCTCACATGCTCTCACCAAAAAGAAATATGCCCTTAACTTAGAAATAATACGATCTCCAGTCAAATAAAAATGCTAGTCAACCCATTTTATTTATTATTATTATTTTTTTTATGCATCACTACATCTTTTTAGCCCATATAACTAGCTTATACTTCAGATTATAGTTCCCTAAAATTAAGAAGGACTTTTATTAGGACGTAACGTAGGATAGGGACATAGCTAACAAAGAAGGGAAATAAGGAAGACAAAATGTATGTTTGAGAAAAATGCATAGAATTTTTTTTTTTGAAAGTTGCAAGGTGGATTTCACCTATTATTGTTTTTTTTTGAAGCAACAATTTTTGTTTCTCTTTTTTTTTTTGAACTAGGCATAACTTTAATATACAAAATATTTATTTACAGTTTTCTCAAACATAAAAAGGTGATGGATCTTGTAAGATATTGGGTAATACTCCAAATCAGAGTGGGTCAAGATAATAAATTGAGAAAGAAAAGGTTTTTTTTTTTTTAAAGGCTCAAAAGGGCTAACTATGGATATTCATAAAAGGGATGGCTACAAAGGCTCAAACGGATCAAAGAGGGCCTTTCCATCATCTTTTAGGACTCTAAATAATCTTCTATATCTACTAATTAAATGGGCTTCCAAATGTAACAACACACTCTTTTTTTTTCTTTTTTTTTTTAATTTTTTTTTTCATTTTTTTTAAGGTTAACTCAAAAGCAATCTAGAGATCGTGTACAATAATAAACTGCTAAGTTATATAAAGAATGGGCAAAAGGGTTACTCTCTAAGAAAAATAATAGGCTCAAAAACTCACTTGGTACTTATTATGACATGTTCATTTCTTCAAGCAACTCATTTTTGTCTCCGACATCAACATGTAGAGTAGCAAACATAGTGTAACATCACTTCAGACTAAAGATAATACAAATACTAAAATTTGAAATCATCATGTTATCCAATGTTAAAACAAATCAAAAAAAAAAATTTTTTTTTAAACAACACCCTACCCCCCAACCTATTCTAAACGTAAAAAGAAAATGAATTAATTAGAAAATGATAGAAAATGAATTTTTTTTTTAAGAAGATGCGTTTCTAGAGGCACTACACTCTATATTCAGCCATCTTTGACTCAAAAAATTTTTGTTTGAAAATGTATATTTATAAAGGAGAAATTAAAAAAGAAAAAGAAAAATGAACATCAAAACAAAGAAAAAGAAAATATCTGAATTTTTTTTTAATTTTTTTTATTATTATTTTTTTTTTCAAACGATGAAGATTCGTTTCTAGAGTCACTACACTCTATATTCAGCCATCTTCAACACAAAAAGTTAGCAACAGTTAGTTTCTACAACAAAAAATTAGTAAAAACTTAACCAAGATTCCACAATTGTCCATTATTCCCTCCCCCCAACCAGAACGAAACATTGTCCTCAATGTTTTAAAGAAAAGAAGTAGAGTTTAGAAGACATCACCTGGTTGGTGCAACACAGAAGAAAATATTTACAGGCGAAGAGTTAAATCTAATTTGTACTTCTTACTGCGGCTATTGTTACCATCATCATTTGAACGCTCCAACACAAAGCTCCAGGGGTCTGGCTCTGGTTTATAAGCTTGTAACATGTCAAGTAGCTCATTAGCAGTGTGAGCACAAATAAAAAGTTTTTTTTGCACTGGAAGGAATAAAGTAGTTTTTTATTGCATGGTTAAGAAATGCGATAAAGCCATCATAAAAATTATTGACATTTAACAAACCGATGGGTTTCTGGTGAATGTGCAGTTGGGCCCAAGATGCTAGTGTGATAAGTGCCTCTAGTGTTGCAAGATCTCATGGCAGGAAAATAAAAGCATCAGCATGATCGAGCATTTTAGTTATCCGTTCTTGCATACCTGAGACGACTAATTCTTCTCCAGTCGTGGAGTCAGACACACTGCCCAAAGGTTTTAGGACTCTAGGGATGATGCCTAACACTTGGCTTCCTCTGACAAGAGCAGCTTCTGAGACCAATTTTGATAACCCTCGGTTACCTCCTCCATACACTAAGTGTAATTTTCTCTCTGCTATGTTTCGACCAAGATCTATGGCTACATCAACGAACTCTTTATGTTTGCCATAGGTAAATCCAGAAAGCACACAAATGTTCTTGAATTGTCTATTGGGAGTAGCTGCCATTGGGATAGTTCTCAAAAACAATTTGTGAGTGCTTAACAAAAAGTCATATTTAAGATTCTTGGTGACAATGGATCACAATTGTGTATGAGGTGGCAGGTCAATGTCAAAAACGCGTAAAGCACATGGCTCGATAGTCAAAAAGCAAACAATAAAAACAAACAGTAAGAAAATTATTAAAGACAATAATGCACTGATAAAGCAACAGTGAAATAAAATAAAATAAAATAACAGTAAAGTAAAAGGATATTGATAGGTTGTTGCGACTGTGGCTCACATCTTCCTCTGGTTTTACGTCCAGAAACGGCTTGAACGCCCTCTATGGGTCGAGGATAGGCTTCCCATCCAATTTTCTTATAAACTGGCAAACAGGGTCTTTTATAGTCAGATTCCCGAGACTATATCGTGCATGTTCTTTCTGAAATAATGGCCATAACTGGAGAATCGCTCCTTGCACATATCCACTGGGATGCGTTTCAAGAGACAAAAGGATATCATCCAATGACTCCTTATTCAAGCCATCCCTAATGAATTGAATTTTATCTTCCCTGTTATCAGATACCATTCCTAAAGAACATCGGTTTTTATTGCAATTCATTCTGGCACACTTATGACAAGCAACAGAAATTCTTCGAGCTCGTCGTTTTCTTGCATAGTTTCCTTTCCCACAACCAGGCATGTATGCAATAAATTTTGGAGGTAACTCACCTGCCAATCGTACTTTTGCTTCAATTAACCAACGGATGTCAGCAGGTATGTTATTCCTCATGAGCAGTCGCATGCGTTCGGACCGAGTTTTGTAGATCGTAAGGAGGGCATTCTGAGGGAGTGAAGGGAATCGCTTGTGAAGCTTCGCTAGAATCTCGGTTCTGTCCATTCTTTCACCTCAGAATATCAGTTATTATGGGAAACTGATGTAACCGACTTGATTGTCACGGAGTACCGTTATCCGCCACTTCACCAGGGTAACAAACTAAAGCACACAAATAGAAAAACAAATTGAAACACACAAAGAAAATTAAAATCGTCCTCTTATTGAATTTACCTCAAGCTCCAACTGAATGTCGAAAACACCTCTCTCAATATTTCTGAGTTGGCCTTCTAAATCCTCAACGTAGGCTACTAACTCTGGTGGTTGTAGAGCCCAAATGCGATGTGTTTTACAAGAATGAATCTGCCTTTTGAGATGAGTTTTGATACGTTGAAGTGGTTTAAGCATGTTCAGGAGGAACGATCTTCGTGTGGCACTCATTATTAACAATGATAAAAGAAAAGTTAATGACAAAAGAAATACACTTATGCAAAAATAAATTCAATTAGCAAAAGAATAAAAATAAATAGAGAAAGAAAAATCAAACCACTGAAAAGAAAAAATCAATTCAAATCTGGTGGGTCACTCAAATTTATTTCGATGTCTTCTCCATGTGGTTGGTACTCTAGATATGGCTTTAATCTTTGACCATTAACTTTAAAGGTGACACCGTTCTTTGGGTCTTTAATTTCAATTGCCCCATGTGGAAAAACAGTATGAACAATAAATGGACCAGACCATCGAGAGCGTAACTTACCTGGGAATAGGTGCAAGCGAGAGTTGAATAAAAGTACTTTCTGACCTGGAGTGAAAGATTTTCTCATAATATGCTTATCATGGAAGACTTTCATTCGTTGCTTGTAAATTTTGGCATTTTCATACGCGTCATTGCGAATTTCTTCAAGTTCTGCCAATTGTAATCTTCTTTCTGAGCTGGCTTGATGCATGTCAAAATTGAATTTCTTGATAGCCCAATATGCACGATGCTCGAGTTCCACAGGTAGGTGGCAAGCTTTTCCATACACTAGCCTATAGGGTGACATCCCAATCGGGGTCTTGAAAGCCGTTCTATATGCCCATAATGCGTCATCAAGTCTTAATGACCAATCTTTTCTGTCCGGCCTCACCGTCTTTTCTAATATGTGCTTTAGTTCTCGATTGGAGATCTCCACTTGGCCACTGGTTTGCGGATGATACGGGGTCGCCACTTTATGAGTGATTGAATACTTTGTCAAAAGAGCTTTGAATGCTTTATTGCAAAAGTGGGCACCACCATCACTAATTATCGCTCGAGGGAATCCAAAGCGTGAAACAATGTTACTTTTCAAAAACCCTATCACCACTTTGTGATCATTAGTTCTGCATGGAATCGCTTCTACCCATTTCGATACGTAATCAACAGCTACCAAGATGTATTGATGGCCAAAAGAAGGGGGAAAGGGTCCCATGAAGTCGATACCCCATACGTCAAAAATCTCAACCACTAAAATTGGATTTAGTGGCATCATGTTCCTTCGTGTAATGCTCCCCATTCGTTGACACCTATCACATGAAGAACAAAAAGTATAAGCGTCTCGAAATATAGTTGGCCAATAAAAACCACATTGTAAAACTTTAGTCGCTGTTTTCTTAGCACTGAAATGGCCTCCACAAGCTTGTTCATGGCAGAATGAAAGGATATTCTGAATTTCATTTTCTGGGACACATCGTCTGACAATTTGGTCTGCACAATATTTGAACAAATATGGGTCATCCCAAAAGAAATTCTTTATTTCTGCAAAGAATTTGGCCTTGTCTTGCTTAGTCCAATGCTCTGGAAGTTTGCCTGTAACAAGATAATTAACTATATCAGCATACCAAGGTAAAACTTCCACACTCATTAATTGTTCATCTGGAAAGGACTCATTCAATGTTAGTGGCTCTGTAATTGTGTCAAAATGAAGACGAGAGAGATGGTCTGCTACAACATTTTCTGTGCCTTTTTTATCTTTGAATTCCAAGTCAAATTCCTGCAAAAGTAACACCCAACGAATTAGTCTAGCTTTTGCATCTTTCTTCGTGAGAAGATATTTCAGAGCAGCATGATCTGTGAACACAATTATTTTACAACCAATGAGATAAGATCGAAATTTTTCCAATGCAAACACTACTGCTAGCATTTCTTTTTCAGTAGTTGAATAGTTCAACTGTGCATCATTCAATGTCATACTAGCATAATAAATAACATGGGGAATTCGATCAACTCTTTGTCCTAATACTGCTCCTACTGCATAATCAGATGCATCACACATGAGCTCAAATGGTAAGCTCCAGTTTGGGGGCTGAATGATGGGTGATGTTGTCAACAATTGCTTTAATTTTTCAAAAGCCACAAGACATGAATCATTAAAGATAAAAGGTGCATCCTTAGCAAGTAAATTGCATAAGGGTCTAGAAACTTTGCTAAAATCTTTAATGAAACGTCTGTAAAAACCAGCATGCCCAAGGAAAGATCTTACTTCTCTGACTGTTTTGGGTGGAGGAAGATTAGAAATGAGATCCACCTTGGCTTTGTCAACCTCAATACCTTTGCTTGAAATGATGTGACCAAGAACAATACCTTGTGTTACCATAAAATGGTACTTTTCCCAATTTAAGACCAAGTTCTTTTCGATACATCTCTGCAGAACTAGTGTTAGATGACGTAAACATTGATCAAATGAATCACCAAAGACAGAAAAGTCATCCATAAAGACCTCAAGGAATCGTTCAACCATATCAGAAAAAATGCTTAACATGCATCGTTGAAATGTAGCAGGTGCATTACATAATCCAAATGGCATTCTCCTATATGCAAAAGTGCCAAAAGGGCAAGTGAAAGTGGTCTTCTCTTGATCTTTTGGTGCTATGGGAATCTGATTATATCCTGAGTAGCCATCTAGAAAGCAATAAAATTCGTGACCTGCTAACCTATCAAGCATTTGATCGATGAATGGTAAAGGAAAATGGTCTTTACGTGTGACAGAATTCAACTTCCTATAATCAATGCATACACGCCATCCTGTAGTTACTCTAGTTGGTATCAATTCATTATCGGTATTCGTAACTACAATGACTCCTGACTTTTTGGGGACAACTTGAACAGGACTGACCCATGAACTATCAGAAATTGGGTAACTGATACCTGCGTCTAATAGCTTAAGGACTTCTGTTCTAACAACTTCTTTCATATTAGGATTCAACCGACGTTGCATTTCCCTAGTAGATTTAGCATTTTCATCAAGGTGAATGTAATGCATGCAGTCTACTAGATTTATACCTTTTATATCCGCTATGGTCCATCCTAATGCTCCTTTGTGTTCTTTTAAAACATCCAACAACTTACCTTTTTGTTAGTCATTGAGGGATGATGAGATGATTACCGGTAAAGTACTTTCGTCCCCCAAAAATGAATATTCCAAAGTGTTGGGCAATGGTTTGAGCTCGAGTTTCGGTGGTGATTCTGATGATGGAATGAGTTTCTTCTCTGATGGCGCTAGTTGTTCAACTCTTGGCTTCCATTTATTAGTGTCCATAGATGGTGCTGAGTCAAGTAGGGCGTTGACCTCATCGACCGATCTGTCAATATCAAAATCCAAACCAAAGTGTGTTAAACATGTTTGTAAAGGATCATCACTAAGGTTTGAAACAAAAGAGTTATCAACTAATGCTTCAATTAAGTCCACATCAACAATTCCATCATCTGTGTTGTGAGGTTGTTTGGCAATATTGAAGATGTTCAGCTCCATAGTCATGTTGCCGAAGGACAACTGCATATTTCCAGTTCTGCATTGAATATGAGCATCCGCAATTGCCAAGAAAGGTCGGCCTAGGATAATGGGGATGTGCTTTCTTGAATCCTGTATTGGTTGAGTGTCAATTATAATGAAGTCAACAGGAAAATAAAACTTGTCTACCTGGATAAGCACGTCCTCCACAATACCACGAGGTATTTTCGTGGACCGATCTGCAAGTTGTAACACCACTGTAGTTGGGTGTAATTCTCTCAGTCCAAGTTTCACAAAAACTGAATAAGGCAACAAATTTACACTAGCTCCTAAATCCAACAAAGCATTCTCAATTGTGTGGTTCCCTATACTACATGAGATAGTGGGGGAACCTGGATCTTTGCATTTTAAAGGAATTTTATGTTGGAGTATAGAACTAACGTTTTCTGTTAAAAATGCCTTCTTTTGAACATGCATATTTCTCTTTTTAGTACACAGATCTTTAAGAAACTTGGCATAAGATGGAACTTGCTTTATAGCATCAAGTAATGGGATGTTAACACTTACCTGTTTGAAAATTTCAAGAATCTCACCTGTAGAGTTTCCTTTCTTTCCTTTCGCTAACTTCTGAGGAAATGGAGCTTTTGGAACATATTCTCGTGGGTTGGTGTCTTCGTTTTCCTCTGGTGATGAGTCCTCAACGTTCACAGGTACAATTTGATTGTCTTTTGTCACTGGCATTTCCACTTTATTGTCGACTTCTTTTCCTTTCCGCAAGGTCATGACAGCTTTGACCTCTCCATGCTGTTGTGGTGAACTAGTACTTGCTTTATGCACTCCTTTAGGGTTAGGCACTGGTTGACTTGGAAATTTACCTTTCTCAACAGTCATTGCCAAGGTCTGAACTGAAGAAGCAAGTTGTCCTACCATCTTCTCCAAGCTTGAAACTGATTGGGCTTGTGAGTTGAAGCCCGCTCTCAACTCATTTCGTAATCCATCAATGGTGCGGTTTTGTTGCTCAATCGTAGAATGAGTAGTATTCCTGAGATTTTGGAATGAATCCTCCCACGATCTGGGTTGAGAGTAATTCTGATTCTGATTCAATGGTCTGAATGGTGGCTGAGAGGCTTGAGGATTTTGAGGAATTGGTTGCATTGGTGGAGCTGGAGCTGCTGGTTCATTTTGTTGGAATCCTTGAGACCATGAAAAATTGGGGTGGTCTCTCCATCCAGGGTTATAAGTGTTGGAGTATGGGTTGTAATTTGATGGTTTTCTCATTACTCCTATGGTATTGGCTTGATCTGGATATGAGTCAAGGTCATTTGGCTCTGTTGATTTAGCAGTCGATAATGATGCTATTTGTCGAGCAAGACCTTCAACCATCTCCTTGACTTCTTTGATTCCTGACGTTGACTCGCCAATTTGAACCTCATTTACTCCTTTAACCCTTCGAGTATTCCTGAGTGATCGACTCCGTTGTTGGGAATTATCTGCTTGTCGCTGGAAGAATTCCCAAATCTCTGATGCACTTTTTGACATTAGCTCTCCTCCACTTGTCGCCATTAGCCATTCTTGCACATTCGGTAATAAGCCCTCCAAAAAATATTGACATTGGTGCCATTTCTCGTACCCATGATGTGGACACTTCAAGAGTAGCCCATTGAATCGCTCCCATGTTTCGAAAAATTGCTCGTCATCTCTCTGGGTAAACTCCGAGATTTCCCTGCGAATAGCATTTGTTTTATGAACTGGGAAATATTTATTTAAAAATTTTGTAACCATTTGTTCCCATGATGCAATACTACTAGCAGGTAATGTATTAAGCCATGAACGAGCTCTATCCTTTAAAGAGAATGGGAATAATCTAAGTTTTACATCATCATCTGAAAAATTCTCATATTTAAATGTTTGACAAATTGCATGAAAATCATTCAAATGATTGTATGGGTCCTCATTTTCTAGGCCATAGAATGTGGGGAGACAATTTAGCACACTAGGTTTTAATTCAAAACTCCTAGCAGCTACATTAGGGTATCGTATGCATGATGTGCTCAAATTAGCTAAGGGACTAAAGTAGTCCTTAAATGACCTCTCCTGTGGTGCTTGTAAATCCATTTTGTTTTTAACGTTTTTGTGTGTGCGAAGTGTTTTCTCAAGTTCAAGGTCTATAGGTTCAAGATTGGGTAATAATGACTTACGACCATGCATACAAGAAATACAAGAATAAATGGAAAAAAAAACAAATAAAATAAAAATAAAAATAAGAGCAAAACAAATAAAAATAAAGAAGAAGGAGAAATTACGATACTAACCTTATGGTACTATTACAACCTCATTATAAAAACACAAGAACAAGTACGTGAAATAAACTAACTAAAAATAAATTAATAAGATAAATAAAAATGACAAAGAAGAAATAAAAATTAACTTGAAAATTAAATTACAGAATTTAAAGTAGAGAAAAAGAAAAGAAATATTAACCTCTAAGTGTAGATTCACTTTTTTTTTTAAAAAAAATACAAAAGAAAATTAAATGGAAATATTCACAAAAATTAATTCTATGAATTAAAATTACTTACCTCCCCGGCAACGGCGCCAAAAACTTGTTGTGCAAATTTTATTAAACTCGCAAGCGCACGAATCTGTTGTAGTATAGCTTAATGGTGCGAGTGTCGATCCCACGAGGAGGTGGATTTTAATTATTTATATAATTAATTCTGTAAATGGATGGTTGGATTTATGGTGGAAATGATTTGAAATATGCTAAAACTTAAATTAAAATGGCAAGATTAAATTATGAAATTGGAAATAAAATGACATAAATAAATTGAAGTGTAAATCTATTAAATGACGTACTTGGGTATCTGGATCCGTATCAACATGCATCATGGGCTAAATATTCCATATTAATACCAATTAAATCATGAGAGGGAAATCCACACCTCATGAACCACGCTCTAATAAATATGGTGCTAAGGGCTTATCGTGCCAAATAATAATAACCTTATACTAGGGAACCAGTGAAACCAGGGCAGTACTAGACAAGATTAGTATTATTTGTCGACGAGAAGTCAAAACATCCACAAAAACTAGAGGGGAAGAGAAAATAAATTTACCAAATCAAGCCCATGACACATGTTGAGACTTCACCTTCAACCCAAGCTTGAAAGAAAATTAGCCACTCATAGTTGAACTAGGGGCAAAATGGGAATTTATTAAAATACGAAGAAAATACAAGATAGAGAGAGAATTACAGAAAATGAATCCCAAAAATGGATTCAGAGGTACCAAATTAGGGGGGGAGGCCCCCTTTTTATAGTTACATCGAGTAAATCATGGCCATCGGATTAAAAACAGTTTGGACGCTCAGGATTTCGCCACGTCATCAGCCACTATTTGCACAGTACAGTCAACCGCCACTATTTACACAGTACAATCAACCGCCACTATTTACACAGTACAGTCAACAGCCACTATTTGTACAGTACAGTCAACCGCCACTATTTGCACAGTAACGCCAACAGTACCGTATATGTGAATAGTACCGTACATGTGAACAGTACCGTACGTGTGAACAGTGTCATTTTTCCTTTTATACTCCTCCTAAAGTTTTCGACCGTCCTGAGTTCAAAAATGATGTCCGTTTTGCCATTTGATCTCTCGTTTATTGTGAAATGACTATGATACCCCTAAAATACATCAAATACTTAATTAAAATAAAACACACATAATTAAAGTACAAGAAATTTAAACACATAAAAGTAATGGTTGTTAGCAATACTTGATATATAAAATAACGATTTTTCCTTTATAAATATGCACTTTCTAACACTCAACAGTCTGCAGTTTCGAAACCCAGCTTACAGCTGTTCCCGTAAGTGTAAACACGTAACCCGTAGTGGATTTTCTTTTACCAAGATCTCTTGCAAAACTTGAATCCACGTAGCCCCTGACAGTAAACTCTGATCCTCCATAACATAATGTAATATTTAAGGTTCTTCTAATGTATCTCAGAATCCTCTTCACACCTATCCAATGCTCTCTACCAGGATTCTCCATGTATCGACTAACTACTCCCACTACTTGTGCAATGTCCGGTCTTGTACATATCATAGCGAACATCAACCTTCCCACTGCTAATGCATATGGTACTCGAGACATTTTCTTCCTTTTTGCTTCATTGCTAGGACACATACTTGAGGATAATTTGAAATTAACAGGAAGTAGGGTAGAAATTGACTTACACCCAACGTCTTTTGGAATAATCATCAATGAAAGTCACCATGTACTTTACACTTCCCATGGATATATCCAGTGATTCCTAAACATCGAAATGAATCAAGTCTAGAATGCATTTACTTCTAGCAATAGATCTACTAAATTTTAATTTATGCTGCTTACTTGTAATAAAATGCTCGCAAAATGGTAAACATACCGATTTGAGCCCCAAAAGCAATTTTTGCTCAGAGAGAATCTTTAAACCTTATTCTGACATGTGGCCAAGTTTGAGATGTCACATTATCGTTGACTCTTCTTCATTTGATATGTTACACATATCAGCCTCCTGTAGTGTTTCTCCTTTAAGCATGAATAGATTTGTACCGATTTTTTCTGCCTTCATCAATACAAGCACTCCTTTAATAATCTTCATAATTTCATTCTCCACATGAGTTTTGCACACATGACTGTTTATTTGTCGCAAAGACAATATATTTTTCTTTAGACCATTGACATGTCGTACCTTCCCAATTGTGTGAATTGTACCATCAAACATTTTTATTTTGATAGTACCAATACCAACAATCTCCAAGGCATGATTATTTCCCATATATACAGATCCTCCTGAAATAGGTTCATATGTGTGAAACCATTCTCTCCTAGAGGTCATGTGCAAGGTAGCTCCTGAGTCTATAAGTCAGACATCAGATAGTCATTATCTGCCTTTTGAAACAGTTGTTGCCTTACTGTAGAGAATTTCGCCATCATCCGAGGTACTTGCTACACAACCCTAAGCATTTGATGACTCAGGTTCTTTGCCCTCTTTTCTCTTCTGGTTACTCCAACACTCTTTCTTGATGTCCCCTTTCTTGCCATAGTTGTAGCATTTAACATTCGTCTTACTTCTGGATTTTGGTCTACCATGATTTTGACTACCACTAGGGCCACATTCCGTTGATCTCCCTCTTGTCATCGATAGCGCCTCCGCTTGCTGCAAACTTGCTTGTTTGTTTTCCTTATTTTTTCGCCTGCTCTCTTTATTTAATACTGAGGCTACAATATCGTCGAAAACTAAACTCTCCATTGGATTGTTGTTCATCAGGTTGATGATGAGTTGATCAAACAAATCTGGTGGACTTTGAAGTAGAAACTCTGCACATTCATTTTCTTCTATATTATGACCTAACATTGTGAGTTGTGAAAATAGAGTCTTCAAGATGTTGATGTGGTCGGCCACTATTGTAGTTCCATCATTCGAAGAGTATAAAGTTTCCTCTTCAAGAAGATTTTGTTGTGTAGTGACTTGGACTCATACAATTTTGTGAGAATATCCCATACTTCCTTCGCTGTATTTTTCTCTGCCACACTGGATAATACTCTATCTGCAAGTGCTAAGTGTAGATTAGAAATGGCGTTGCTGTCTACCTCGTTCTACTTGTCATCCGTTATCTCCATGGGCTTTTCTCCAATTGCTACCAAGCAATTATTTTTCCTCAATACAGCTTTCATCTTCATTTTTCACAACAAAAAATTATTTCTGTTAAACTTCTTAATTTCATACTTTGCCGCCATTTTGTTGATAAATACCGCACACAAGCTAGTGTAACGCCTTGAATAGTTGTGAGTATGTGTGAGAATGCACACCAGGAAAATTCCTAGGAAAGACTGGAAGGGTCATAATGGTCCCACTTAAAACCCAGACTCATGAAGCTCTTATCGCCTTTGTGACAGAACTTTCCTAGACATGTACAAAAACACACAGTTGTTTTACTCACACCACTATTCCCTACTTTGCACCACAAAATTCTTAGATTGCTCACACCGTTTCACTTGAATAGTACCGTATACGTGAACAGTACCCCTTACATGAACCGTACCCCTTACGTGAACAGTTCCCAACTCCAAAAAAATAGAACCAATAGCTCTAATACCACTGTTAAGAAACTGATCGGTGAAGCAAAAACGCAGCTAAAATAAAATTGGAAGAAAAGAAAGAACAAGCACAATTGGAAGAAAATAAAGAACAAGCACAATAGAGGACACCAGAAAATTACGTGGTTCAGCTTTTAGCCTACATCCACGGGTGAAGACAGAACGAAAATATTATACTAGTGAAAAGGAGTTACAAGTATTATAGTATTTTAGCTCACTACCCAAAACCCCAATACACCCAAACTCTCAAATCACTAAACACATAAAACTCTTTGCTCTGCAAGAATTACTTCTCACAACTCTCGACTCTCTCTACAAAAATTGGATGCATAATGAAATGGGGAGCTCTCCCTTTTATAGCCAAAAAATGGCAATTAAAGTAATAATTTTTTTTCTTGTCAAAACCGTGTTCCCCCTTTTCTTCTTCAAACTTCTTCTTTTTCCATTTTCTTCATTCCAAATTTGCTGCTGCCAAATTCTTCCTCTTCTTCAAACAAAATTGTTGCTGACTCTCTAGATGGATGCTTTATACCATTTAAATAGCCACTTTATTTGACAATAATGACAAAATGTTAAAAGATTATATGGGTCGTGAGTGTCCAAGGCCTTTAAAGCTTTTTTTCTTAACATCAATACTGTTCGATAATTTCCATTTTGATCAAGTTGCCTTGGGTTGCTTCTTCTGTGAAGTTTTAGACTCCTTTACGGATGAACTATTGGAAATTTAATATGAATATATGCATTCTGAAAATACTAGATAGCTTTATAGTAGTACAATCGTCTTAAAGTTACATTTTAAATATTACTTCATTTCCTGAATGGTTTTTCTTCTACCATGTGGGATTGCCCGAAGACGTGATTGGTTGGTAATTTTTTGCTCATATTTCTTAATTTTAGTTATATCTTAATGTCACTGAATGAGATGTCATTCATTCATTTACTAAGCATTTATGCTTTTCTTATTTGTATTATTTGATTTCATCTGTTATTTAATCTTTGGTTCTTATTCTATTAACGTGTGTTCATTTGTTTGTTCCTTAAAAAATGTACCTCCTTGATTTATATGCTTCAAATTAACCTACTTTTAAGATTTTAGAAGTGCGCCAAGGAGAATATAACTTGCCATACAGGTCCATTTTTATGACTTGGCATTGTTTGAATAAAATATCAAGTCTAACTTCACAAGATTTAAAATTCTCTTAAAAATCCATGGGGATTCTAGCCCCAGAATTGGTGTCTAAAATTTCAATGTGAGATCTTTTTTCAGTTTCAACAAGAAAATCTCTTATTTTTAGAATTTACTTGATGAAATTGGTTCCTAAAACTTCTTAAGTTGAGAAAGATTTATACCAAGTTCCTCTATTTTACTGTATACTTGATTTAACCTATGAGGAGCAGGAAGAAAAATAACAAAACTGAAAATAAAGACCCCTTCAAGTTGTAGCTTTGCAATTAACAAAATCGGGTTATTTTACAGTTAAAGGGAACTTTGTTTTACTTATTGTACTAATTTTTGTAGTTTGAAGGAATCAAAATTTTTTAATTATAATGCTGCAAAATTAGGTCAATTGTATAGATGCCACAGAAAATATAATTATGTCTTTTGGCAATTGTGAGGTTTGGTCACTTGAGTTTGTTTATGACAATAGTACAATCTTTCATAGTTTGTTATGTAATGTAAGAATTTGCCTAGTGAAGAGGAAGCTACTGATTTGTAGCCACTTCTTTTTTTATTGTCCATACCGAAACCAAATACAACTTATTACTGTTAACATATATGTTTTCATAATATTGACTTTGATGATAACAAACAAGATTAAGAATGATTAATCTTTTAAGCTCAAATTATGATTTATATATTTTAAATAAATCATTATTTTCACATTATAAAGGTTTCATATTTAATGAAAAATGATGTTATAAAATATGCATGTATCTAGAGGGAGTATGCATATATGCAAGGGGAGTTTGTTTTAAATAAAATTTTTAACCATGCATTGATTAAGGGGGAGCCTTTTTATAACTAGATTAAATCTTTGTAATGTATTTTGTCATCATCAAAAAGAGGGAGATTGTTAACTTATATAGCTATAGATATTGCTTTTGATGATAACAAATTATATGTATTGATTAAACAAAGATTTACAAATTGTGTTTTTATAATAAGAAAATGAGGCTATGAAATCAAAATATTTTGGACTAAAATAAATGTGTTTTAAATCTTTGATATTGTTTATGAATTTTGGATTTGGACTTATTTTGAAACTATTTATATGTTTTGGGTCATACTATGATTTATGAATATTTTGGACTAAAGTGAAAGGTTTTGAGAACTTTGAAAATACGTTATTATGTTGAGAAGGACCTTTGTGCGAAACAGTAAACTCTTTTGGGGACATATCATAATTTCATAATGTTTTGGTATTAACAAAGTAATATTTAGAAATTCTGAAATTAGACCTATTTGCAAAGTTTCATAACGGTTTGGGTCATAATATAGTTTTATAAAGTTTTGGGGTCAAACTACAAATTTAAAAACTAATTTCACTATAGCACTATAGCTTTCACCGTAGCAAACGGCTAACCGTTTATTTTAAAACGACTAACCAATAACGTCCAGAAAGCTTGTTTTGTCCAGTTTTGTTAAAATAATTGATTCTGGAACAAAACGGTGAACTGTTTACTGAAAACGGTTAACCGTTTATTTTAACCTTGAACCGTTTATTGAGAAAGGTTAAGCGAAATTTGTTTTGCAGGTTACTGGAAACTAACGGTGAACCGTTTACAGAAAACGGTTAACCGTTTATTTGAAATTTAGCCCAACGGTAACTTTGACCAGCGCAAATGGTTAACCGTTTACAGTTAACCTTTAACCATTTTCGGGCTGACAAGTGCCTAACGGCTAGTTTTTGAGCTCAAACTATATAAACTCAAAGCCAATTCATTTTTGGCGATCCAAGCAAGGAAAAACAAGATCACACAACATATATTGAGCTTCCATTTTGTAAATCATATTTTGTTGAATCATCATTGATCATAAATTTGTATATCCACTCTTAAAGAGATATTAAGTGTTGTATTTTTCATTTATCAAATTGTGAGATTATAAGTGTGGGAAACACTTGGGGTAAAGAGATTGGGGATATAATCTCTTGTTGTAAAGGTTCATTGACACCTTGAAGTCAATTGTAAAAGCTTGAAGCCTTGGAAAGGCTTGGATAGTGAAATCCTCAAGCGGGTGAGCTTGGAGGCGTGGACGTAGGCGGGGATAGCCGAACCACGTAAAAATCATTGTGTTCGTTTTTCTCTTCCCCTTACTCTTTTAATATTGTGCTTGATTGAATTTATTGTTTTTGATTTGATTAAGGCATTAGATTAAATTGTTTTGTGGATTTTCTAGGAAAAGTTTAAAATTCCAATTCACCCCCCCTTTTGGGTTGCACACTTATATTTCAATTACTACATTACTTCTAAAAACAATAAGAAGATACAGAAAATAAAGGTATACTTGTAATTGTTGTGCTTTTACTTAACTTTGAAATTTAGTAGCTTGAGTGTACGGTAAAGCCACAGCACTTCAACCCCAAAAGTACCCAAAGTTTTTCTTTATGTAAAAAAAATTACATTTAAAAGGTGCCTTCACGGCTATCCTTTCTAGAACAAGGCTTGGGAACATGTTGAGATGGAGCATATTCAACAATAGCCTTAAACTGAGCACTTAATCGAGGACCCAATAACACATATAATTAACCAAACAGAAAGTGCCCTTTCCATTTGAAACAACATAAACTTATTCATACCGAATTAAGATTGATAAGTAAAAGCAAAAGGGTAAGCAAAATTACTCTTTTCATTAAAA
The DNA here is from genome assembly GCA_029633175.1 of Citrus glauca. Taxonomy (NCBI): domain Eukaryota; kingdom Viridiplantae; phylum Streptophyta; class Magnoliopsida; order Sapindales; family Rutaceae; genus Citrus; species Citrus glauca. The sequence continues at coordinate 25,326,930 of JAQOOD010000003.1, read as the reverse complement.
AACAATGTCTGTTCAACAACTTAGCAAACTCAAACATATCCGTAGGCTTTTCAATTCTTCATATACTCGTGAATACATTTAATACTTGTAACTATTAAAAAAACTAAAATCCAAGTTAAAATATAATTTAAAAAAAAGCCCAAAAATCAATCAATTATAAAACAATACCCAGATTTTCCAAGCTGAAAGTAGAACCAATTGTAACGGTCGTTGAAGTGATCATGGAAAAGGGCTAAAAGGTCATTTTGAGAGACGGAAGGAAGCAAATGACAAATCACTACTTTGGTTCTCTTCAATGGCTTCTTTATTTCATCGCATTCAATTTGTCCCGATTGTATTGAAATTGAAAATTGAAAAGAAAAAGGAGTTTTGATTATTTTTTACCCTAATTTTCAATTTCGGTCGAGAATAAAATTGGAATATCATTTATTGGAAATTTTTGGACGCACGTAACTGTCGTGTTTTCCTCTAGAAGGACCTCAGAGCACTCCCAAAGGGGACATTTACCCTTGGGAAACATCATCATGTGGGGGTTCTCTTTGCGGGTAACATGTGTTGATAAGTTAACAAGATTCATATTTCATTGCCCGCGGCAAGGGCGATTGATATTCTTCCTTACTTCCCTTCGTATTACTTTTGGGGAATCTAGGGTTCTTGATGAGTAAATGACCAAAAACACCCTATAAAGTATGAATACGCTAATTTAATAATGGAGCATCCATAATAATAATAATAATAGGAGATCACCGGGATTCCTCTATTCAAATCAATATATACTAATTAATTTAGTATTGTTTATAAAATATTTAATAACTTTTAATAATATAATTTTATAGTATTATTTCCATTTTAAAATAAACTTTTATTCATATTTATTAAAAATTAAATTAATAATGCAAATAAAAATTAGAATAAACAATTTAAATACTAAAAATAAAAATATATGCTTCAATATAAATAAAACCATTCAAAGATAAGTGATATGTATTAGTTCCAATAGAAAAAAAAATTAAAAACCTCCTTATTAATAAAAGTGACTAAATAATGAAAGGCAAAAGAGAGAAATTTCATGCTTATTCATCTTTTAGATTCTTTTCTTCTCAAATTTCTATTTAAACCCTTTTAAATTCTTTTCTTCTCAACTTTCTGTTTAAACTTTCTTACATTCTTTACTTCTCAACTTTCTATTTAAACTCTTTTAAATTCTTTTCTTCATACTCTTTTAGATTCTTTACTTCTCAACTTTCTATTACATTCATTATTCAATTTATAATTTTCATACCTTAAATCCTAAAATTTAAGTCAAGTCTCTTCCCATTTCTCATCTCTTCATACAAAACACAGTCTTTTTAGCTCTCCTCTCTTCGCAAGTAAGTAAAATCTCAGTTCATCGCATCATCTCACGGTTTGTTTTCATACTTTGCTTTCTTCTAATTGCCCTTCCCTTTTCCTCTCAATCTCAATTTTTGTTTTTTCTTCATTATGGACTAGATTTTCTTTACCTCAGTTTGTAAATTTTATCGGATATAATGCATAATCATGGGTGACCCAATTAAGGCTCAGCAGGGGGTTCAGCCCCTTCTGAGCCATTAATTTTTCTTTTAAATACACTTCAAGCCATTTCTAAAAAAATTAAATGCAAAAAAAATTCGAAACATTTTTTATGTAACAAAAGACTTTTGATTCAATGGTAAGAGTTTACTTGATGGTTTTAAAGTCCTGATTCAAATCCCAATAGCCACATTATTTTTTTTATATTTTGTGAAAACTACTTAGAAAAATAATACTTTCATGCATTTGAAATAAATAGTTTTTTGCTATTATTATTTAGAATTTAAAAGCAAGTAATGAAATTTGAGTTTATGAGCCTTAAAATATATTTGTAAGAACATTAAAAAAACCAAATTAAATAAAAGCTTTTTAACTAAGTTTCCCTAATTGAAGTGTCTAGGTTCGCCACCGTGCATAATTGATCATCGTCATTTTTTTACAACAATCTCATAAAACAAGCATAATTAAAGTAAAATATATATCAGGACAATTAATTAATTAACTGATGCTGTTTAGATTCTGTGCTTGATTATATATCGATTCATCATATTTTCATTAAGATTTTGAATTTACACTATATCGTCCGGGCCTGAATGATTTTTATTTTTAATAATTTTTTATGAATTTATTCATGTTCAATTGGATAATATTTAAAGTAATAATAAATATAAGTTTTAATGGAGTGAAATTGTAAGGGAACGGAAACTAAATTTTCTTTCTAATTTTTTAACGATAAAAATTGAATTCAATGTGAAGTGGTTTCATATTGTAAATGCATTGCCAATAAATTGAAATTTTTTAAGGATGGGAGAAAGAGTGATTAATGGCAATTGGAAGCCTACTTCTTCCTCTAATGGGGAGTGCACTGTAGTTTTACTTGGCCGTACTGGCAATGGCAAAAGTGCGACGGGCAATAGTATTCTCGGAAGAAGAGCCTTCAAGGCGAGTGCTGGCTCGTCTTCTGTTACTAAAACTTGTGAAATGAAGACAACCGTACTCAAAGATGGCCAAGTTGTTAATGTCATTGATACCCCCGGTAATTTACTAATGTTGGTGCCTACATATTCCATTCCATACTTGTTGATGTTGTGCTAGTAAGCATATTAATGTTATGAGCGATTGTAGGACTTTTTGATTCTTCTGCTGAATCTGAGTATGTCAGCAAGGAAATTGCCAAATGTATTGGTATGGCCAAGGATGGGATCCATGCAGTCCTTCTAGTTTTCTCTGTTAGAAGTCGTTTTTCTCAAGAGGAAAAAGCTGCAGTACAGCGTTTGCAAAACTTGTTTGGAAAAGCAATTTTTAACTATATGATTGTTGTTTTCACTGGAGGGGATGATCTTGAAGATAATGAGAAAACATTAGAAGATTACTTGGGTCTTGAGTGTCCAAAGCCTTTAAAGGTTTGTTTCTGAACGACAATAGTTTTCAATAATTTCATTAGTCATTTTGATCAATTTGTCTTTCTTTGGTTCTTTTGTGAAGTTTTACACTCCTTTACTGTTGAACTATAGGAAATTTAATATGAATATATGCAAGCTGAAAAATACTAGATACGTTTATAGTAGGCCAGCCATCTTAAAGTTCTATTTTCATTAGTGCTTCATTTCCTGAATGGTTTTCTTCTGCCAAGTGGGATTGGCCGAAGAGGTGCTTGGTTGATGATTTTCTGCTGGCATTACTTAATTTTAGTCATATTTTATTGTCTTTGAATAAGATTTCATTAATTCATTTGCTAAACATTTATTCTTTTATTATTTGTATTCTTTGATTTCGAGTGTGTTTGGAATTGAGGTTGGACAATTGTAGCTTAAAAGTTATAGTAGCAAAGTGTTTGGTAAATACTAACTGTTGTAACGTAAAAACTATATCAATATGATTTTTTACTTGTATAATGGAGATTCTATTATATTTTTAATAATTTTGTTAAAATTCTTATTTATAATTTATATTTACTACATATTATTAACTTTTGTTTCCTGGTTACAGCTTTTCCTCACAACAGTTGTAACTTAAAAGCTACAGTACCTCAATCCCAAACACACTTTTCATCTACTATTTAATCTTAGTTCTTATTTGATTAATTCGTGTTCATTTGTATGTTTCTTAAAATATATGCCTCTTTGATTTATATGCTTAAGATTTTAAAAGTGTGCCAAGGAGGATATGACTTCCTATACAAGTCCATTTTATTAGGAGTTGTTAGAATAAAATATCAAGTCTAAGCCTCATAACTGGTGGCCAAAATTTCAATGTGAGAACTTACTTGATGAATTTGGTTCCTAAAACTTTTTAAGTTGAGAAAGATTTATGTCAAGTTCCTCTATTTTACTGCATACTTGATTTAATCTATGAGAAGTAGGAAGAAAAAATAAGAAAAATGAAGATAGAGACCCATTCAAGTTGTAGCTCTGCAATGAAAAAAATGGAGTTATTTTAGAGTTAAAGTGAACTCTTTTTTTATTGCACTAATTTTTGTAGTTTGAAGGAATCAATTTTTTTTTTTAATGTTAATGACGCAAAATTAGGTCAATTATGTAGATGCCACAGAAAATATTTTCATGTCTTCTATCAATTTTGAGGTTTGGTCACTTGAGTTTGTTTATGACAATAGTGCAGTCTTTTGCCTATTGAAGAGGCAGGTACTAATTTGTAACCACTAATTTTGATTGGGTCAATGCTTTTGACTAGAATATATGCGGATGATGATGATGATTGTTTTTTTTTTTTTGTTATTGCTTGCCCTTAAATAGTTTTTACGCAAATGCATGATATTAAATACCAATGATCACAATAAAAACAAATTTTGTTAGCTCAATATCTACAAACTTTTAGAAACTACAAGTGTTTGATTGGTTCATTAGTGCTTACGAAATGAGCTAACATTTGCTTTATTTCTAATCATTTTTCTATCATTTTAGGAAATCCTTCAACTATGTGATAATAGATGTGTGCTCTTTGATAACAAGACCAAGTATGAGGCCAAGAGAACTGAACAAGTTCAGCAACTTCTTTCTTTGGTTAACGCTGTGAACGTTAAGAATGGTGGGCAACCATACACGAACGAGTTTTTTCCTGAGCTGAAGGTGACTTCATACTATCGTGATAGACTTTTATACTGTTTCTTTCTGAATATGTCATGACAATGTCACTTTTTCTTTTTTGTATAATGTTGCTACTCTAGGGCTTAGTGGCATGTTTTATGACTTATATTGAAGCTTTTTTGATAGGTTGAATCTAAGCTTAAACAGAGAACAACTTGGCTCGAACAGCAGTTGGCAGAAGAGCTAGCTACTCGGTTAAAGGAAGAAGAGGTTGCACAAATAGCTCAAAGCAAGTCAAATAACGAAATTCGTAAAGATAGAGAGAATCTTGAAAGAACTCGAAGGGAGATTGAGGACCAAATGCATGAATCAAATGAAGATCAAATCAAACAAATTATTGAGATGGTATTTTTTATGCTCCTACTTCTGACATCAAAATATGATATGCATATGTGCCCATCTCTAAGAGTAGGTAATCATTTCTAAAAGTGTGTAATTAAAAAATGCCTATAAAATGTGCAAGTACCTGGAATGATATTCTAAATTATAAGACTAGGAGGTGGTAAAGACTGCCACTTTGTCCTTACCTATAACTTGTTGGAGATTGCCTTCTGACAAGACGCTTCATCTCGCTAGTTGATAGAGAAACATTTGTTCTTAAGTTATTTGTTCACTAGTTGTGTTTTGAAGGTTGTACCATGTTGTTCTTACCTTGAAGATTGTTTGACCATCTTGTTCAGTTTTGTTTCTTCTGATGATGAAATTAAGTAGATTACTTTATAATAGTACCTATAGGCAGTTTGCTCATCATGATTTACACTTAGAAATGGATTCTGCACTTGTTTAGTCATCAATCATAAGAACATTTCTTGTAATATTGTGGATATTGTATTATCTGTTTACTTTTTTAAGCTTTTGTTTCTGTCATTAATCAATGATTAAGAGACTGGAATTTATTAAAGTAAGAAAGGTTTACCGAGTATGGCGAACTTAAAAACTCCCTTTGCAATTGGATTAAACTAAATTAATACTTCAGAATTTTCTTCTCTTAAGTTGGAGTTTTCTATTACCAATACATAATCTTTATTTGTATTATGCTCCTACTCTAGGGCTTAGTGGCATGTTTCATGACTGATATTGATGCTTTTTTGATAGGTTGAGTCTAAGATCAAAGAGAAAACAACTAGGCTCGAACAACAATTGGCGGAGGAGCAAGCTACTCGGTTAATGGGAGAACAAGTTGCACAATTAACGCACATGAAGTTAAATGACGAAATTCATAAGCTTAGAGAAAATCTTGAAAGAGCTCAGATGGATACTGAGGACTTGATGTATGAATCATTTGAAGGTCAAATCAAACGAATTACTGAAATGGTATTTTTTATGCTCCATGTTTTGACATTAAAATATGACATGCAGATGTGTTCGTCTCTCAGATCAGATATTCTAAATTGTAAGACTTGGAGGGGGTAAAGACTGCAAATATGTCTTTACCCATAACTTGTTGGAGATTGCCATCTGGAACCATGCTTCATCTCGTTAGTTGATGGGGACAAATTTGTTACTAAGTTATCTGTTCACTAAATATTGTTCTTACATCGAAGATTGTATGACTATCTTGTTCTGTTTTGTTTCTTCTCTTGATGAAATTAAGTAGATTACTCAATGTTAGTAGCTATAGGTGGTTTGCTCATCATGACCTAATCTTAGGAATGGATTCTGCACTTGGTTTGTCATCAATCATAAGAGTAATATTTTGGATACTATGTTATCTGTTTATTTTTAAGCTTTTTTTCTATTGTTTATCAATGATTGGGATAGTGGAATTGATTGAAGTAAGAAAGTTGTGCTAAGTACGGTGAACTTAGCAACTCTCTATACAATTAGATTAAATGAAATTAATAATTAAGATTTTGCTTTTCTTTAAGTTGGAGATTTATATGACCAATACCCAATCTTTATTTATATTATACTATTACTTTAAAGCTTAGTGGCATGTTTTATGACTGATATTGATGCTTTTTTGATAGGTTAAGTCAAAGTTCAAAGAGACAATAACTAGGGTCGAAAAACAATTGGCAGAGGATCAGGCTACTCGATTAAAGGAAGAAGAGGTTGCACAATTAGCGCAGAGGAAGTCAAACGAAGAAATTCTTCATAAGCTTAGAGAAAATCTTGAAAGAGCTCAGAGGGAGACTGAGGACCAGCTACATAAATCATATGAAGATCAAATCAAACGAATTATTGAGATGGTATTTTTTATACTCCTTGTTTTGACATTAAAAAAAGACATGCGTGTTTGTTCATCTCTTAGATTATGTAATTGTTTCTCAAATTAAGTAATTAAAAAATGCCTATAAAGTGTACAGGTACCTGTAATGATATTCTAAATTGTAAGACTTCGAGATGGTAAAGACTGCCACTCTATCCCTATCCCTAACTTGTTGGAGATTGCCATCTAAAAAGATGCTTCATCTCGCTAGTTGATGGGGACAAATATGTTATTAAGTTATTTGTTCACTTATTATGTTTCTAAGGCTGTAACATGTTGTTTTGACCTTGAACATTGTTTCACTAGTGTGTTCTATTTTGTTTCTTCTCTTGGTGAAATTAAGTAGATTAATCTATGGTAGTAGCTATAGGTGGCATCATGACTTACACTTAAGATTATGCACTTGTTTAGTCATCAATCATAAGAACATTTCTTGTAATACTGTAGATACTCCATTATCTATTTATTTTTTTATGCTTTTCTTTCTATCATTAATCAATGATTGAGAGAGTAGAATTGATTGAAGTAAGAAAGTTATGCGGAGTATGGTGAACTTAGCAACTCCCTTTGCATTTGGATTAAACTAAATCAATACTTAAGATTTTTCTTTTCTTATGTCGGAGTTTTATATTACCAATACCCAACCTTCATTTATATTTTGCTATTACTCTAGGGCTTAGTGGCATTTTTTATGACTGATATTGATCCTTTTTTGATAGGTTGAGTCTAAGCTCAAACAAACAACAACTAGGCTGGAAGAACAATTGGCAGAGGAGAAAACTACTCGGTTAAAGGGCGAAGAGGTTGCACAATTAGCTCAAAGGAAGTCAAATGACGAAATTCATAAGCTTAGAGAGAATCTAGAAAGAGCTCAGAGGGAGACTCAACACCAAATGCATGAATCATATAAAGATCAAATCAAACAAATTACTGAGACGGTACTTTTTATGCTTCTTGTTTTGACATCAAAATATGACATGCATATGTGTTCATCTCTCAAATCGGGTAATCATTTCTAAAACTATGTAATTAAAAAATGCCTATAAAAGTGCAGGTACCTGTAATGATATTCAAAATTGTAAGACTTGGAGGTGGTAAAAACTACTACTCTGTCCTTACCCCTAACTTGTTGGAGATTACCAATGAAAAGACGCTTCATCTTGCTAGTTGATGGGGATAAGTCTGTTATTAAGTTATCTGTTCACTGATTGTGTTTTAAAGACTATAACATTTGTTCTGACCTAAAAGATTCTTTGACTATCTTGATCCCATTTATTTCTTCGCTTGAAGAATTAAGTAGATTACCCTATGGTAGTTTCTATAGGTGGTTTGCTCATCATGACTTGCACTTAGGAATTGATTCTGCACTTGTTTAGTCATCAATCATAAGAACATTTATTTTAATACTGTCGATACTATATTTTTTTTTATGTTTTAAGCTTTTGTTTGTATCATTTATCAATGATTGAGAGAGTGGAATTAATAAAAGTAAGAAAGTTGTGCCGAGTATGGTGAACTTAGCAACTCCTTTTGCAATTGGATTAAACTAAATTGATACTTAAAAATTTTCTTTTATTAAGTTGGAGTTTTATATTACTAATACCCAATCTTTATTCATATTATACAGCAAGTCTAGGGCTTAGTGGCATGTTTTATGACTGATGTTGATGCTTTTTTGATAGGTTGAGTCTAAGCTCAAAGAGGCGACAACTAGGCACGAACAACAATTGGCTAAGGAGCAAGATGCTCGGTTAAAGGGAGAAGAGGTTGCACAATTAGCTCAACGGAAGTCAAATGATGAAATTCATAAGCTTAGAGAGAATCTTGAAAGAGCAAAAAGGGAGACTGATGATCAGATGCATAAATCATATGAAGATCAAATCAAACGAATTACTAAGATGGTACTTTTTATGCTCTTCATTTTGACATCAAAATATAACATGCATATGTGTTCATCTCTTGTATCAGAGAGTCATTTCTCAAACTGTGTGATTAAAAAGTGCCTATGAAGTGTGCAGGTACCTGTAATAGTATTATAAATTTTAAGATTTAGAGGTGGTAAAAACTGCCACTCTATCCTTACTCGTAACTTGTTAGAGATTGCCATATGAAAAGACACTTCATCTCGCTAGTTGATGGGGACAAATCTGTTATGAAGTTATCCATTCACTAATTGTGTTTTGAAGGCTGTAACACGTTCCTACCTTGAAGCTTATGCCTATCTTGTTCTATTTTGTCTCTTTTCCTGATGAAATTAAGTATATTACTCTATGGTAGTAGCTATAGGTGGATTGCTCATCATGAATTACACTTAGGAATGGATTTTGCACTTGTTTAGTCATAAATCATAAGAACATTTATTGCAAATCTATTATGAAGTTATCCGTTCACTAATTATGTTTTGAAGACTGTAACACGTTGTTCCTACCTTGAAGACTGTTTGACTATCTTGTTCTGTTTTGTCTCTTATCTTGATGAAATTAAGTATATTACTCTATGGTAGTAGCTATAGGTCGTTTGGTCATCATCACTTACACTTAGGAATGGATTCTGCACTTGTTTAGTCATAAATCATAAGAACATTAATTGCAATATTGTGGATATTGTATTACTTATTTTTTTAGTTTTGTTTCTATCATTTATTAATGATTGGGAGAGTAGAATTGATTGAAGTAAGAAATTGTGTTGAGTAAGGTGAACTTAGCAACTCCCTTTTCAATCGAATTAAATTAAACTAATAATTCAAAAGAACTTTTCTTGAGTTAGAGATTTATATTACCAAGACCCAATCTTTATTTGTATTATGCCAATACTCTATGGCTTAATGGCATGTATTATGACTGATATTAATACTTTTTTGATAGGTTGAGTCTAAGCTCAAAGAGACAACAACTAGGCTCGAACAACAATTCGTGGAGGAGCAAGCTGCTCGGTTAAAGGGAGAACATGCTGCACAATTAGCGCAGACGAAGTCAAATGACGAAATTCATAAGCTTAGAGAGAATCTTGAAAGAGCTCAGAGGGAGACTCAGCACCAAATGCATGAATCATATGAAGATCAAATCAAACGAATTACTGAGATGGTACTTTTTATGCTCCTTGTTTTGACATCAAAATATGACATGCATGTGTGTTCATCTCTCAAATCGGGTAATCATTTCTAAAACTGTGTAATAAAAAATGCCTATAAAGTGTGTAGGTACATGTAATGATATTCTAAATTGTAAGATTTGGCGGTGGTAATAATTGCCACTTTATCCTTTCCCCTAAATTATTAGAGATTGCCATCCGAAAAGAGGCTTAACCTCGCTATTTGATGGGGACAAATCTATTATTAAGTTATTTGTTCACTGATTGTGTTTTGAACGTTGTAACATGTTGTTCTTACCTTGAAGATTGTTTGACTATTTTGTTATTTTTTGTTTCTTCTTTTGGAGAAATTAAGTACCTTATAGGTGGTTTCCTCATCATGACTTACACTTAAGAATGGATTCTGCACTTGTTTAGTCATCAATCATAAGAACATTTCTTGTAATAATGTGGATATTGTATGGTCTATTTTTTTAAGCTTTTGTTTCTATCATTTATCACGATTGAGAGATTGGAATTGATTGAAATCAGAAAGTTATGCAGAGTATGGTGAACTTAGCAACTCCCTTAACAATCGAATTAAACTAAACTAATAATTCAAAAAAACCTTTCTTGAGTTAGATATTTATATTACCAAGACCCAATCTTTATTTGTATTATGCCAATGCTCTATTGCTTAGTGGCATGTATTATGACTAATATTAATGCTTTTTTGATAGGTTGAGTCTAAGCTCAAAGCGACAACAACTAGGCTCGAACAACAATTCGCGGAGGAGCAAGCTGCTCGGTTAAAGGGAGAACATGCTGCACAATTAGCGCAGACGAAGTCAAATGACGAAATTCATAAGCTTAGAGAGAATCTTGAAAGAGCTCAGAGGGAGACTCAGCACCAAATGCATGAATCATATGAAGATCAAATCAAACGAATTACTGAGATGGTACTTTTTATGCTCCTTGTTTTGACATCAAAATATGACATGCATGTGTGTTCATCTCTCAAATCGGGTAATCATTTCTAAAACTGTGTAATTAAAAATGCCTATAAAGTGTGTAGGTACATGTAATGATATTCTAAATTGTAAGATTTGGCGGTGGTAATAATTGCCACTTTATCCTTTCCCCTAAATTATTAGAGATTGCCATCCGAAAAGAGGCTTAACCTCGCTATTTGATGGGGACAAATCTATTATGAAGTTATTTGTTCACTGATTGTGTTTTGAATGTTGTAACATGTTGTTCTTACCTTGAAGATTGTTTGACTATTTTTTTATGTTTTGTTTCTTCTTTTGGTGAAATTAAGTAGCTTATAGGTGGTTTCCTCATCATGACTTAAACCTAGGAATGGATTCTGCACTTGTTTAGTCATCAATCACAAGAACATTTCTTGTAATAATGTGGATATTGTATTGTCCGTTTTTTTTAAGCTTTTATTTCCATCATTTGTCATGATTGAGAGATTGGAATTGATTGAAGTAAGAAAGTTATACGGAGTATGGTGAACTTAGCAACTCCCTTTGCATTTGGATTAAACTAAATCAATACTTAAGATTTTTCTTTTCTTATGTCGGAGTTTTATATTACCAATACCCAACCTTCATTTATATTTTGCTATTACTCTAGGGCTTAGTGGCATTTTTTATGACTGATATTGATCCTTTTTTGATAGGTTGAGTCTAAGCTCAAACAAACAACAACTAGGCTGGAAGAACAATTGGCAGAGGAGAAAACTACTCGGTTAAAGGGCGAAGAGGTTGCACAATTAGCTCAAAGGAAGTCAAATGACGAAATTCATAAGCTTAGAGAGAATCTAGAAAGAGCTCAGAGGGAGACTCAACACCAAATGCATGAATCATATGAAGATCAAATCAAACGAATTACTGAGATGGTACTTTTTATGCTCCTTATTTTGACATCAAAATATGACATGCATATGTGTTCATCTCTCAAATCGGGTAATCATTTCTAAAATTGTGTAATTAAAAAATGCCTATAAAGTGTGTAGGTACCTATAATGATATTTTAAATTGTAAGATTTGGCGGTGGTAATAATTGCCACTCTATCTTTTCCCCTAAATTATTAGAGATTGCCATCCGAAAAGAGGCTTAACCTCGCTATTTGATGGGGACAAATATGTTATTAAGTTATCTGTTCACTGATTGTGTTTTGAAGGTTCTAACATGTTGTTCTTACCTTGAAGATTGTTTGACTATTTTGTTATGTTTTGTTTATTCTTTTGGAGAAATTAAATAGATTATAGGTGGTTTCCTCATCATGACTTACTCTTAGGAATGGATTCTGCACTTCTTTAGTCATCAATCACAAGAACATTTCTTGTAATAATGTGGATATTGTATTGTCCTTTTTTTTAAGCTTTTATTTCCATCATTTGTCATGATTGAGAGATTGGAATTGATTGAAGTAAGAAAGTTATATAGAGTATGGTGAACTTAGCAACTCCCTTTGCAATTGGATTAAACTAAATTAATACTTAATAATTTTCTTCTCTTAAGTTGGAGTTTTGTATTAACAATACCCAATTTTATTTGTATTATGCTGCTACTCTAAGGCTTAGCGGCTTATTTTATGATGTATATTAATGCCTTTTTGATAGGTTGAGTCTAAGCTTAAAGAGACAACACTTAGGCTCGAACAACAATTGGCAGAGGAGCATGCTGCACAATTAAAGGCAGATGGGGCTACACAATTAGCTCAAATAAAGTCAAATGATGATATTCGTAAGCTTAGAGAGAATCTTGAAAGAGTTGAGTGGGAGGCTGAAGAGCTCCGTAAGCGAGCTGAAAAAGAAGGGTGTGCCATTCTTTGACCTAATCACCTGCAGGCACTCTATGCCATTGGCATGATAATCACCTAAAGTATATTTTTTCTGTCTCGCCTACCTTTTTAAATAATATTTGAAGTTAATATTGCATTTATTATCAGTGTTTTACCACAGTCAAGAGCTTGTATTATGTATTATGTATTATGCATTATGTAAATGTTCCCAATCCCATCTGGAAATGCAATCTTAGGATATTATATATTATATGGAAAAATTATATTGACATCAAATGAAGTTCTTTTTTTATGGAGTTGTTTAGAATCTTTTCTTACATGGTGAATCCAAAGAGTTATGATTCCTTTTTCTCCTCATGTTATCTTGTTTCCACATTTGTAACAGATACAACCCAAAATATGCGGTTTTAACAATCAATGACTTTCCAAAAAACTCGAACACACACTCAAGTTTTCATGTACCTGTTGTGCAAATTTTATTGAACTTATAAGCGCACGAATCTATTGCAGTATAGATCAATGGTGACAAGTGTCGATCCCACGAGGAGGTGGATTTTAATTATAAATAGAATTAATTTTGTATATGGGTAATTGGATTTGTGGTGGAAAATGATTTGGAAGATGCTAAAATTTAAATTTAAATGGCGAGAATAAATTCTAAAATTGGAATTGAAATGGCAAGGATAAATTGAAGAGAATTCTATTGAAATGACGTACTTGGGTATCTGGATCCGTATCAACATGCACCATAGGCTAAATATTCCCTATTAATACCAATTAAATCATGAAGGGGGAATCTACACCTCATGAACCACGCTCTAATAAATATGGTGCTAAGGGCTTATCGTGCCAAATAATAATAACCTTATACTAGGGAGCCGGTGAAACTAGGGCGGTACTAGACAAGATTAGTATTATTTGTCGACGAGAAGTCAAACCATCCACAAAAACTAGAGGGGAAGAGAAAATAAATTTACCTAATAAAGCTCATGACACATGTTGAGACTTCACTTTCAACCTAACCTTGAAAAAAAATTAGCCACTCGTAGTTGAACTAGGGCCAAAATGGGAATTTATTAAAATACATAGAAAATACAAGATGGAAAAGGAATTACAGAAAATGGAGTCCAAAAGTGGATTCAGAGGTGCCAAATTAGGGGGCAAGGCCCCCTTTTATAGATACATCGAGTAAATCATGGCCATCAGATTAAAAACAGTTTGGACGCTCAAGATTGTGCCACGTCATCAATCAACAATACAGTCAATAGTATGCGTGAACAGTAACACAGTTTGACCATGGTTTGAACAGTAACATGGTTTGTACAGTAATAATCCCATGTGTTGCATGTACCATACGCGCGTTTTTTGGTCCACTAATATGCTGCCACATTACCCTCAACAGTACATAAGAATTTTAGTCCAATAGGATCATGACACCTCATCAGTCAATGCCACATCATCGGTCAATGTCACGTCATCGATCCGTCTATATAAACAGTGCCGTGAACAGTAACGTAGACAGTATCCGTATGTGTGAATAGTACCGTACATGTGAACAGTACCATTTTTCCTTTTATGCTCCTCCTAAGGTTTTCGACCGTCCTGAGTTCAAAAGTGATGTCTGTTTTACCGTTTGATCACTCGTTTATTGTGAAATGATTATAATGCTCCTAAAATACATAAAATATTTAATTAAAAAAACGCATAATTAATTTATGAAAAGGTAAAACACATAAAAGTAAGGATTGTTAGTAAGACTTGAAATATAAAATAATGGTTTTCTCCATTATAAATTAGGGGTGGCAATATCGGTCAGGATTCGTTTATTCGATTCGATTCGATGCAAATTAAATGGGTTTGGGTTTGAAAAAATTGATTCGTTTAATAAATGAGTGAATTCAATTCGATTCGTTAATTAAACGAATCGAATGCGGGTTTGAAAATTTAGATTCGTTTATTAGTTTAGAATTCGTTTAATAAATGGGTCATAAACGAATCGAATACGGGTCGATTCGTTTATGATTTGTTTAATTAAATTACTTTCTTATCCTTAAATTTATTTGAAAGCATTTTAAAATTTGAAGGTTAATATTGTAATTTTCAGAAAAAAAACAAAAACAAAGTAGCGAAAAGCCAGAAACCTAAAGCTAAACAAAGAAATCGGGACCCTGCAGCCCTCACTTTTCTCTTCACTGCAGCTCTCATTCTCAATCCAGTTCACTGCAGCTCCCTTTTTCCTCTCAATTTTCTTAATCCAGTTGCAGCAATTCTCTCTCTTGGTCGCTCTTGGTGTGCTAGCCACTGCCGCAACTCTTTCTCCATTGTAACCACTGCTGCTCCAACTCCGTCCAGCTGCTGCTACTTCGTCCTTGCTCTCTCGGATTTGCACTTGCTCTCTCATATCTACACCTGCTATCTCGGATCTTTGCTCTCTCAGATCTACACCTTCTTTCGAATCTACACTTGCTCTCTCGGATCTGCACTTGTATTACTGTTATTATAGACTGGTTTTTACTTATTGGTGTTTTTGCTATCATGGATCTGTGCGCTAAAACTGGAGATGATGGCTAATTGGCTATAGCCTTATTAATGCATCATGGCTGGAGTAGTACAAAAGTGATATGCAGCTATTTTGTGTCAACTTTTGAGTGTAGAATGGATTTTGGCAATTAACTCTCAATAGGCCTTCTCAAATATAACTTACATGTTGTGCATGTTATATGTAAGAATAATTTCTGAGCTTGTCAATATTTTCTCTTGTTTGCTTGACAAATTTATGAAATTTTTTTGCATGTATGAGCTTGTAATTCTAATTGTAGTTTGATACTTGAATATTTGCTATATCATCAATTTCATTTCTCTAAATTTAAACATTTTTATCTGATGAGCATTTTTGAACAGGAAATGAGCTGGGTTTGTGATGAATCAAATCGCCAGCATAAGAAGGTAATTTATAATTTAAAATGACTAGTGTGTTTTAAACTTGTGGTTCTTCTATTCCTCTGCTGACCACCCTCGCTCACTGGATCTTAGACGAGCAATTTTTTAGGTTGCTGTTTGCTATTGGTACTTAATATTACCAGCATAATTATGCTAGTGATTTTCTCTATATATATATTTTTTATGTTTTTATTACATTTAGGTGCCAGATGAGCTTCTTGAGGGAGCTAAGGCAGCCGCCAGAGCAGCGTTGGAAGAGATGGATGTAGATTGGTGTAGCAGAGTTGATAATATTTGTTTACTAGTTTGATGCCATTTCAAGGCTAATTATTTGTATAATATGATTTGAATTATTTGTATTTTGTTGTGGGATATTGAATTTGTGTTTCTTTTTTGCTTAATTTTGTGTATTAATTATATTTTTCTAAATGAATTGTAACCGAATCCTGATTCGATTCGATTCGTTATGGATTCGTAAAGGATAAACGAATTCGGATTCGATTTGGTTTGTTTATCAATTCTGTTACACGAATTAAACAAATCAAACTGAATATTCGTTTAATAAACGAATCAAATCCAAATCCTGAAATTTCAATTCTTTTAATAAACGAATCGAATCCGAATCCATAGAATTTTGACTCAATTCGTTTACAATTTGATTCGAATTCGATTCGTTTATTTGTTTTGCCACCTTTATTATGAATATGCATTTTCTAAAACTCAACACACACCCCAACCAGTTTATTGCTAGTCCCTAGCAAATAAAGCGAAAACAAAATTCAAAAATGATTTTTTTTAAACACTCTTGTTTATTTAATCAAATTAATAATAACAATCAAATAAAAGTATAAGCATTATCTCAAGTCTAAAAAAAATCACACCCACATCAACCATCCACATGAATCAGCCCAATAGACTTTGTCGTAGCTACCTTTAAGAATGACATGTCAAATCCCAAAATCTCACTGCAAGTGGTGACACTCTCACAAAGAAATTAAACCCAATAAAAATAGTCATTCCAAGGAATGGTAATTGAGAGAAAATATTCAAGAAATGATATCACATGCTCTCACCAAGATGAAAGAAATATGCCCTCAACTTAGAAATAATACGATCTCAAGTCAAATAAAAATGCTAATCAACCCAATTTTTTTTTTTTTTCATGCACCGCTGCATCTTTTTGGCTCATATAACTAGCTTCTACTTCAAACTATAATTCCCTAAAATCAAGAATGACTTTTATTAGGACGTAATGTAGGCTAGGGACATGGTTAACAAAGAAGGGAAATAGGAAAAACAAAGTCTATGTTTGAGAAAAATGCAGAAGAACTTTTTTTTTGGAAGTTGCAAGGTGGATTTCACCTATAATTTTTTTTTAAACAATAATTTGTTTTTTTTTGCAGCAACAATTTTTTTCTTCTTTTTTTTAAGGAACAACAAATTTTTTTTTTGAGTTAGGCATAACTTCACTAAAAAAAATATTTATTTACATTTTTCTCAAACATAAATAAGTGATGGAACTTGCAAAATGTTGGGTAATACTCCAAATCGGAGTGGGTTAAGATGATAAGTTGACAAAGAAAAGGTTTTTTTTTTAAAAGCTCAAAAGGGTTAACTATGGATATTTGACAAAAGGGATGGCTAAAAAGGTTCAAAAGGATTAAAGATGGTCTTTCCATCATCTTTTAGGGCTCTAAATAATCTTTCACATCTACTAGTTAGATGGACCTCCAAATATAGCAACACACTTCTTTTTTTTAATTTTACAATTTTTTTAAAGGGTTAACTCAAAAGAAATCTAGAGATCGTGTATACAATAATAAACTGCTAAGCTGTATAAAGAATGGGCAAAAGGGTTACTCTCCAAGAAAAATGATAGGCTCAAAACCTCACTTGGTATTTATTATGACATATTCATTCCTTCAAGCAACTTATATTTGTCTCCGACATCAACATGTAGAGTAGCAAATATGGCGTAATATCACTTCAGACTAAAGATAATACAAATACAGAAATTTGAAATTCATCATGTCATTTAATGCTAAAAAAAATCACAAATTTTTTTTTAACATCCTACCCCCCAACCTATTCTAAACATGAAAGGAAAATATATTTACAGAAATATGAAAATGATGTAGAAAAACTAATTAGAAAATGATAGAAACGAAAATTATTTTTTTAACTTAAGAAGATGCGTTTCTAGAGTCACTACACTCCATATTCAGCCATCTTCGACTCAAATTTTTTTTGAAAATGTATATTTATAAAGGAAATTAAAAAGAAGAAGAAAAATGAACATTAAAACATAATAAAGAAAAAGAAAATATCTCAAAAAAATTTTAATTTTTAAATTTTTAAATTTTTTTTAAACAATGAAGATGAGTTTCTAGAGTCGCTACACTCCATATTCAGCCATCTTTAACATAAAAAGTTAGCAACAGTTAGTTTCTACAACAAAAAATTAGTAAAAACTTAACCAAGATTCCACAATTGTCGACTATTCCCTCCCCCAAACCAGAACGAAACATTGTCCTTAATGTTTTAAAAGAAAGAAGTAAAGTTTAGAAGACATTGACTTGGGTGGTGCAACATAGAAGAAAATATTTATAGACGGAGAGTTAAATCTAATTTGTACTTCTTACTGTGGCTACTGTTATCGTCGCCATTTCAACGCTCCAACACAAAGCTCCAGGGGTCTCGCTCCGGTTTATAAGCTTTTAACATATCAAGTAGCTCATTAGCAGTGTGAGCAAAAATAAAAAGTCTGTTCGCACTGGAAAGAATAAAGCAGTTTTTTATTGCATGGTTAAGAAATGTGATAAAGCCATCATAAAAATTATTGACATTTAACAAACCAATGGGGTTCTGGTGAATGTGCAGATGGGCCCAAGATGCTAGTGTGATAAGCGCCTTTAGTGTTGCAAGATCTCCTGGAAGGAAAACAAAAGTATCAGCATGATTACATATTTCAGTTATACTTTCTTGCATACCTGAGACGACTAACTCTTCTCCAGTCGATGAGTCAGACACATTGTCCAAAGGTTTTAGGACTCTAGGGATGATGCCTAACACTTGTCTTCCTCTAACAAAAGCAGCTTCTGAGACCAATTTTGATAACCCTCGGTTACCTCCTCCATACACCAAGTGTAATTTTCTCTCTGCTATGCTTCGACCAAGATCTATGGCTGCATCAACAAACTCTTTATGTTTACCATAAGTAAATCTAGAAAGCACAGAAATGTTCTTGAATTGTCTTTTGGTAGTAGCTGCCATTAGAATATTTCTCAAAAAAAATTTATGAGTGCTTAACAAAAAGCTATATTTAAGAATCTTGGTGACAATGGATCACAATTGTGTATGAGGTGGCATGTCAATGTCAAATAACGCGTAAAGCACATGGCTCGATAGTCAAAAAGCAAACAGTAAAACGAAAAAAAAGTAATAAAATTATTAAAGACAATAATGCAAATGATAAAATAACAGTGAAATAAAATAACAGTAAAGTAAAAGGATATGTACAGGTAGTTGCGATTGTGGCTCACATCTTCCTCTGGTTTTACGTCAAGAAACGGATTGAACGCCCTCTATGGGTTGAGGATGGGCTTCCCATCCAGTTTTCTTATAAACTGGCAAACAGGGTCGTTCATAGTCAAATTCCCGAGACTACATCGTGCATGCTCTTTCTGGAATAATGGCCATAACTGGAGAATCGCTCCTTGCACATGTCCACTGGGATGTGTTTCAAGAGACAGAAGGATATCATCCAATGACTCCTTATTCAAGCCATCCCTAATGAATTGAATCTTATCTTCCCTGTTATCAGACATCATTCCTAAAGAACATGGGTTTTTATTGCAACCTATTCTGGCACACTTATGATAAGCAACGGAAATTCTTCGAGCTCGTTGTTTTCTTGCATAATTTCCCTTACCACAACCAAGCATGTATGCAATAAATTTTGGAGGTAACTCACCTGCCAATCATACTTTCACCTCGATTAACCAACGGATGTCAGCAGGTATGTTATTCCTCATGAGCAATCGCATGCGTTCGGACCGAGCTTTATAGATCGTAAGGAGGGCATTCTGAGGAAGTGAAGAGAATCGCTTGTGAAGCTTCGCTAGAATCTCGTTTATGTCCATACATTTGCCTCAGAATATCAGTTGTTATGGGAAAACTGAAGTAACCGACTTGATTGTCATGGAGTTATCCGCCACTTCACCGGGATAACAAACTAAAGCACACAAACAGAAAAACAAATTAAAACACACAAAGAAAATTAAAATCATCCTCTTATTGAATTTACCTCAAGCTCCAACTAGATGTCGTAAACACTTCTCTCAATATTTATGAGTTGGCTTTCTAAATCCTCAATATAGGCTACTGACCCGGGTGGTTGTAGAGCCTAAATGCGATGTGTTTTACAAAATTGAATCTGCCTTTTGAGATGAGTTTTGACACATTGAAGTGGTTTAAGAATGTTCAAGAGGAACGGTCTACGTACGAGACTCGTGATTAAAAATGATAAGAGAAAACTTAATGGTAAAACAAACATAATGGTAAAACAAACATACTTATGCAAAAATAAATTTCAATTTAGCAAAAGAATGATAAAAAGAAAGAAAGAAAAATCAAACCACCAAAAAGAAAGAAAATCAATTCAAATCTGGTGGGTCACTCAAATTTATTTCGGTGTCTTCTCCATGTGGTTGGTACTCTAGAAATGGCTTTAATCTTTGACCATTAACTTTAAACGTGACACTGTTCTTTGGGTCCTTAATTTCAATTATCCCATGTGGAAAAACAGTATGAACAATAAATGGGCCAGACCAACGAGAGCGTAACTTACCTGGAAATAGGTGCAAGCGAAAATTGAATAAATGCACTTTCTGACTTGGAGTGAAAGATTTTCTCATAATTTGCTTGTCATGGAAGACTTTCATTCGTTGCTTGTAAATCTTGACATTCTCGTATGCATCATTGTGAATTTTTTCAAGTTCTGCCAGTTGTAATCTTCTTTCTGAGTTGGCTTGCTGCATGTCAAAATTGAATTTCTTGATGGCCCAATATGCACGATGCTTGAGTTCTATAGGTAGATGGCAAGCTTTTCCATACACTAGCCTGTAGGGTGACATCTCAATCGGGATCTTGAAAGTCATACTATATGCCCATAATGCATCATCAAGTCTTAATAACCAATCTTTTCTGTCTGGCCTCAACGTCTTTTCTATTATGTGCTTTATTTCTCGATTGGAGATCTCCACTTGGCCACTGGTTTGCAGATGATTTGGGGTCGCCACTTTGTGAGTGATTGAATACTTTGTCAAAAGAGCTTTGAATGTTTTGTTACAAAAGTGGGCACCACTATCACTGATTATTGCTTAAGGGAATCCAAAGCGCGAAACAATGTTGCTTTTCAAAGACCCTATCACCACCTTGTGATCATTGGTTCTGCATAGAATTACTTCTACCCATTTCGATACATAGTCAACTGCAACCAATACGAATTGATGGCCAAAAGAAGGGGGAAATGGTCCCATGAAGTCGATACCCCATACGTCAAAAATCTCAACCACTAAAATTAGATTTAGTGGCATCATGTTCCTTCCTGTAATGCTCTACATTTGTTGACACTATCACATGAAGAACAAAAAGTGTAAGCGTCTCGAAATATAGTTGGCCAATAGAAACCACATTGTAAAATTTTTGTAGCTGTTTTCTTAGCACTGAAATGGCCTCTACAAGCTTGTTCATGGCATAATAAAAGGATATTGTAAATTTCATTTTCTGGGACACATCTTCTCACAATTTGGTCTGCACAATATTTGAACAAATATGGGTCATCCCAAAAAAAATTCTTTATTTCTGCAAAGAATTTAGCCTTGTCTTGCTTGGTCCAATGTTCTGGAAGTTTATTTGTAACAAGATAATTAGCTATATCAGCATACCAAGGTAATACTTCCACACTCATTAATTGTTCACCTGGAAATGACTCATTCAATATTAATGGTTCTGTAATTGTGTTAAAATGGAGAATAGAAAGATGATCTGCCACAACATTTTCTGTGCCTTTCTTATCTTTGAATTCCAAGTCAAATTCCTGTAAAAGTAATACCCAATGAATTAGTCTAACTTTTGCGTCTTTCTTTGTGAGAAGATATTTAAGAGCAACATGATCTATGAACACAATTATTTTACAACCAATGAGATAAGATCGAAATTTTTCCAATGCAAAAACTACTACTAGCATTTCTTTTTCAGTAGTTGAATAGTTCAACTGTGCATCATTCAATGTCATACTAGCATAATAAATAACATAGGGAATTCTATCAACTCTTTGTCCTAATACTGATCCTACTGCATAATCAGATGCATCACACATGAGCTCAAATGGTAAGCTCCAGTTTGGGGGCTGAATGATGGGTGATGATGTCAACAATTGCTTTAATTTTTCAAAAGCCACAAGACATGAATCATTAAAGATAAAACGTACATCCTTAGCAAGTAAATTGCATAAGGGTCTAGAAACTTTGCTAAAATCTTTAATGAAACGTATATAAAAATCAGCATGCCCAAAGAAAGATCTTACTTCCCTGACTATTTTCGGTAGAGAAAGATTAGAAATGAGATCCACCTTGGCTTTATCAACCTCAATACCTTTGCTCGAAATGATGTGACCGAGAACAATACCTTGTTTTACCATATAATGGCACTTCTCCCAATTTAAGATCAAGTTCTTCTAGATACATCTCTGCAGAACTAGTGTTAGATGACGTAAAAATTGATCAAACAAGTCACCAAAAACAGAAAAATCATCCATAAAGACCTCAAGGAATCGTTCAACCATATCAGAAAAAATGTTAACATGCATCGTTGAAATGTAGCTGGTGCATTACATAATCCAAATGGCATCCTTTTATATGCAAAAGTGCCAAAAGGGCAAGTGAAAGTAGTCTTCTCTTGATCTTTTGGTACTATGGGAATCTGATTATATCCTGAGTAGCCATCTAGAAAGCAATAAAATTCATGGCCTGCTAATCTATTAAGCATTTAATCCATAAATGGTAAAGGAAAATGGTCTTTACATGTGACAAAATTCAACTTTCTATAATCAATATATACACGCCATCCTGTAGTTACTCTAGTTGGTATCAATTCATTATCTGCATTCGTAACTACAGTGACTCCTAACTTTTTGGGGACAACTTGCACAAGACTGACTCATGAACTATCAGAAATTGGATAAATGATACCTGCATCTAATAGCTTAAGGACCTCAGTTCTAACAGCTTCTTTCATATTAGGACCTCAGTTCTAACAACTTCTAAAACTTGTTTACCTAGATAAGCACGTCCTCCACAATACCACGAGGTATTTTCGTGGACTGGTCTGCAAGTTGTAACACCACTGGAGTTGGGTGTAATTCTCCCAGTCCAAGTTTCACGAAAACAGAGTAAGGCAATAAATTTACACTAGCTCCTAAATCCAACAAAGCATTCTCATTCATGTGGTTCCCTATGCTACATGAGATAGTGGGAGAGCCTGGATCTTTGCATTTTAAAGGAATTTTATGTTGCAGTATAGAACTAACGTTTTCTGTTAAAAATGCCTTTTTTGAACATGAATGTTTCTCTTTTTAGTACAAAGGTCTTTAAGAAACTTGGCATAAGATGGAACTTGTTTAATAACATCAAGCAATGGGATGTTAACACTTACCTGTTTCAAGATTTTGAGAATCTCACCTGTGGATTTTCCTTTCTTTCCTTTAGTTAACCTCTAAAGAAATGGAGCTTTGGGAACATATTCTTGTGGGTTGGTTTCTTCTTTCTCCTCCAGTGATGAGTCATCAACACTCACAGGTACAATTTGATTTTCTTTTGTCACCAGCATCTCCACTTTGTTGTCGACTTCTTTTCCTTTTCGCAAGGTCATGACGGCTTTAACCTCTCCATGCTGTTGTGGTGAACTGGTACTTGCTTCATGCACTCCTTTAGGGTTAGGCACTAGTTGACTTGGAAATTTATCTTTCTCAACAATCATTGCCAAGGTCTGAACTGAAGAAGCAGGTTGTCCCACCATCTTCTCGAGGCTTGAAACTGATTGGGCTTGCGAGTTGAAGCCTGTTCTCAACTCATTTCGTAGTCCATCAATGGTGCGGTTCTGTTGCTCTATCATGGAGTGAGTAACATTCTTGAAATTCTGGAATGCATCGTCCCATGGTCTGAATTGATAGTAATTATGGTTCTGATTGAATTGTCTAAATGGGGGTTGAGAGGCTTAAGGCTTTTGAGGAATTGGTGGAGCTGGAGCTACTAGTCCATTCTGTTGGAATCCTTATGACCATGAAAAATTGGGGTGGTCTCTCCATCCAGGGTTATATGTGTTGGATCATGGGTTGTAATTTGATGGTTTTCTCATTACACCTATGACATTGGCTTGATCTGAGTATGAGTCATGGTCATGTGACTCTGTTGATTTAGCAGTCGATAACGATGCTATTTGTCGAGCGAGACCTTCAACCATCTCCTTGACTTTTTTGATTCCTGAAGTTGACTCACCAATTTGAGCCTCATTTACTCCCTTAATCCTTCTAGTATTCCTGAGTGATCGACTCCGTAGCTGGGAAATATCTGCTTGTCACTGGAAGAATTCCCAAATCTTTGATGCACTTTTTGACATTAGCTCTCCTCCACTTGTTGCCATTAGCCATTCTTGCACATTTGGCAATAATCCCTCCAAAAAGTATTGGCATTGGTGCCATTTCTCATACCCATGATGTGGACACTTCAAAAGTAGCCCATTAAATCGCTCTCATGTTTCGAAAAACTGCTCGTCATCTCTCTGGGTAAACTCCGAGATTTCCCTGCGAATAGCGTTGGTTTTATGCACTGGGAAATATTTATTCAAAAATTTTGTAACTATTTGTTCCCATGATGCAATGCTATTAGCAGGTAATGTATTAAGCCATGAACGAGCTCTATCCTTTAAAGAAAATGGGAATAATCTGAGTTTAACATCATCATCTGAAAAATTCTCATATTTAAATGTTTGACAAATAGCATGAAAATAATTCAAATGATTATATGGGTCCTCATTTTCTAAGCCATAGAATGTTGGGAGACAATTTAGCACTAGGTTTTAATTCAAAACTCCTAGCAGCTACATTTAGGTATCTTATGCATGATGTGCTCAAATTGGCTAAAGGCCTGAAGTAGTCCTTAAATGGCCTCTCCTGTGGTTCTTGTAAATCCATTCCAAATTTATTTTTAATGTTCTTGTGTGTGCGAGGTGTTTTCTCAAGTTCAAGGTCTATAGGTTCAAGATTATGTAATATTGACCTACGACCCTACATGCAAAAAAAATAAAATAAAAATAAAGATGAGAACAAAACAAATAAAAATAAAGAAGGGGGAGAAATTACGATACTAACCTTATGACGCTATTACAACCTAACTATAAAAACACACTAAAAAAATACATGAAAATAAATTAACTAAATATAAATTAGTAGGATAAACAAAAATTACAAAGAAAAAAATAACTTGAAAATTAAATTACAGAATTTTAAAGAACAGAAAAAGAATACTAACCTTTAAATATAGATTCATTTTTTTCGTTTTATTTTAAAAAAAATATAAGAAAATAATTTAAAAGAAATTATTCACAAAAATTAATTCTATGAATTAAAATTACTTACCTCCCTGGCAACGTCACCAAAAACTTATCGTGCAAATTTTATTGAACTTGCAAGTGCACGAATCAATTGCAGTATAGATCAATGATGACGAGTGTCGATCCCACAAGGAGGTGGATTTTAATTATAAATAGAGTTAATTTTGTATATGGGTGATTGGATTTGTCGTGGAAAATTATTTGGAAGATGCTAAAACTTAAATTAAAATGGCGAGATAAAATCTAAATTTGGAATTGAAATGGTAAGGATAAATTGAAGAGAATTCAATGGAAATGACATACTTGGGTATCTAGATCCGTATCAACATGCACAATGGCTAAATATTCCTTATTAATACCAATTAAATCATGAGGGGAGAATCTACACCTCATAAACCACACTCTAATAAATATGGTGCTAAGGGCTTATCGTGCCAAATAATAATAACCTTATACTAGGGAGCCGGTGAAACCAGGACAGTACTAGACAAGGTTAGTATTATTTGTCGACGAGAAGTCAAAACATCCACAAAAACTAGAGGAGAAGAGAAAATAATTATATTTACCTAATAAAGCCCATGACACATGTTGAGATTTCACCTTCAACCCAAGCTTGAAAGAAAATTAGCCACTCATACTTGAACTAGGGGCAAAATGAGAATTTATTAAAATACATAGAAAATAAAAGATGGAGAAGGAATTACAGAAAATGGAGTCCAAAAATGAATTCAGAGGTGCCAAATTAAGGGGGGAAGGCTCCTTTTTTATAAATACATCGAGTAAATCATGGCCATCATATTAAAAACAGTTTGGACACTCAGGATTGCGCCACGTCATCAGTCAACAGTACAGTTAACAGTATGCGTGAACAATAACACGGTTTGACCACAGTTTGAACAGTAACGCGGTTTGCACAGTAATAATCCCATGTGTTGCATGTACTGTACGCACGTTTTTTGGTCCACTAATATGCTGCCACGTCACCCTCAACAGTACATAAGAATTTTAGTCCAATAGGATCATGACACCTCATCAGTCAATGCCACATCATCGGTCAATGCCACGTCATTGATCCGTCTATACGAACAATGCCGTGAACAGTAACATAGACAGTATCTGTATGTGTGAATAGTACCGTACATGTGAACAGTGTCATTTTTCCTTTTACATTCCTCCTAAGGTTTTCGATCGTCCTGAGTTCAAAAGTGATGTTCGTTTTGCCGTTCGATCACTCGTTTATTGTGAAATGACTATAATGCCCCTAAAATACATAAAATATTTAATTAAAATAAAACACACATAATTAATTTATAAAAAGGTAAAACACATAAAAGTAAGGATTGTTAGTAAGACTTGAAATGTAAAATAATGATTTTCTCCTTTATGAAAATGCATTTTCTAACACTCAACAGTACCTTTACTTTTTTGTTTTCACTCTTCTAATGTCATATCAGTTTGTATTAATAGGTAGTTTGTATAGCATTTACTCCTTTCGTATAATCGAGTAATCTTAATATCCAAGAGACTTGCAATAAAACCAACAAGCCTATGACCCTTCTTTGACTCACACCAAACTTCAACTAGCTCATAGTCTAGGTTTATCAAGTACAATATTTATTTTATGCATGTATAAGACAATCTTTATTTACTTTTTACATAATGGAAATCCTTCGACACCATACAGCATCAGTTTTATAGATATTAAGTTTCAGCATAATAACTGGTCTCCCAAGGAGAAAAAGCCAATGATAAGTCAGCATAAGTAATTACATTACACACAAACTCATCTAGTTTGATATATTGCTGGTTTTAAAAATAGGTATCAAGTAGAATACACATTCAGTAGATAATGACAGTCTGATCATAGATCTCGCACTAAGATGCGACAAGCTTGATCTCCAGCATCTAGCTTACCTGCAAACGGGAGAAAACATTGATGCACATGCAATACAAGCGTATAGAAATGAAATGTGATAGGAGAATTAATTGCCCGAGATGGAGTATCTTTTTGTCTGAGTGGGAGTAAGTAGTGCCGCCACCCTCGATAATAGCAGGACTGAAGAAATTTCAAGAAGTTAATGCATGGATTGCATTCAGCTCTTGCCCAGTCACCATGTTTGCTTGTTGAAACCTCTCCATTTCTATATCTAAGTTTCAGAAACAATGAAATTTTAATAACGTGCTAAAATTTTGGAAGAGGGTGAGAACAAATGCATTATGCATACAACGGACTAGTTTGCATACCTTTAATTGGGGACTCACGCTTTCATTTTCTAGCTCAATCTCCTATGAAAATGAAAATGTTAAAGAGTTCCATAAAAGGTTGGAAGAAAACAAAATAAAGGCTAAACAAGATTTAATGAATTTTAATTATTACCCTTTTTTGCAAGAGCTCAATTTCAGCTTGCAGCATTTCATGTTGTTGCACAGAATAGGAAACAGATAAAGCAACAAATTATTTTCAAAATGACATAAATTACATATACTATGTTGGATCATAAACTTGATCCAAGATGAATAAATTCAAGCCCAACTCATGGAAGATTCCATGAGTAGGTATGGTAGGTGAGGTTTGAATTGTTTATATTAGGTGTGGTCGGTGAAGTAAGTTAGTGGTAAGTTTTAATTAATTGTGGGGATTTATGTAGTAGTTGAATAAATGAATAGTTGTGATTAATTTGTTTCATGTATAAATACCCCCTCTCCTCTTTCGTTTAAGAATAAAGTGAGGTAACAAAAATCTCTAAGGTGTAGAAAGTGAAAAATAAGAGTTTTAGTTAGTGAGGAGTGTTGTTGAAGAAATAAAATAGTGTGTTTATTTTCGTGTTTAATTTATTGATTCTCCAACAAAGTGGTATAAGATCTAGTGTTTGATGCTATATATAGTCATATAGCATATCAAATTGAAGATATCAACGAGAGGAACATGACGTCGCAAAAATCGGCCCAATTGAAGGCCGAACGCACCCACACTCGCCGCCAAAAGTTTTTTGTCCTGAAGTTGAGTCAACTTACCAAGCTGAACCAAACCGAACCATGCTGAGCCGAACCAAACCAAACTGAGCCCAACTAAACCAAATCAATTCGAACTAAACCAACTTAAACGGAACTAAGCCGGGCCGAATCAAGTCAACTACAATGTTGTTGACCATTGACTAAAAGTTAAGTCGAGTCCCTCCCAAGATTTTTTAACGTCCCGAATCTATCCGTGCATTCACAATCTCAAAATTCCCACTCAATTTTTGAGTTATGGCAAATGGTGGTATGATTCCATAATTAAAAGGAAGTAAGTTTGATAATTGGAGTAATAAAATAAAGGCTCTATTAGGTGCATATGACGTACAGGATGTCGTAGAGAAAGGCTTTATTGTGCCAGAAAATGAAGTCACTTTAACTACAGCACAGAAGTAAAATTTAAAAGAATTAAAGAAGAAACAATGACATGAGATGAATACAGTGATACAGATGATATCAGATGAGAGATCTTTGGGGCCCGTCTGAACACACATAGAGGCTTTGGGCCATATGTTTAGGCGTTTTTGCCTTTTGGGAACGTATGCATGCAATATGATGATTACAGAGATACATATATTGAAATACAAATAATACAGATGAGATATGATGATACAGATGTGATATAGGCCTTTGGGACCCATTTGAGTACACACAGAGGCTTTGGGCCATGTGTTTGGCGCTTTGTCCTTTGGGGACCAACTATGTTTGCACAAATATGATAAGATATATGAGATATGAGATTATATTTCCCCATCTATCCATTGTAACTTCGAAGCATCATGGTTTCCTAATTGCTCGTCCGTCGAGGTCCAAATATGATGAGATTATGCCCCTAGGTACTTGTTTGGTGATAGATCTTGTATTCAGTGTTTGATGATATAAGTGTTACAAATTACATTGATTTTATGCGGATTTATGTGATATTGTTATTTCAGTGCATGATTTGAATTAAATAAGTTTATGTAAGTTCTTATGATATTTTGATGAAATTGATTTGGGAAAGATTAAATAATTTTAAATAAATTTATTTTTCAAAAACTACTATCTACTCACTGAGTTCATTGAATTTTATACTCATTGCATTTTTATTATAGTCCCATCCCCCCCCCCCCAACAGGATATTTACAAGTACATCAGTCAACCCAGTAACGGTAGTTAGATTTAAGATTATAGCCACATGATGGTGCTATGAATCATAGATATTTTATTGGGATGTTTGGATTGTATAATTTATTACATATTTGTGATTAAGAACAGTTTGCTATATTTAATATTATAATGTTTGGGTAAATTTTGGTATGTTGATTGAGAAAGTTGGTTATGGAGATTGGTTGAATATTGAATTATTTTGGAAGTGTTAATTTCATAAATTGTAGGCTTGAGAATTTCAAAATTATATAGGAGACTCTACCGAAATTGTGGTAAAATTCTGAGATATAAGAATTATTATTAATTTGGTTAGGCGAAATTAGATAGACTCGTCCTGGAGATTTGGGGAGAGTCATTTGAAACTCATTCACCCCTTTTCTATTTTAAATTTTTTGGCAACGGGAGAGTTTTTAGATATTATAAAATTAGTAAGAAATAAGTGATATATATTAGTTTGAATAGAAAAAAAAATTAACAACCTCCTTAATAATAAAAGTGACAAAATAATGAAAGGCAAAAGAGAAATTTCATGTTCAGTCCTCTTTTAAATTCATTTTTTTTCAACTTTCTATTTAAACTCTTGTAAATTGTTTTCTTGTCAATTTCTTATTTAAACTCTTTTAGATTCTTTACTTCTCAATTTTCTATTTAAACTCTTTTAAATTCTTTTCTTCAAACTCTTTTATATTCTTTACTTCTCAACTTTCTATTTAAACTCTTACATTCTTTACTTCTCAACTTTCTATTTAAACTCATTTAAATTCTTTTCTTCAAACTCTTTTATATTCTTTACTTCTCAACTTTCTACTAAAGTTCTTTTACATTCTTTTCTTCTCAACTTTCTATTTAAAACTCTCTTACATTCTTTACTTCTCAGCCTTCAATTTAAACTTTCTATTACATTCATTATTCAATTTATAATTTGCATACCTTAAAAATTTAAGTCAAGTCTCTTCCCTTTTCTCATCTCTTCATACGCAACGCAGTCTTTTTAGCTCTCCTCTATTTACAAGTAAGTAAAATCCCAGTTCATTGCATCATTTCACGATTTGTTTTCATACTTTGCTTTCTCCAAATTTCCCTCACATTTTCCTCTCAATCTCAATTCAGTTTTTTTTTCGATTATAGACTCGATTTTCTTTATCTCAGTTTGTAAATTTTATGGGATGTAATGCATAATTATGGGCAGACTGTAACACCCCAAAAATTACCCATGAAAACATAAGGGTAAAATTGGAATGAAACGTCGCATCATTTATTCTTATTAATAAATCCCAAGATCGACAATCATTATTCATACTCCAACTTAATCATTACAAAAAAAATTTGAAAAAAAGTCTCTAATCCAAAATAAAAAAGCCTACCCAAATTTAAGCTTTAAAGCAACTCCAAAGATCTACTAATGAATTTCTCAATCTAAGAACACATCTTTAATCAATCTGCAAAATATTGGAGACGGGTGAGCCGTCAACTCGATAAGTAGATCCATGCACAATATTTGAAAATCTTTGTTGTAACGCCACAAATTTCCATTGTGGAAATTGGGCTTTCATTGATAATTATGGGTGGCTATAACCCTTATCAAGAAAGGAATAGTAATAATAAAATAGAGGTTATTTATGAAATAGTTTTAAAAAAGGGGTTATTTTTCCTTAGTAAATAGGGTTTCTTAAGATTCCATATAAATGCATACTTTTCCCCTTCCATAACCCTAAGTTCACAATGTTTATTCTTTTTCTCTATTGTTCTTTACGCTCCTACCCAAATCTTAGGATTCAAACTTTGGTTTAGGAGAGAATCAAAGCGACGGGTAAGTTATTTTCCCTATTCTTAACGGATTTCTAATCTCTCTATCTAGGGTTTATATTGGCACGATTATAGATGTTTATAGATCTTAATGCATGATTTAGAAAGTATTTAGATGTTGTTTAGGGTTTTGATTTATTATGCGTTTAGTTAATCAATCATTGACGCATTAAGCACAGGATAATTCTGGATAGCATGAGTATCTCGATTTTAAACCTATATTTTCTGAACAAATTTTCTTGTAAAATTTATATTTCTGGAAACTAGACATCTAGGGCTTCTTGATTAAATTTTATTTCATTAAATTAGACTTCGTTTTCAATTTTATATGTATTTTCGAAATAGAAACCATTGCACTGGAAAACTACGATTCCAGCATTGCGATCGGATTCACAAGACTATTTGTACCATCAAATGAACTCGGCAAATTCTGAAAGTTTACATGCAGGTTAATATATGTGTCTAGGATTCCCAGTTTTAATTTCATTTTCTGATTAGTACTTTATTTTATAAAAATCATGGAATCCGTTATGTTTGGTTTAGATTATGTGGAAACAGTTTCGAATTTACTGAGAAGTAAATAGTTTTTAAAATGTTTTTGATATCGGATCCTCTTGTACATTTTATATGGGGTACTCATGGATGTCCAGAATAGTTCCATAGAATATTATATCATTCTGAGTTTTAGATTAAGAGTTAAAATTCTGAGAATCAAACCTGTACGAGTATGGATTAGAAAATCAGATTCTTATAATAAGTTATTAATTGTCATATCTTGTATTTGTTTAAAGTATTGAACATGATTAAGGCTCTTAGAAGATTAGAGGTGTGTTAATTTAAATTCATTTATCGAGGTAAGTAACTTCATTCCTAGTATACTGGATATGTATAAGTATTTTGATATTATAATTATAAGTATAAATGTTTTCATACTACTTAAAGAATTAATTGGTTTTGATGATAAAATTAGTTTTATGTAAATTTTTTAAAGCCAAAATTATTTTTAAGAAAGTATTTTATAAATGCTTTTAATATGTAAATTATTTTATGACATGACAACTTTTTATGATTTTATCTTAAAATATTATGCAAGCCTAAATTATTGTTATGGACATTTATGAAACTAATAAGAATGTTTTATGCCTATGTATGGTTTAATTATTTATGATTGTACGGAGGCCACCTCTTGGGACTATATGGGGGCCACCTCTTGAAGGCCAAAGCTTCGCAAAATGCCACATATAGTGCAAAGTGCCACATATAAGTCATTATGTTTTGGCTCATTGTCCGTAGTCATTCTGATTATGATTCTAATCGTATAATACGATATATGTCTATTCTGGACCAGTACTGGGTTTCTGTTTTGAGTGTGCACATGATATTCTGATTCTGTTTCTGGCCGGGTCACCGAGACTATAGGTGACACTATGTGACATGAGCTAACCTTTTGTTTTCTATATACGTATTATATGATTTACTTCATAAGTAAATATGCTTTTGGATATTTTGATTATGTTTCTGGCCAGGTCATCGGGACTATAGGTGACACTATGTGACAGGAGCTAACCTTTTTGTTTTCTATATACGCATTATATGATTTACTTCATAAGTAAATATGCTTTTGGATATTCTGAATTATTAAAAATTTATGTTATGTAATCGTGATATATTGTTTTATGAAATTTATGGATTATGATATATGTTATAAACAAAATAAGGCTTGCAATATTTTAGTATCGATAAGCATAGTGTGTTCGGAATGGTTTTACTTACTGAGTTGATGGCTCACCCCTCGTCATTACTTTTTGCAGATTAAGTTTCTTTTGAGAGGTGCGCTTAGCTTTGGAGTTAGTAATTTTTCGTTTCTGGTTGCCATTTGAATAAGAGGAGGAATAGACTCGTGTTTCTATTTAGTTCTTTCTATTATGAATGTGTAATTTGTAGTTTGAGACTTTTGTTATTATTTTTATGTTCTCGGGAAAGATTATTTAGTTTTAGACGTTTGAATTTGTGGATTTATTTGAATAAGAATTGGAGGTATTTCAATTTAAAACTTATGAGTATAGATTATGATTTATGAGTAACCTCCTTCTTCACGTGCTCCACACGTGTTAGATTTGGGGTGTTACATTTGTATTTTACCTTTAAACATTTTATAACATCTTCATTTAGCATAAGAGGTAGATTCATGTAAAAGCATTAAAAGCATTAAAATATTCATAAAAACATTAAAACATAAACATTGGTAGCTCATGCCTCGTAGTCATCATCATTTATCATTCATCATTTAGGGTGTTATACCCTGCATTATTCCTCATTCAGGGTACTATACCCCACATTGTTCATAATATCTTTATGCACAATATCATCATCATACCAGCAAACTAGTCATAGCATTACATAACATCATAATATTTGCATTGTATATATTACTACAGAATATGAGCCAAAACATTTTTATATCCACCTTACATCCTTTCATAAATATTATTTAAAGTCTTCTAAAACATTTAAGAACTTTTCTTTAAACATTTAATTCTTTTAGAAAATTCTTTAAGAAAATATTTTGTTTAAGAAAAATAATTTATTAAGAAAATTTTGTTTTAAAATACATTTTTTATAAATTCATTTAAAACTGTTTTTATTTTACAAAATTCATTTAGATATTTTAGAAATCAATTTTGTAAAAATTTCCATTTAAGCATAATTCTTATAACATAAATTATATTTATTATAAACCACGTCATGCATGAATCTACTTACCTCGATCTGCAGCAATCAACTCAATACCTTAAGAAAAAACCAGCCAGCTAACCCACGTCCTATAATCATCATAAAAATATCCTTATCAATATCATCTCTAACCTTAAACATAATCCCAATCATCCTTAATTCATAGGCACTTATACTAGCTCAATATTTATACATATTCTATACATAAGTATGAGTATCTTACACATGCTGATTTTTAATAACCTATAAACATGTCGGAAAACCATGAAAATTTACAGAGGCACTGTGAACATGCAGAGCATTGCATAAAAAATTTCACAAAAATCAGCACAAGTGAAAATCAAGTCAGAATATTGATCTTTCACCAAAATAACAAAACTGTCCAGCATTGACCAAGTCAGACCATTATCACTTAGGAAATTCATCAAATATTCTTTAGTACTCGAAATAATCTGTTTCTTTTTTCTAATTACATTAGACACATCTAGAAAGCATGTAATTGAAATTCATAATTTTTGGACACCTGAAACTATTTTAAAAGCGTTTTATTTCCGAGAACATCTAACCTGTCCAGAAAATTCCATATTTGAAAACAGAATTTCACAAATTCATATCTTTTATTTTACATGCCTAAAAATCTCGATTCCAGTTTTGAAAGACAGAGGAAAGATTGAAATTTCATTATAAAATCCTAACACGGCCTGTAATATTTCAGAAGTTAGCCCAAACTGTTACACGTATCAGCTTCTGCAATTTCTGGAAAACAGTTTCCAGATCTGCAGCAGTCGCATGTTACAATTGTTAATAATTTAACCATAACGAATAAAATTACTAAATTAAACAAGAAATCATATTAGACATAGATAAGTTGATAAAAAAATCACCATAATTTTTAAGGATGTGTAACTTTACAGAAAATTTTCCAGAAGTGAGAACCGCTGCTGAAAATCTGAATTTTCCAGCACCAGTAACCCAACTTCGAAAAAACCATAACAATTTGCGTACTCAGAGGATTTCAACACAAGACCTATCAATGGAAAGCTTAGGATGTCTAGTTCCATGACATGTAAGCATATTCACGTGATTCTAAATTAAGAAAACGATTTCGAGCGAAGAGTACAGACTGTTTGTATCATCACAACATTACAAACACACATATATTACCTAGATCATACCACAAGTAATTAAACGCAAGCAACTAATAAAAATAAATCATATAAGTCAAAGAAATACTTAATACCTTAAGGAAAACACCGAGCAAAGAAGTTATAAAACTTTCTTTTTCTTCTCCAAAGGCTTAGATTTCTTTCTTCTTCTTCTTTTCTAGAGTTTGTAACGGCGTAGAAAATAAAAGAAGTCTTCCTCTTAACAAGATGGCTTCCTATTAAATACTTGGTAATTAATAAATATTTTTTTTATAAAACTAATAACTTACGTAACTTATTTAAAGCGATTTGATAAATTTTACTCACACACAAACACTCAATAATAACTATCCTACTCAATTTAATAAGGGTAAAAGAGGAAAAAAATAAATAAACAAAACTGGGCGTTACACGGATACATTTTATCTTTTAAATGTTCCCTAAGCCCGTTCTAAAAGAATTAAATAAAAAAATTAAACACATTTTTCACGTCACAAAAGAACTATAGTTCAATGACAAGAGTGTTATTTGATGGTTTTAAAGTCTTGGTTAAAATCTCAATAGCTACATTATTTTTTTTTAATATTTTTTCATAACTATTTAAAAAATGATACTTTCATGCATTTAACCATACTGTCAAAGTCTGAATGATTTTTATTTTTAATTTTTTTATGAATTTATCCATGTTCGGTTGGATAATATTTAAAGTAATAACAAATACAGATTTTAAGGGAGTGAAATTGTAAGGGTATGCTAACTAAATTTTCTTTCTTATTGTTTAATGGTAAAAACTGAATTCAATGTGAAGTGGTTTGATATTGTAAATGCATTGCAGGTAAATTGAAAATTTTTTTATGATGGGGGGAAGATTGATGTCAATTCGAAGCTTACTTCTCCATCTAATATAGAACGCACTTTGGTTTTTGTTGGCCGTACTGGTGAAATGCAGAGAACCAAGCTCAAAGATGGCCGAGTTGTTAATGTCATTGATACCCCTGGTAATTTACTAATGGTGGTGCCTAGATATTCCATTCCATGCTTGTTGATGTTGTGGTGGTAAATAGATTGATGTTATGAGCCATTGCAGGACTTATTGATTCTTCGGCTGGCTCTGAGTTTGTCAGCAAGGTAATTGTCAAATGTATTGGTATGGCCAAGGATGGGATCCATGCAGTCCTTGTTCGAGAAAAATTTTTTTGACTATATGATTGTTGTTTTCACTGGAGGGAATGAACTTGAAGATAATGACGAAACGTTAGA
The DNA here is from genome assembly GCA_029633175.1 of Citrus glauca. Classification (NCBI taxonomy): domain Eukaryota; kingdom Viridiplantae; phylum Streptophyta; class Magnoliopsida; order Sapindales; family Rutaceae; genus Citrus; species Citrus glauca. Next base: position 25,290,459 of record JAQOOD010000003.1, on the reverse strand, counting down.
AGATTATTTGGGTCGTGAGTGTCCAAAGCCTTTAAAGGCTTGTTTCTGAATGGCAATAGTGTTTGGTAATTTCATTAGTCATTTTGATCAAGTTGTCTTTGGTTGGTTCTTTTGTGAAGTTTTAGACTCCTTTATGGTTGGACTATTGGAGGTTTAATATAAATATATGCATGCTGAAAATACTAGATAGGTTTCTAGTAGTCCAGCCATCTTAAAATTCCATTTTCAATAGTGCTTCATTTCCTGAATGGTTTTCTTCTGCCAAGCGGGATTGGCCCGAGAGGTGATTAGTTGGTAATTTTCTGCTGGCATTACTTAATTTTAGTCATATTTTAATGTCTTCGAATGAGATGTCATTCATTCATTTGCTAAACATTTATGCTTTTCTTATTTGTATTCTTATTCTATTAATGCGTGTTCATTTGTTTGTTTCTTAAAATATGCACCTCTTTTATTTATATGCTTAAATTTATCCTACTTTTAAGATTTTAAAAGTTTGCCAAGGAGGATATGACTTATTATACATGTCCATTTTATTAGGCGTTGTTTGAATAAAATATCAAGTCTAAGCTTCAGAATTGGTGTCTAAAATTTCAATGTGCGATCTTTTTTCAGTTTCAACATGAAATTCTCTTATTTTCAGTACTTACTTGATGAATTTGGTTCCTAAAACTTTTTAAATTGAGAAAGATTTATATCAAGTTCCTCTATTTTATTGCATATTTGATTTAACCTATGAGGAGTGGGAAGAAAAATAACAAAAATGAAAATAAAGACCCCTTCAAGTTGTAGCTTTGCAATTAACAAAATCGGGTTATTTTACAGTTAAAGGGAACTTTGTTTTACTTATTGTACTAATTTTTGTAGTTTGAAGGAATCAAAATTTTTTAATTATAATGGCGCAAAATTAGGTCAATTTTGTAGATGCCACAGAAAATGTGATAATATTTTTTGGCAGTTTGGAGGTTTGGTCACTTGAGTTTGTTTATGATAATAGTACAGTCTTTCATGCTTTGTTCTATAATGGAAGAATTTGCCTCGTGAATAGGCACTGCTTTGTAGTTACTAATTATGATTGGGTCAATTCTTTTCACTGGAATATGCAGATTATTATTATTATTATTATTATTATTATTATTATTATTATTATTATTTCTGTTATACTGAATGCTGATCACCTTTTACGATCTTTAAATTTGATGGACGTAAAAGTTTATTGTAAGTGGTCAAACCACAAGGAGAATGGAATTAATTATTGAAATTTGATTATTGCTTGCCCTTAAACAGTTTTTGGGGATGCATGATATTAAGTACCAATGATCACAATAAAATCAAAATTTGTCAGCTGAATATCTTTAAATTTTTAGAGAAGTGTTTGATTGGTTTATCAATGCTTACGAAAGGGGCTAACATTTCCTGATCATTTTCCCATTATTTCAGGAAATCCTTGAACTATGTGATAATAGGTGCGTGCTTTTTGATAACAAGACTAAGAATGCGGCCATGATAACGAGCAAGTTTGGAAGAAGTGGTTAACTCTGTGATCGTGCAGAATGGTGGGCAACCATATACAGACGAAATCTTTGCTGGGTTGCAGCCTTCATTACTATCGTGATAGATTTCTGTACTGCTTCTTTCTGAATATGTCAAGACAATGTCTCTTTTTCTTTTTCTTTTTTTCTACTCAGGAAGGGCTGCTAAACTACGTGATCAACAAGTTGAGGTTGATTCTCTCAAGGGATATTCAAAACGAGAAATTTCAGAGCTGAAGGAGCAGATGCAAAAATCATATGAAGATCAACTCAAACGAGCTACTGAGATGGTATTTTTTATGCTCCTTGTTTTGACATCAAAATATGACATGCATATGTGTTCATTTCTCAGATCTGGTAATCATTTCTAAAACTGTGTAATTAAAAAATGCCTATAAAGCGTGCCAGTACCTATAATGATATTCTAAATTGTGAGAATTGGAGGTGGTAAAAACTGCGGCTGTGTTCTTACCCCTAGATTGTTTCTTGATGAAATTAAGTGGGTTACTCTATAATAGTAGCTATAGGTGGTTTGCTCATCATGACTTGCATTTAGGAATGGATTCTGCCCTTGTTTAGTCGTGAATCATAAGAACATTTCTTGTAATTCTGTAGATCCTGTTTTGTTGCTAGGAATTTTGCAGCCCTGAATCTGTGGGAACATTTGAAATGTTATAACCAAGTACGGTTAAAAATGTACTTAGGAAGGATCTTGAAAGTACTCAGAGGGAGACTGCGGAGCTCCGTGAGGAATATGAAAATAGTTGGTGTGCCATTCTTTGACCTAGTCACCTGCAGGCACTATATGCCATTGGCGAGAAATCACCTAAAGTATATTTTTTCTGTCTCCCCTTCCTTTTTAGATGATATCTGAAGTTCATACTGTATTTATCCTCAGTGTTTTACTACAGTCAAGACGCTTATATCTTCTATTATGTAAATGTTCACAGTCCAATCTCGAGTGTGGTCTTAAGATAGTATTGTATGGACAAATTGTATTGACATCAAATGAAGTTTCTTTTATGGAGCCGTCTTGAATCTTTTCTTACACGGTGGATCCAAAGAGATCTGATTCTTTTTCTCCTCATGGAGCTCTTAACGAACGCTATACGACATTTGTAACAGATACAACCCAAGATATGCCCTTCTAACAACCATGACTTTCCCAAAAATTCAAACAGACTAATAGAGTAATCCTAATATCCAAGAGACTCTCAATAAAACCACCAAACGTATGACCCTTGTTTGATTCACACCAAACTTATCAAGTACAGTATTCATTTATACATATATGACATAATCTTTATTTATACCTTATAGATAGAGAAAATCCTCCAACATCATACAGCATCAGTTATAAAGGTATTAAGTTTCTGCATAGTAACTGGTCTCCTAAAGAGAGGAAGCCGGGGATAATTCAGCGTAAGTAATTAGGTTACACATAAACTCATCCAGTTTCATATATTGCTGGTTTCAAAAATAGTATCAAGTAGCACACACATTCAGTAGATAGTGATAGTTTGATCGTAGATCTCTTGTTGAGATGCCACAACTTGATCTCCAGTATCTAGCTTACCTGCAAACGAGAGAAAACATCGAAAACATTGATGCACGGGAAGCACATGCACGTAGAAATGAAATGTGATGGGAGAATTAATTACCCGAGATGGAGTATCTTCTTGTCCGGGTGAGAGTACGCGGTGCCACCTCCCTCGATGATAGCAGGGCTGAAGAAATTCCGAGAAGCTAATGCATGGATTGCATTCAGCTCTTGCCCAGTCACCATGTTTGCTTGCTGAAACCTCTCCATTTCTGCTATCTGAGTTTTAGAAATAACGTTCTGAAATTTTGGAAGAGGGCGAGAACAAATGCATTATACAGACAAAGGACTAATTTGCATATATACCTTTGATCGGAGACACACACTTTCATTTTCCAGCTCAATCTCCTATGAAAATGAAAATGTTAAAGAGTTTCATAAAAGCATGGAAGAAAAAGGCTAAACAGGATTTAATAAATTTTAATTATTACCCTTTTCTGCAAGAACTCAATTTCAGCTAGCAGCATTTCATGCTGTTGAACAAAACAGGAAACAGACAAAGCAACAAATTATTTTCAAAATGACATAAATTACATATACTGAATTTATATCGATAAAGTTTATGCAACGTATTATTACAAAACAATGGTGTATTGCTCAAATTCAATTATTTTTTTCCATCGATTTCATGCGTGCATAATGCAATTAATTAATTACCTTCTTGGACCTGATCCTAGTGATGCCTCGCTCAAGCCTGTTCTCTAGTTGCTTAAGCTCTTTTACAGTTAAAGAACTCAGAGAATCACCCATCAAATGCCTATATGAAGAGTCAAGAGTGAGCTAACCAATTGAAATTGTATATTTTGGCTTAATTAATTAACTACTCTTAATATGAAAATGATTGTTCATGAAATAATTGAAAATACCTGTTAGAATTCTGCAACATTTGAATTTGCTGCCGCAGCTTTGCTGACTCCTGCTGATAGTACTGTTTCCGGGGGATCACATGTGATGGGAGAAATTAAATTTTTATTGGGAACTTTATATTTCAATGCTTGCTACGCGCTAACAAATGATAATTAGTTTTTTTTTTTAACCTTTTCATTATAAAATATATTCCTAGCGAAGCCTGAATTTATAGCTTGAATTAATGAATTACTCACCTGAGCATTGATCTCAGTAACAGTACCGGAATTTGAATTATCTGAACATGCCTTCTTGTACCTATCAATTGTTGACCTTATGCTGCTACGTGCATAACACATAAATTTCTAATTATTTAGCATAATTGTTTTAATATTTCTTTTTGAAAAAAAGGATTAAGAAAAGAGGACCTGAAGTTTAATAAACAATTTTGTTTTTTTTGTTAAATAGCATTTATGCTATCTCATTAATTTTCATGATCCTTCAGCCTTCAGCTACATGCATAAACAAAAATAGACAGAAAGAAAGACATACTAAATAAGACGTATATAAAATTATTTTATCTTATTTTTAATACTTTATTCTCAATGAGGACATTGGAATAAGTTTACTAAACCTAGCTACTCTCTACATCTAGCTAGTTCATTAATTCCAAGTCCAAAGTGGCATTTATTTACTCGCAAATTTGAGAGAATTTTATCCCCACAAATCAATTGAATATTGAGATGAGAACTACTAAACTAATAAGTTCAACGCCTGATATTTCAATTTTAAGTTTAATGCGTAAGGTTTCTTTAATCTAACATTTTAAGTTACAAATATAATAATATTCAAGTCACTTATGTCAGCAGCCTTATATGACAGCCACTCCCTATAGTTCCTAGTATCATGAACCCTAATCATAAATAAAATTATATGTGCCCACTCCCTATAATTTGAACTTTGAAGTGAAGAAGCTAGCACTTTATATCACCATCACATTGAAGAGTAAGACCTAATAGCATTTTAAATTTCTTCAAAAAAGTCCATCACTTTATAGCATGAAAATGTTAATGCAAACTGAGAAAGAAACCAATAGACGATTGAAAATTTTAGGTGCTTTTAAGTCAAAAGTACTGATGAAAACTGAAGTGAAAGATATGATTCAGATTGCTTCAAAGAAGAAAAAAGATATGGGAAAACTTTTAAAGCTAAAAGTAGAAACAAAAGCCAAAGAAAACTGAGAATTTGTAAATGATTATAAAAGGAAAGAATCCATCAGGCCAGATTTCAGATCACTGCATGCAGCATGCTGTAATTATTAATATGATTATTAATGCATTGCAGCTGCTGTGTATTTTGTCAAATGATCTAAAACCCTAGACACAGATAGGAAAGTCGCGACAGCCTTTTATTTTTCTGGGGAGTTGGAGTGGACAACTTCGGTCAAATTTTTTAATTTTTTTTCTAAAAGTTTTTAGCTATCATGAAATGATGTACTTGCAAGAGTCTAACTTTCATCACGAACAAATATCCATTTATGACATTCGTTTAATTATATCAAAAAGTTGAAATTGTTGAAACAAAAATGTTTAAAAAGAAAATTGTTTTTCACCAAAGCAGTGACTCAAGACCAGCAATATTCTTGACCTCTAAAGTTTCATTACCTATTTTAACATGAAGATGACATTATTTAAAATTTACCGTAAAAAGTGCAGTTGAATGACTTTCCGTTTGTTTGTTTAATCAGTCAGTCGAGTTGAACTCCTAAAAAAGATAGGAGTTAAAAATAATGTTTGGGCTATGCTCCTTCCCCTTTAATAAAACTTAAAAAAAGAAAAAAATAAAGTCATGATGTGGTTTTATCTCAATAACATTGTTACTGCTCCTATGGGGGATTTTGACCTGTTACTAGTGATATAATTGGCTAATCCAAATATCTGAACTCTGTTATATAATAGGCTAATCCATGCCATTCTAATAAATATCTAACTATTAATTCTAGTAATTGAAAGAAAAAAAAAATCTGTACTTTTAGTAGTACATATAAGGTGCGATACCATGCTAGCGATATTGAATGTTAATTAGTTATTAACATCAAATGTTATTAAGATGATGACATTATCATTATTTTCCGTAATTAAAAATATTGTAACACTACCGTAATTAGGATTTTAGATGATCATTTTCTAAGCATCTCCATCAGTGATTTGGTTGTTAAGAATCTAAATAGCAAGCAGAAGGGACAATAACTAGTGGGACTCAAAAGCCAATCAAATACGGGTATGAATAGAAAAGGCAATATTATGACAAAATCCATTTGCTCTTCATGCACCAATAACAGCTGAAACAAGAAGATCTTGTCCCAGTTTCTTTACTTTTTCTGCTTGTTAATAACTTAACATGAAAATAGGAAAGAAGAGAGCTTCATTTAATGAGTTATAATATCACTGTAAACTGAAGAAAAACAAAAAGTAGACTAAGCTGGGCTGCTAGCTTTCACTGAAGAAATGCAAACAAATTGTAGTGAGGCTTCCAAAGCCGGAACTAGAAACAGACAGTAAGTGCCTTTTTTCTAATTTTTTAGAATGTGAAATGATGCAAGTAATGTATCTTGGGCTATAAAAGAAAGAGAAAAAGAAAAGCTTTCATTGGAAATTTTTGGATTCTTTAAGATATGAAACAGGAGAGACCTTGAAAAGAAAGCAGGAAAAAAAAAACTAAAACTGAGATTTCTTAAACAATGGAAGAGTATAACAGAGATTAAAAAAAAAAAGGGAGTAAATTCTTTAAAATATACCAAGGAGGAAAATAAAGATCTATGAAAAACAAATAAAATTCATTGAATGCAGGCATGCAGCAAATCAGTTGAAGTTAGAGGCTGAGAGATGAATAGGGGGAAAGCCATTTTCCCCCCTACAGAAATCAGTATATACCATTTATCCCCCTGTTGTTTTTATTATGGCCAAAAACCCCCTGACTGCATAAGTTTACAATATTACCCTTATTTTTAACTACTCTTTTATTTATATTTATTATAAATTAAATAAATCACATGAATAAAAACTAAATAAAAAATTAAGCATTAAAAACAAAAAATATATGTTTTGATATGAGCAAAAAAATTAATTATAAAATTTTTTTCTTGTACTTATTTAATTTATGAAATTTTCTTATAATAAATATATAAGAAAATTATTATAAAATGATAAAAAAATTATTATAAGAAAACTTGAATGACAAATAAAAATTTATTATAAGATAAATAATAAAATATTTTGCCTATCTTTTACATTTAATTTTAAAATATTACAAAATATTTATTATAAGAAAATGCTCACAAAATAAATAATTACAAGAAAAAATTTTATTATTAATTTTTTTCTCATATCAAAACATATATTTCTTATTTTTAATACTTAATTTTTTTTATTTAGTTTCTATTTATGTGATTTATTTAATTTATAATAAATATAAATAAAAGAGTAGTTAAAAATAAGGGTAATATTGTAAACTTATGCTGTCAGGGGGGTTTTTGGCTATTATAAAAACAGCAGGGAGGTAAATGGTATATACTGATTTCTATAGGGGGGAAAATGGCTTTCCCCCGAGATGAATATACATGAAACAACTGGTTGCACTTCAAATTATTTTGACACAGGAAGATCTGAAAGAATTCTTGACGTTTTGAAAATTATGCATCATAAATAATCTCATTGAATTTAGCAAATCAGTTAATTTCCTAGTACCATCCCTTTTTTTTTCGGTTGAACTGCTGACCGTAAGATTAAGTTATTATCTAAAACCTACAGAACTAAAGACAAATTTTAATGAGTGCTTATGTGCACGTAAAAGAAAAATGATCCCAATGTTAATATTAAAGACAAGTTTTGATGGACACTCTCATGTAGAACTTGTTTAATCACACACAATGAGAGTGGGTTATTAAAAATGTTATCATAAATTAAATTAGGTTACTAGATCCCCTCTCTCTATATATATAATCATTTTTAGGTGCTGGTGTCCTTATTTTCTTTAATGCGGACACTTTATTAAATCATATGCCCATATGAGAGAGTGACTATAAATGTATATATATAATCACTTTCTTACAAAATATAAGGCCTTCCCTAAATCATAGGAAACAAGTTGTAATTACATTTTTCTAAAGAAAACTATGGGATATGGTTTAAATCAAGATACTTGGGGTGTGTTTGGACAGCTAAGTCGCCGTTAACTAAGCTAGCTAATTGTAGTCCAATTTGAATTATAGATTAATTTATCTTACAATTTCAGACTGCAAGGAAGAAAGGTTTTTACATCTTCAAAGGAAAGTTACGGAGGTGGGTTTTAAATCAAGATACTAATTAGCAATTAACCACGCTATCCCATCATTGAAGTCTAATTTCGAATATGTGTGTGTGTACTTCACTGCCTTCAATCTCAAAATCATGCGAACTAAATAGCATCCAAACAAATTACCAAAGCATAATTTTCTAAATCGATTACAAGATCACAGCTGTTACCAGTGAAGAGATTTTAGATCTAAGGTTTCAAATGTTAACACTTATTTCTCCTTAAATCTTAAAGTCAAACAACCAAAATTTTCTTCCAAAAGCCATGATGAGAGAATGAATATTTCTGTTAAAATTTATGAAAACAAATTACTGCTAATAAATGACCATTTTGTACGTTTTCAAGCATCTGCAGACGGCAAAACCTAAAAAGGCAGCATCTCAAAACAATTGGGAAATATTAAAAAACTATATGCAAAAAAAAAAAAAAACTTAAGGATCTTAAAAATTTGGCAAATTTTGGATGCCACATTGAAAATTGTCAGAGTAGAGTGATAACTCTTTGCCAAAAAAGGAAAATTGCATGCATGTGACCCAGCTCCTGAAATCATAGCTAGTTTCTTAATTTATAACTCAATGAGTTAATAATATTTGGTCATTTACATTATACATACTGTCTGTTCTCTTCTGTTTTTAGCTCAGAAACAGCTCATTTTCATCATCTAATTAATCAACATCCATGCATTGAAACATGTTCAATATTATATTAACTACTTTTAACTTATGTTTTGTTCCAAGATTAAAAATGTAAAAAAATCCACAAGAAAAAAAAATCAAGCGACTGAGGACTACTCAAACATTAGATGATGATGACGATGCATGGATTTATATATGATGAAGAGATCATGAGAAGGCAAAATAAATGATTACTTGCTGTTGGAGTACTCGTAGAGGCGGCCGCGGCTGGAGAAGACAATGAGGGCAACTTCAGCATCACAAAGAACAGAAAGTTCATAAGCTTTCTTCAAGAGTCCATTTCTCCTCTTGCAGAAGGTCACTTGACGATTTGTTGTGTTTTCGATCCTTTTGATCTCAATCTTTCCTCTCCCCATTGGACCTGAAATTAATCAGCCCCTCGTATGTAATTTTGCTCAATTTGATGAAAAGTTTCCAAGAAAAAAGATATGAAATATTAGAAAGATTATTAACTAATGAAAACACTCATGCCCTTTTCTTGTTTACACGAAAGCAAACTCAGAAAGCTATAGAGATTCAGTTATAGAAGTGAGAATAGAGGCAAAAGCCAGCAAGAAATTGTTTAACAAGATGAAAATACGAAGGTTTGGTTTGGCACTCTATATATACATGCTTATATATAAAATCTTGGAGTAAAAGAAAAGGAAAAGGTATATATTAAGAGAAATGGTACTTGAGGAAGATTGTTTATTTATTTTTAAAATGAAAAAGGAAAATGGAAAATTTTTGATATGTTGAGATCTAGAACAATGAGTTGAAACTGAACATGAGAAGCCAAAAAGCTGTTGTAAGCCACTGTGAAAACATGTATCGTTGGGTTCCAAGAACATCAGCTGAGAAAAAAAAAATGTTATGCATACAATCTTGAGTTGAACTGATCTAGTAGATATTTTGTACGGCTGAATTAAAGAAAACCCAATTAAGGCAACCAAATCAAATAAATTTGGAAAAACAAATATATTAATTTGATGAGTGTGTGTGTGTGTGTATAATAATGAGATCAAAAGATTTAGAATTAGGGCTAACGAAATAATGAGACCGCATGAATTTACATATAATTTGTGTGTGTGTGTGTGGAGTAAGATTTCATGTAGATTCTATTTATCTAGCAGCAGATCGAAGCTGAAAGGCCATTTTAATCAAGAAACCATGCTAAAAGAGTAAGAAGTATTACATATAAAAATAACATATTTGATGAGATGGATCTGTGACCAAATATTTTCTTTAAAAAGATTATAAGAACAATTAAATAAAATTAAAAAACCCATTTACAGACCTGAGTTTTTTGGCCACAGTCCGGCCAATTCAGCTTTCGGAAAATTTAGAATCCCGAAGAAAAATAGAAAACCAAAATCAATTGTGTTTTATAGACTTCAGTTTTTAGACTCTCTATCATATTTATAGCTCTTTCTTTGTTTGTATATCAATAGACTTAACAGAGAAGAAATAAAGCAAAAGAAAAGCAAGATGAAGTGCTATGCTGTGCTTTGAAAGTGACATGCAAATTGTTTTTTTGCCAAAATTTTGTACAAGACGTTGTAGTTTTAGCTAAATTAACCTTCTTTGCAGGTTCAAATTCGCACTATAAACTGCAATTTTTGTTCTTTTTTTTTAATAATTTTTCTCTGTCACAAACGAGATTGACTAACATACCCTCGAATATAATCTAACTACAGTACCACCATTTGGATTCTTAGTCTATAAAAAATATCTTTGAAAAAATTAGGGTTTTATATTTTCCACGTATTTGTCCAAGAAAGATTTTATGTTTTGGATTTTGGTCTTGCCAATGGTGAGTGAGTACCGATTTTCAAGTTTATATCTACGTTGAATTAATTGTATGTTTTATTAGTGGGGTGTATAGCATATACACAGAGAGAGAGAGAGAGAGAGAGAGAGAGACGACAGCCTTGTGAACATCATTATGCTGCTTCCTGCAAATCTTATACGATTGTTGTTGAAATTTCGTACCTTGATAAGAGCATTCATTGATAAATATGTTTCAGTGCTATAAGACTTTTGATGAACGTCTAGGGAGTCACCTTAATTTGTGATGTATGGTACATGCACGAGTGTAGGAGTTGAATTGTAGTCGTAGGCGGACCCGATAACGGATTAGGAGGGCTTCAGCCCCCCTTGAGTCATTAAATTTTCTTTTAAATGTATCTCAAGTCCTTTATGAAAAAGTTAGATAAATGAATTTAGACACATTTTTTATATATCAAAAGACTTGTAATTCAATGATAAGAGTGCTATTTAATGGTTTCAAAACCTTGGTTCAAATCCCATTAGCCGTATTATTTTATTTTTTTAAATATTTTGTGAAAACTACATCGAAAAATAATATTTTCACGCATTTAAAAAAATAATTTATTACTATTATTATTTAGAATTTTAAAAAATAATAAAATTTGAGTTTATAAGACTTAAAATGTATTCAAGTGAACATTAAAAAAATCTAAGTTAAATAAAAAAATTTTAAACTAAGCCCCCCTTATTTTAATTTCTAGGTCCGTCACTGACTGTAGTGATACAACATTAATTAATTTAACCCATTGGATACAAAATTTAAGTTATTATAGACCATGATAGTGTTGAATGCCAATTCACACCAAGTGGAATCGGTATTAGAAATCACGTAGATTTAATATAAGGTAATGGGTTTGAAAAATAACTGAAATTGACACAGTAATTAAATCTGTAAGAATTTGAGTGTGAAACTTTATTTGTTTTGATACTGTATTTATGAAACCATTAAAATTTTGTAATAAAGAGCAAAACTAGTGGAAAGTCTTAACTGATAGAAGTTGATTGAGAAAAAAAATTGAACACTAAACAATGTCTCTAATACTGTGTGATTATTGTTTCACCGAATTACAAGCTTAAACTATTAATCCAATGCCCAAAATTCTTAATTTTATACCAAAAAAAAGGAGAAAGAAAGAAAGAAAGACGTAACTTATAGTTTTAACTTTATAAAAAGTTTCATTAGCCAATATACTGAGTTATTGATCAACCAGATTATGTGAGAGTTTATAAGAAGAGATAGATCATATGGGAAACTTACGAGAAAATTTGAGGGCAATTTTGGAAGCTATGAACTCGGAAGCTGTCAAAGAATTAATTGTTCTTTTGACATAGGGATAGAAACCAATAATGCAAAGATTTATGATATGTTGAAGGAAATATTTTTGTACATAAAAAGTTGTGTAGCCTGGATTTTGAGTATGGTCAATTGAGAGCTGGTTTTAACATAGAGATGGAAGCTGGCTGGGGAAAGTTATTATAGATTAAATTTGTTAAAAGTCAATAATTTGTTGCCAAATGTAAAATTTTGGAAGCCCATATATTGTCATATACATGCACAGAAACCCATATGCTCCAAAGTAGTCCAAGTGGCATACTTAATTGGAATTGGAATATATACTTTTTTTTCGAGACAAACAAATATGATGGGCAAAGAGAAAACAATTATGAAATGTTTGCATAATGTTGTCTTCTCAATATTTTTTGCCTCTTAAAATTGCCCAAAAATATGTTTCATTAAAAATTGAAACACGTCATAAGATTATTCAACTCATGAAAGCAAACGTAGAAAGAAATAAATTGATTTTTCCCTTTGAATAATTTGTATATATCCATTGTTTGCTGGCCAAAAACCCTAAATTTAAAAAATCAACAGAAAATGTGGTCAAATGCTTTTCAAATATCTTTATTTTATTGGGGTAAAAGGATAAAAAATGAATTTAAACTTTATCCGATCTTAAAAAAAAAAAGCAAATAAAGAAAGTGGCTTAGAGATTTACTTGGTATAAGTTGAGAAACCAGCTATTTTCCCGATATTAACCCCAATTTGCAAAATTAATTAACCACAAATCAATCACTTCCTAAAAGTTTGTAACCTCATACATTTTCCTTTTTGAAAATTTCAAAAATATGCAAAATCAATTTTATCCTTTTTTTTACCTTAAGAAAAAATAGATAGAACACGATGAGCCTGCTTATCTCTCTGATTTAACTATCTAATATAATTTTTTAATTTATTAATAAATTTTCTTCCTTAGGTGGCGTTTGTTTTTTAACTTAATGACTTAAAGTGACTTAACTTAATTAATTAAGTTAATTAGAGGTGTTTGTTTTTATAACTTAATGAGACTTTTTAGATAATTTTGACTCAAAAAAAATAAGCTAATTTTTTTGGCTTTTTACTTAATGGAGAAATCTGAATTAAGTCAATTACTTGCTAATGTCAAAAACATCCCTGTTTTATAATTTATTTTTCATGTCTATCCCAAAACTCATCCATAGATATTTACCCCACATAAAAATATCCATATTTTTTCTTTCTTATATTATATACGATAAAATTTAAAATTTATGGTATTTTATATATTAAAATTCTAAAATAATTATGTATTCACTTGAATATAGTTTTACTTATAAATGTTAAAATATTGTGGTATTTAATATATTATTTATTTGACATTCAAATTTAATAAGGATACAAATGTAAAAGTATATATTTTCAGCTTTTTAAGTTGAAAAAAACAAACAACTTCATACTTATTTTTTGAGATTCAAACGAAAAAATAAATATATTATTCAGATTCAGACATTCAGATTTATTCAGAATTCAGACTAATTTAAGTCTATTCAAATTTTAGATAAAAAAATAAATACTATTTTAGTCTGCCTACCCAAAAAAAGGTTAATTCATTCCAATCCTACCCACAAAGCCATCCAGGGTATTGAATAAAAAATCCCACACATACAATGACTCAAATAAAGTCAATCTGGGTGTTTGCTTTGGAAATATCTCGTCCAGAGACCTTTTTTTTAATTAATTTTTTTTAAAAATCAATTAAAGCACTTGGAGATAGAGAATATGGATTGAGTGATTTTACGTCGAGGCATGCCTTCCATATACGTTAGCCCTCAAGTTATGCTTTCCTAATTTTCAAACCATTTCATTTCACAAAATTTTTCTTGCTGCCTATTGGCTAAACAAGAAAGAGAAAAATTATTTGTTGGGGTGAAAATAATATTACTATATATTAGTCTCTTAGAATTTTTAAGTTCAATTAACATTTCCTTTACCATATTTGAGTGAAGGACATTAGCTAATCATTTTTAGTCGAAAAATGTGACTTTGTTATTGGTTAGTCCATAAATATACAGCGGCCGTATATCTCATCTGGGAAAATTATGATCAAACTCTAATGCATGAAAATTTAGGTTAGTAAATGAACGCAACAGCATAATTGCGGCCGAGCAAGGGTAAATTCGCTGTTAGTCCCTACAGTTTTACACACACACACATATATACACAATCATAAAATCTCATATTTTATAAAACAATATCTAATTATTCTCTATTTTTCACTTGTTACATGTCGGATTCGTTTTTGAAATTTAAGTTATATCAAACATAAATAGTATTTTACCCTTGGAAAGTTATATATATCCAACAACAATTAAAGTAATGACAAGGGTGTTTTGAGGAAATTTTTAAAAATTTAAGGTCTAAACAGAATAATTAATTGAAACATACAAACTAATGGAGGCGTAAATGATTGTTTAAGGGTAGGGATATTTCCACCCCATTATTTTTGTAAACCCACCCCACTTTTAAAAAAATATTTATAATAAATACTCATTTTTTCCAATAAATAAAAATAATAAAAATTTTATATAATTAATCAATTAAATCATTCTTATATTTTTCTCTTAGTTTTTTTTACTATTAAAGTAGCTAATTAGTTTTTTTACTATTAAGTTAGCTTTAATATAAGTTCTATTTAATTATTTTGCTTTATGACTTAAAATGACTCACTTGCCCCAAAACAATATGTGTTCTTGTATCTAATACTTTAAGTACTTAATTTTGTGACTTATAATCTAACTTCTTAAATGAAGTCTAATAATTTGTAATATTTTACATGTAAATGACATAAATTTGACAACCTAATAATTTAATGAGTATTTTCTCATAAAGACATTAAATTAGTTTAATTAAAAATTAATAATCATACTAATAAAGTAGAATTAACTATTTAGAAATAATGATTTTTATATAAAATTTAAAAAAATTTGAAAATAAATTAAATTTTTGGTATTTTTACACTTTAAGCGTAAAATAGTCAATTTAAATTTAGCTTAAAGCAATCTTATTAGTCAAATATAATAAAAAAATAAATCACAAAATAAGTAAAGATATATTTAATTGATTAATTCTTTTGAATTCTTCTTTATTTAAAATTTTTAAAAATAATGAGAACTTTTTGTAATTATTTTTCAAAAGTGGGGTGGATTTGTAGAATTTGTAGGGTGGAAATATCACCACCCTTCGTTTAATCCTTATATTTTGAGTTAGATACCCATTTAATCCTTATATTTAAAAACAAATTCCCTCAAGATGACCCTACTGTTAAACATGTTACATTCCCACCCTTACTTTTTCTTTTCTTTTGCAATAATACCCCTGCAACAATATTCTTGGGGATATTAATGAAAAGAAAAAAATGATAATTTATCAAATTAATTTTAAAAATAACATAAAAAATTACGCAAAAGTTTATATTATTATTTTACTTTGAGGATTAATTTGGTAAATTAATTTTTTATAAAATAATTATAAGTAAGATTGCTATAAGGATGTTAAACATTACTTTAAATTGGCTAATATTAATTCATTAATAACATTTTTAGAATGATTTTTGCACAAGTATAAAAATATTTGTTCTTTCACACTAATATTTATTAGTTAATTTGCTAATTAATTTTTTTATAGATAAATCAATTAATGTCAAAAATATTGTTGGAATGATATTATTGTAAAGAAAAAGAAAAAAAGTATTTTTTAAAATATAAAGATTAAACGGACATTTAAATTCAAATATAGGAACTAAAAGAGCATTTATCCACTAATGCTGCATTTGTCCTTCATAAATTAATACTGTACTTTTGGTCACAACACTAGACTCTCAAGTAATAAGAAAAAGGAAGCTCCAATATTTGTAAATACTTAGGGTTTGTTTGTGACAATTATGCTTCAATTAAATTTTACAAATCGAAATCTCAATTTTAAACAAACTCGTAATGTAATTAAATATTTTTAATGACGTAATGTAGGCTAAGGTGTCGAATATCATTCTTACAAATAAATTGACTCGAAGTCTTTAAAATTGTATAAGAAAGTGGCAAAAGATGCGGAGACTATATATTGTGGATTTTGCTATCTTACGTTTAACGTAAAGTACAATTTAATCGTGGCAAGGACCCACCGCTAATAAAGAGGACTGCACCTTACCTTAAATGTAAGGTAGCAGCTCCCATATATTGTTAGACAACGACTATGAGAATCATATTAATGATGGCATTGCAAGTTCTTTCCTAACAATGCATTATGGGCCAACGCAGGATTCAAGGAGATTATTAATATTAGTGGTTGATGACAGATTCCCCATCGTTTTCAATGAGATTGAATTTAGATCTCCTCTGTTTTGAACTTTTACAATGAATTTCCCAAAAAAAAAAAAAAAGGATACGTATTTGATATGGGAATGTTTCTGTGTATGCGTGATCAAGATCACTTTGTTATATATTTCTTTGTTTTACTCCAGACCATTCATCTTATATTTGTTTTCACCAAAGCCAATTGAATATAGACCTAGACCTAGTTTATTCACAAAAAGAATATTAATTTCTTTAATTTTTTTTTAATCATTACTATACTTATCAACTTAATTTCTATCTCGAAATTATACGTTTATTTCATCGTCTATATATAACTTAGAAACCCTCATCAAATGGAGACTTCGAAATGATAGACTAGTTTGTTGGTCTTTTATTGTAGAAGTAAGGGGTCCCTGCTACGTTGGTTATGCTCTAACTTAGAGCATCTCCAACATATCAATTCCCAGAAGTAAGAAGTCAAGGGTTCAATAAAAAGAAATATGTTTAATTTAGAGTGTGAAATGAGATAATCAGGTACAAACGTATACATATGTAAGTGTATACTCTGGTTGGCATCGTCTACTAGGTTATTACGACTATATATAAAATTTTAAAAAGAAAATTATATCTAACGTAGAAAGTGATCTACATATGACTTGGAGTACAGGAATTAAGATACATCTCTAATATATTTTGGGATTAAAATATAAATTCTATATCTCCGATTAATATCAAGTTGTTTGATGCGTTTAAAAGTTTACCAGAAATAGATGGTGGAGCTAATAAATACCTTGTAAGCTGACAGTGAGAGCCCTTAGTGTCAAGTGGGCCAAAATGCCTGGTCTCTTCCCATTTACACTCTCATCAGTCAACGTCCACATTTTCGCGTGATTAGTGCCTCATCGTTTTCATTCTGAAATAAAAATGACCCCACTCTCTCCGTCGTGGAACTCTTTGGTTCATAGCTGTTAGCTGCACAACCAAGACAGTTACCAGGTGAAATATTGTAGTACGTTGAAGATTTAAACATTCGAAATGAGTTTCCTTGTAATGAGTCGGACTACGATGCTTTGAACTCATCGGTACAACTCATCAAATTTTTCGTTTCATATTTCAATTCTTTTTATGTATCATAAATTTTAAGAGATTTTCACAGTTGTAACCTATAACTCGAGACGGAGACGAAAAACTTAATTGTTATGTACTCGGATAAAACTGAAGCACCGTAGATTTGCCCCTTGTAATCCCAACATTATTAACTTTAAACAAAACATGAATGTAATATGAAAATTAACTAGAAAGTTCTGATATATTTAAATCAAAGTTAATTGAATGCTTAAATAGGGTCAATTTGCTAACAACACAAAACTAAAGATGAAAAATTAGAAAACTTAAATGATTGCAACAGCATCACACACACACACCAGCTACTTTTCCGGTCTGGTCCGTCTGGATGATCTCACTTGAAGCACTTGGCATCTAACAAGGCCTCACCCTCGAAAGGTTCATGATCTTCGATCATCTGGCTTACATGCTCCTTCTGAGCTTCGTCATTGATGTCCACTTTCTTCCAATCATACAACTCCATGTCGTAACACTCGTCCATTATAAATTGAGGAATCTCTTGTCCACGGAAAAGCCACAAACCCTTTACCCTGAAAGGTGGCTCCGAGCCAATAACCAGCATCTTCCCAAAAGCATACTTACGAGCCAAGTCCATTCGTTGCAGGAATCCACCCACTTTGTTCAAAGTCACAAATGAGACTGTATTCTCATCATTGTACTTGTAATCACAGAACCACAGAGAGTAGCCCTCCGGATCATACATGTCCCAAAATCCTACAAAAGAAATCCACAGAAGAAATACCTTTTAGAAAAGCTGACTATATGAACACCTGTATCCATCAAAGATTGTCCCTGGTCCATACATGCCCAAATTTTAATTTTATTTTTGATATGAAAATACATATTAATATTTACCACACATAATGAAAATTTCACTTCTCGATAGATTGACATCTTCTGCTGATAACAGTTAAAAAAAAAAAAAAAGATTTGAAGAATCACCACAAGGTAAATAAGATATTTCCTTAATGAAACAATTCAAAGAATATTCAATTTTGTTTGTGAATAAATTCTAGTTGCAATTAGATTAACCAACATAGTAACAAAGCAGAAACTCAACTCACAAATGACAAGAAAGATAAATGCAACAAGGCAGAGGATGACAGAGAGAGGAATATAAGTGTGAGAGCAAAAACACATTTAACAAACTTGGCCAGGAGGAAATAAAAATCCATCAAAGGATCCCCTGACTGCAAGGTCGACGAGGAGAGAACACCATACTGACTTTGATTATCTTCTTCAACTATAACTTTAGCAAAATTTAGCATATTTCTTCAAAATGAAACAGAGCATTGTCTCCAGCAAGTTTCTGAAAAAGTACCTTTAATGGCAACCTCACGAAAGTTGGTCTTTGTGTTTGAGTACAGCCTCTTCCACTCATCCAAAATCATCTTGCTGGGAGGCAAAAGGTCAAGTGGATTCTTTGGCTTGGGCTTTGGTGCCTCTTCCTCACCAGCGTCTTCAACTTTAGGTTTTGCTGTTTCTTTTGCAGCCTCTTTCTTTGGCTCAGCCTGGGCCTTGGGTTTTGCAGGCTCTTTTGACTGCGTGGGCTTCTTCGCTGACTGAACAGGAGGGACAGATTCTGCTTGCTTTATCTCTCCCAATATCTTGCCGAAATTTGGTATGTTAACCATTGTCCAAAAGTATCTCTCAACGTGAGGGAATTCTGATGTAAAGCTCTTGGTCAGGATCCGACTGAATCCCAACGTCAAGTTACACGTCATAATGATATCAGCCAAAGTCACTGAATGGCCAACTAAGTAAGTGTTGGAAGTGAGATGTGTATTCAATGCAGCTAGAGCTCTCTTCAAAGAAGCAATTGCAGCTTCCTCAGCCTTTTCACAGATTAAAAGTAAATCATAAGCAAAATAATGAATAAAAAAGAAAGAGTGAAAGCAGAATTTAAATGGATACGGCGGCAAGTGTTGGAAAACCTGAGGAAGGTACACCGCGAAACCAACTCTTGGTATAAACCAACGCAAAATATTGGTGTCAATTTCTAATGATGAGAAATCAATCCACTGCTCAATATGAGCCTGCCAAAACCAAGAATGACAATTATAACTATCAAAAGAAAGAAGGAGAAAAAGAAACTAAAAGCAAGAAACACATTTTCAAAAGGGCAAACATTTTTTGAGTGAACAAGAAATCAATTTGTATACCAATAGATATGAACTTACATTATAAATTTAAATAAACACAAAAAATAAAAAATATTATCCACCAAAAAAAAGGAGAAAACAAGTAAACAGAATCTAGTTAAAAACCCATATTAACAGCCATCACATAACTTACAGAATCAATTAAAGACGAGCCCAACAGTGGGTTGTCAGCTTTCAAGCGTGCAACTGCAGCAGGTAAAGACAGATCACACAAAGTCTAATCTTAATAGAATATACTAAACAATCAAGTGGAGAATCTAACAAATGGCCTCACCATATCGTGCAATGGCATTACTCTCAAAGATGGGTCCATCAGGTGTTTCCAACACAGGAACCTACATATTGAGAAACTTTCAAGCAAACCAGCATATAGAACATCCATCTGGTACCCAAAAAAATATTAAATATTTCTTGCAAACCTTTCCAATGGGATTCATCTTAAGAAATTCAGGAGTTTTGTTTGTTACACCCATCTCAAAATTCTTGACCAATTCAACATTTACCCCAGTGTACTCTGCAGTAATAAGTGCTTTAAAAGCATTTTTATTGGTGTTCCCTGCATGCAAGACCTAAAAGAAGATAATAATAAAAAATAAAAAATAAAAAATACATGGTCAAGAAGATCATCAAATATATTTGCAACATAATATGCAATTACTCAGACGATGATGATAGTGATAACTGCATTTCCTCAAGAGTATATGTTTTAATCATAACAACAATAGGTAATACATTCAGGACCAGACAAAATCGATTTGATTGAGATTTTGAAAAACATGTCAATAGTCAAAATAGGGAACACAATAGAAAAATAGCCTAATGTTACAAATATATTATCACATTGTCACTGGCAATAAATCATAAATTCTATCAACATGAAACAATCAAGATTCACCTATACTTTCGTATTCCTAGGTGTAAGGTTAATGGTTTAATGAAGGGTGATGGTTTAATGACTTCAATTTTAGCACTGTTATTAAATTAGAGAAAGATAAATGAACATTTGACCTTCTTTAGTAACTTATCAATGAAAAAATTTCTTAGGTTTTATCGACCAGATGCAATGATGAAAGAATTCTGTATCTAAAATTGGCTAGTCATGCAGCCAATTCAAGTTATTCAACATACAAATCAACACAATTGCTGTCACCTGATTTGGGATCAGCCAGTACCAGAAGAGTGGCCTAGTTTTCAGCATTTGAGAATATGCCACCAATGACATAGTTTCAATTATCACTACTAACAAATAAACAAGTGCTTTATCCAGCCAAATCCCCAAATTCCAACTTTATGCTCACTGTGTCTGACACTCCAACTCCAATAATTCAAACTAAAACTACGTGCCTAACATACCTGCACTCCTACAACACATTGTAAACCAATAGATACCCATTTGCACACTGCTATAAAAATAATTGTTTCAGCAGTCACCACAATTTCAACATTTTCATTTCAAGTTTTCCAAAATGTCTGTTATCAAACATAAAGCGAAGACACTAAAGTCCCAATTTCACATTGTACATTAAATGTTCCTTCAATCACTTCAATTTTTGCTACTGAACAGCTTAAAGTTAAATAAATATGCAAAACGCAAGCTCCTAGTTACAATACAAAGCATTAAAAAGAAAGGTTCAAAGTGAGCTTACCAAAGCCATTGCTTCAGAAAGATTTTACTTCAGTTAACAAACCAAGATCTGAATCAAGTAAATGAACATTTTAATAGATATATAAGCACAAATCAATAAACAGAACAAAGAGTATAAACTAAAAAAGATCAAATTACCAAACAGCGAATCAGAGCGATTGTGTCAACGGCTTGGTCTTGCAAGGTTTAGCGAGTGTAATATTCGTGTACGGGATCTAGGGTTTAGTAGTGGAGTAACAAAAATTGAGATCCTTAATCTGTATTACGTAGTCCCTTACCTTACCCTTAATGACCAAATTACCCTTTTTGTTGATTTTTTACTATAGAGGTACTAAATTATAAATTAAATAAGCCGAATACTCACATAATAGCTCACATTTTAAGCATGATGGTTTGAAGGATCGGTAAACGAATCGACATAATAGTGCAAGCATTCATTACATTTTAAGATAATTAAAAAAATTATTCATAGATATAATTTTAGAATATAAGTATTACAACTAATTTAAAAGATAATTTTATAATTCCAATCGATAATAAAGTTTTAAAAGTTGAAAAATGACAAGTCCAACAGCCAAAGCTCAATACGACACAAGACCATATCGTATGTTGAGCCGACCTGTATAAACCAAGTGCGGCATAAATTTAGCATGAAGCGCCAAAAGGGCCAAAAGCTTCAAGCCAGGCAAACAAGGCATGGCGCGACGCCGTTAGCATTTCTAATTTTGCGTATCACAATGCAAATAAACACTTTCAATGGTATTTCAGTCATTTTGATTAGAGGTTGAGGTTGCAATCTAATTAATACAGGTGGGAAAACTATATTCTTTTTAACGAAACTACAAAAGTATAGGAGATTTAAAGGCGTTTTTACTTGTAGAATTAGAGAATAAGAATGATTAATTATATTTATGATGTAGGAAAATATTAAAAAGAATATATTAGAAATTATAGTATTTAAATCAATTCAATATTTAGTAGTTTATTAGTATTTATCTTATTTTATTAAGCTCATTTAAGTGGTATTACTAATTCTAGTTTAATTAGAAATTTAGATTATCACTCTTATTTGAGAAGGATTAGAATTAAGTTAGTTACTAGTATGTATAGGCTTATTATTAATAGTTTATTAGAATACCTTTAAGCTTCTCATCAACAATATTTAATATTTTTTATTGAAATATTTTCTTTCTTGTAAGAATTCCTGTTTTGATTTTTTAAAAACGTATGCTAGAATGATATCTAGTATCATTTCCGCACTATGTCAATTTACTTGTTAAAATAAAATAGAAATAAGAATGAAATGAGGCTCAGATAAAATCTCAAAGATACGAATATGTAATCTTTTTGGTATTATATTCTTTCTTTAGTTAATGGAAAAAAGACATCTAGGTCTCCAAGATTTGAGAAAATGATCATCAATACCCCCAAGTCTTCAAAAAGGTATACCAACCCTTTTGACTATTATATGTTTTAACTTCATTATTCTAAAAAATTTGACTTTAAAATTTTTAATAATATTTATTATAATGTAATTTATGTCATAGACTAACAATATCAAAATTATTTAATACGTTACTAAATTTAAATATGTAAATTATTATATTTATTTTAATAATATATTTTTATTGTAGAAAATTTATATAAATATTTGTATTAAATACATATTATAATTAATAAAATCTCAGATACTAATAATGTTAAAATAATTATTTTACATAATATTCAAAATAATTTAGATTTTAATACATTTATCTTAATATTATGATTATGTTTATTATACAATTTATTTCAATGTAATAAAATATATCTAATAGATTGTAAAATATTAAAATATTTTTTAAATATTGAAATTATTTTAAAATGTATATATTATTACATTTGTTTTAATGTTATATTTTTATTTATTATAAAATATTAGAGTCAATTTTTTTAGAATAATAAAAATAAAGAATGTTATAATTAAAAATAAATATTAATATATTTTTTTATTTAAGGGTGTTGGTGACTATTTTCTTAAACTTTCGGCTGTAAATGTCCATTTTCCTTAATTGAGCTTTTAAAAAAAGGGGAAACAACAAAAGCAGATGGGAAAGAAAAGCAAAATGAAAGAAAGCTTTTGGACCAGCGTAGGCCCATTTAATGAAATATGGGCTCAGATCCAAAGTATAATGGATTTGTTTGACTCATAGCCCGACCCAAAACTCAAATTTTATGTTCTTAACCGAACGGAAGGTTATGACTTAACAATATCCACCTTTTGTGGAACCGACACCCAATAGCATGTATGCCCCAACCCCACCCAAACCCATCCACCCCCCCCCCCCCCAACCCCCAAAACAAAAACCCAAAAAAAAAAACACCAAATAACATAGGTCAATTTATATGAAGTCTTAGTTCTTTTTCAAGTTAATTTTAATTTTAAATTATTTGAATAGAGATTGCCCATCAAATAAAATTATTTAGTAGTAGGGTGTAAATACACAAAATATCAACTATGTGCCCCCACTTCATGATAATTTATTATAGTAGATAAATTAAATTAACACTGAATTTAAATTCTGACATAATTCATAGGCTCTCATAAAATGGATAGTCAGTATAACCAACAACAGGATCATGAGTGTAGAATGTAGCTCTGTCATATTTATTCAGAGATGCATTAATTTCAAATCTCCTCGGTAAATCTGGATTAGCCAAAAACCAACGACCATAAGAAACAAGATCTACATGGCCCTCACCCACAACTTTGTTTCCGTCTTCCCTATAATATCCCCCGGAGACAATGAAAGTGCCACTAAAAGCCTTTCCCAAAGGCAACGAAGTACCATCGGGACCATCACATTTTTCTTGTTGGGCTTTTATCATTCTTGGCTCAATGACGTGGCAATAGAAAATGTTATATTTGTTCAATGCCCTTGCCATGTAAAGACCTAATGCCTCAGGATTTGAATCTCCACAGTCTAAATAGTCCGCAAATGGGGATAATCTTAAACCAATTTTATCAGCTCCTATTTCATTGGCGACGGCTTCAACTAGTTCTAGGGCAAATCGACAACGATTCTCGAGGGATCCGCCGTATTGATCTGTGCGATCATTCACATGATCTTTCAAAAATTGGTCTATTAGATAGCCATTTGCCCCATGGATCTCAACTCCATCAAAACCTATACAGTAAATTCAGTTAGTGGCAGAACTAGGATTTTGATTCGAAAAAACTTATAGTGTAGAATTCATAAACTTGAGCAGGTTCTAACATATGAACTGTTTTTGCTCCAATCCAAAGAGGAAGAAAAAAAAAGAGTAAATCCTTTTGATAAACTAGATCCAGCTCAGTGATTGATAGAGTGAATAGATCTATGAATGAATTTTTTATTATCAATATGCCAGATCGTGAATTAGTAACTACATTCAATCTCCAAAACATATCCCAATTGTTTTGAACTTTTTATTTCTGAAAAAATTAATAAAGCTGGGAGACTACAATAACAACCATAATAAAGAAACTAAAAACCTGAGTGACACTAAAATATAAATCTGCAAAATTAAGGGGCCAATCTTAAAAATTGAGATGAAATTAATTACCAGCCTCAATAGCATTCCTGGCCGCAATCCTGAAATCATTGACAATTTGGGGGATTTCACCTGTCCTTAGGCGCCTTGGAGGCGTGAACTCGGCAGCATTGAAGCCACCATTTGGTTGATTCTTTAATGGCTTGTCTGAAAACGAGATTGGTGCTTTACCATTTGGCTGAAAATCTGCTTAATAGACGCCAAAGAGACTTGAATTTTATTTAAAGTCAATTATCACTAAAAGAAGTAACAACAACAACAACTAACAACAACAACAACAATAATAATACTATTTTTCTGATCTAAACTCTCTCGTAGTTTTAAATATTTCGTGTTGTGTATGAACTATTATCTATGTACATTCAAAACCTATTCCCTTTTATAAACAACCAATCACCTATATGTATTTGATATAGTCAAAACTTATTTCTTTATTAATTTTAATTTATTAACAACCAATCATTTATATGCATTCGATCAAGTAAAAGATTATTTCAAGAGAGAGTAGTACTGTAATAGCTCGAGCCATCATAGTTTTGTTATTAGGTTTTGTAATGCAAAACGAGTCTGCTTATTTAGGAGGGCCTATGAATTATAAACCAATCTAGGAACACATTCACTAGTGATGTGAGATATTATATACTTCCCCCTTAAGGGCCTCGCATCCTCGTGTAGATCATTGGAAACTAATCAAAATGAAACCATATCGTAATCATATCAATCCACACATGAGGATGCGAGTTCTCTTATACCAATTGTACCAACTCAATTTCAACAACTAAGTAAAAATTATCTGCTTTGGGCATAAAAGATTATATGCATTCGATCAAGTAAAAGATTATTTCAAAAGAGAGTAGTAATGTAATAGCTCGAGCCATCACAATTTTGTTATTAGGTTTTGTAACGCAAAACGAGTCTACTTATTTAGGAGGGCCTATGAATTATAAACCAATCTAGGAACACATTCACTAGTGATGTGAGATATTATATACTTCGCCCTTAAGGACCTCGCATCCTCGTGTAGATCATTGGAAACTAATCAAAATGAAACCATATCGTAACCATATCAATCCACACATGAGGATGCGAGTTCTCTTATATCAATTGTACCAACTCGATTTCAACAACTAAGTAAAAAATGTCTGCTTTGGGCGTACAACCCATCTTGGTTTTGTTATTGGACTTTATGACCCAAAACATGTCTATGTAATTAGGAGAGTCTATCACCTATAAGTTAGTCTAGGAACTCACTTGCTAGTGAATGTAGGATATTATAAGTAGTGGGGTCTTTTAATCCAAAAGCTAATTTATGGAAAGAGGTTTTCCATTAGACTAATAAATTACTCATCAGTTGCTTCCACAATCGATGTGGTATAACCATAAAACATCCTATCATATTTTATTTTTTCTTTTTACTCTTAATCGAAAATATTAAATATCTGAATGATATTACATTGCCATATTTATTTGTACAAATTAGGATTTCTAATTTTGTTAAAGCAGCAAAACTCCCCACCATTAGAAATATTTTGTCGGCTATCAATGTTTTCGTTAGCTCCTTGAAATTTTGCAAAAATAACCATTGGTCTAGTCACTTTCTGGTCATGACCATTTGAGAAATTAGAGACATATCACCTTCACTAGTCTAGCTAGACACGGCATCCTGCAGTAATTACATTAGACTCTATTAGGTTTGTTTAAATTAGTTTATTTATCTCTGTCCTTTCAGTTTTACTTAAGTTTGTATTTGTTTTCAGATAATTTCGATTGTTTTCTCAGAAAGCAAACAAAATGTTTGTTCCCTTACATGGTATTCCCCTCAATTCTCAAACCTTTTTGGTCCAAGCACGAGAAAGTAAGAATGTTAGTTTTTCAACTCATTGATGAAAAAGTCAAAATGTTTAACTTCACCTAATAAAATTACTTTAATTTCAACTGGAAAATATTTATGATATATATGGAGTGCACGTCATTTTCTTTAGACTTTCTACATTCTTTTTTTTTTCCAAAGAATATACTTAATTTATGGACCTTGATGAGTTATATTCATGTACGTAAGCTAAGATTTCGTCCTCCTAATTAATCCACTCTTCAAGAAAACTGATGAATCACACTCACAGGCCATATGTTTTACATGAAAAATACTGGAAAAGGACGACTACACTTTTATAATTTGGTGAAATAGTTAAGTATGTCTCCTTGTTTTTAACAAATAGTTTACGAGAAATTCTTTTTGGGATATATGTTTAGACTAGTACAATTTGAGCCACTACAAACAAATAATATAATTATACGAAAAGGATTTTTGTGACCAATATTTATAAAATGCGAGTTTCCATGACAATTTTATCAGATTATGAGAGTTTTGTTATCCTTTCCTTTGAAAATAATAACAACTAATAACAAACCTCGATTTGAAATTCAGCCAGCATGCCAAAGTTGAGAAAAGAAGATTCCACCTTTGGCTTGAACTTCAGCAACAATTGGTTTCCACGCTTCAACTTGCTCTTTTGTCCATATACCGGGTGTATGCTTATATCTTATTTATAACAAATAAAAAAAACACTCATGAAATGTAATTTGAAAGTAAAAAGTCGGTTTCAGTTATGAAGGTTTCCAATTACTATGTTCTAACAAAAAATTGTTGTTTTGAGTAGGCAAAATTACTTAAATTCTACTCGTGAAGACAAGATACCAAAATGTCCTGTATCTGGGGGTTCGGGATTCATTTAATAAATGGACTGAACTCAAATCTATCATAATTTAACCTAAGTCTAGCATTCGACACGAATTCAATCCACCAACTCATAATACCACCCCTAGGTAAAATTACC
This sequence comes from Citrus glauca, assembly GCA_029633175.1. Classification (NCBI taxonomy): domain Eukaryota; kingdom Viridiplantae; phylum Streptophyta; class Magnoliopsida; order Sapindales; family Rutaceae; genus Citrus; species Citrus glauca. The sequence continues at coordinate 25,262,639 of JAQOOD010000003.1, read as the reverse complement.
TGAATATTACCAGGAAGACAAAACATCAAAACTCCTTTTTTGGTGCATGTAATTTTGTTTTAACATTTTCTTACTTTCAAGAAACAAATACATAAAGGTTGCAAGTAAGTATATTACCCTCGACCGGTTTCAGAAACTACAGAGGCTTCAGAAATGAGAAAGCCACCTTCGGTGGTCCTTTGAGAGTAATACAAGATTGCATGCGGTTGAGGAATATAATCATATGATCTCATTCTGCTCAACGGCGCCAAAACAATTCTGTACATATAACATGCAAACCAATTGAACAATAAATGAAACAATGCCAATTACTATTGAAGATCAACCAGAACAAATAAATTTTAAAAATAAAGTTACCAATGAGAAAGATTGAAACTGCCCATCTTGTATGGAGTGAGAAGAGGAATAATATCATTATTGTTCTTCTCTTCTTGTTGATCTTGTTGGGGAAAAATCAGGTTTTTAAAATTTTTTATAAAACCTATTAAGGACCGCTCTCATATAATATATAAGAACACGTAATCTAGAAATCGTACCTTGAAAATCCGAGTTGACTTTTTCTGCTAAAGTGATTTGGGCTCCTGGATCACGATCTGCCACCACCACTCTTGGTAGATCACGATCCACCACCACCACGCCTGTTAGAACACGATCCGTCACCACTACGCTTGTTGGATCACGAACTGTTATCGATGATCTTCTAGGTTATGACTCAGGTTCGATCTGCACTTAACGTGTGGGCGCCTTTATCACTACCAAAGCAACTAGCACGAGAAAATTTTTCTCTCAACAATAGAGAGAAAAATCTTATTTTCAGATTTGTGTAAAGTGGCTTCTTTTTTTCTGTTGAGAAAATAAGCCTTTTATATCTCCCTTTTAGTGAAACCCTAGGCTCCAAATTAAACTCACGTTATTTACTTTTCCAATAGGGGACCCACCTTGTAAAATAACATAAGGCCCCTTATACAAAAGCTAATTAAATGAAGCCTCTCACTAAATGATATATTTAGGCTTTTGACCCAAATTGCTAGTTATCTTGCTTATTCGTCCAGTAGTGGTGCAGTCAATTAAATGAGCTAACCCGGGGATCATTTGGGAACATACAATAGTGGCTATAATAATTAGGCATGTAATAAAACTAGCCCAATTATTTAATTTCAAATCTACTCCACTAAAAAATTGGAACTGACTTCCATAATTGTATGCTCGAATAATAATTCGTCCCAAGCCACATTGATTTCTTTACTGCACAATCCTTTGTACCACATCGTTAATTAAATTGATATTTCAACTGTCCAATCAATTTAATAACATCTTATTCCTTGATCCTTACTGGTTTTCTCTAATGATCATTTTCAACATACTAAATATGTTGACACACTCTGGCCAGAGAATTCTATGATCAAGTACCGAAAACCTATCAAGAGATGTGTTGTACAAATTCTATATTGTTAATCTATAACTCCAATACTCATAATTGTTCCCACCAAAATACCGGGTAATCTTGACCACAAAGATGTGTCGTGCCCATTGGAAACTCAAATGGAATAACAATCACAATCATGAAATCATAATTAACTCAAGATTAAGATTACAGTAAAATCAACGTCTATGAGATTTAATAAGTCTGACAGTTATTATAAAGTTAATTAAATCTCATATGTGATCCAATTCAATATAGTCGTACTACATCAATAAATTCATACATGATTAAGACAAATCATTCAATGAATTTATTACAGTTTATACCTAAATAAAGTGCCCAACTTTATTTATCAATTGCGAACTAAATTTATTTAATCATAAGATAACTTCTATTTATGTCTTCTGTGAATCCACATGGTGATCACATAAATACATATAATATGATTAAATGGACTTTAACACAAATATAAATGCAATTAAGATATTTGAATAAAATACCTCATTAATTTTATTAATCAGAAAAATTGTTTATTACAGTTAAATAAACACATATGCTTTTAAAGAGCATAATTTCCCAACAGATCTCGGTGTGTTATTTTGTCCCTCCAGGTTTCCATGTTGTAAGGCATATGACTTTTGATTCTTAATTTCTTTCTCTATTGAAACTGAACTAGAATGTAGATCCAGTTGGATATAATGAAACTGACAGTTACAAGGTATACGACTTGAAAGGTTTCCATGTTGTAAGGTAAATGACTTGTGACATATATATAGTGCAAGCAATAGAGTTTTTATATGGTATACGTATACACATGTGGTCATGATTAATCTGGAAAAACAATAAAGTCACGTTTAGTGTGATAGGATAGAATAGGACGAAATGGGATTATTTAATACTATTTTATTTTGTGTGGTGTAGCCTAGGATTGAATTATATTACAAATATATTGTCATATAATAACAGAAATAGTGAACTTTTCACAACATGTCCAAATTCATCTTGAAACAAAAAAATGTCCTGGTTCGTCTTTGTCATCAAATGGACAACAAAGTTATCCAAAAATGACATATTTAACCATAGGGAGTTGGTATTATATACCCCTTGGACCACTCACTCTGAAACATACTAGCATTATAATCCTATATATTCGTGTTATTACAACTTTGTTTCCCCCAAAGATTCAGGTATTTTAATTCTGGGCCACATTGCAAATTTAATTTCAGAACTTGGATCCGAATGTAGGATTCCTGATGCTTTCAAATATATATAATTAGTTTGGAGTTGATTTCTCTCCTACTAGTTTGTGATTAGAGCAATTATATCCCTTCAAGTTTGTTAAGGTTAAATTCTAGTGAGTTTTAGCTGAATTTTGATTGTACATATTTTAGTTGAATTGTACCATATTAAAAATATATATATCTTTTGGACCAGAATGTAATTCTAATTTAGTTTATATTTTTGTCAAAGTTAAACTCGAAAGGTTCCAAATCAGACTGTTGCTTTGTGGAACATTTTGCTTATGAAAGGACTATTACAGCCAATTTCTCATTATTCATGGATGTGCTCTACATTTAGCCATACCTCAAGGGTGTTTAAGCAGATATTTATTTGAGTTGAGTTAAGGTTTGTGCTAGATTTCAATATGGATACTACTTCGTAGCCCCCACATTTTGCTGCAATTGACTAGCATAACGCAGTAGGGCTGGGTATTTCATTTTGATTCGATTTTGTTCGAACCAAATCAAACTAAACTGATTATGGCAGTACCATTCGGCTCTTTGGGCTATAAAAAACAAATGTTTCATAAATCTCTGAACTAACTAGTTTTTGTTTGGTCCGGAGGGAAAAATTGAAAATGGATTTTATGTTAATTGATATAAGTTATTATTAATGTGTTAGTATAATTTATTTTAATTTATTTATTTGTTGGTGCTTGGCTCATTATTATGCATGTGGAAGTGGATGTGTGTTCATAACTTGGTATGGAGTTCTAATATTATTAGAAATAAGCTGAAGAATCAAGAAACGATGAATATCGACGACAAATTGGCAATGAAACTTTGAAATTTGTTTTATATATGATTCTATGTTGCTTCTTTCTTGCTTTCATTTATTGTTGGATTTATAATTTGTAGTAGATTTTTAGACTATGTAAATTTGTTTCATGTTAGACTTTATTATATTAATTTATTGGACTTTATTTTGTTTATTATTTAAGATCGTTATTGTTGTAATAGTATATTATTATAATATTATTTTTTTATTGAATATACATAGTAAAATTACTAGAATTAGGTTAAACAAAACAAAACCAAACCGAACCATAGAATCAAACCAAACTGAACTGAATCAAGTTGGTTCGGTTCTAGTATTTGGTTCATATTTGATTTACAAAATCCTGTTTGCAGTGATTGAACTTGCTTATCAAACTAACAAAGTCAAACACTCCCCTGGACCTTGAACAGATTGAACAAGATGCTTGACTTGAAGATTGAAACCAGAAACACTCAAGTCATGTAACAAGAACAATTAACAGATTTTAAATAAACAAGGTAATGATCACAAACCTAAGATTATCCAAACAGAAACAAGAAACCCGAGTGATTAACATGGTTCAGCACTACCAAGAATGGTGCAACCCACATCCACGGGAGCAGCATTTCTGGGTCATCTTGACAATTTGATATTACCTAAAATTATTCTGATTTAGATATAGTTTAGGATGAAATTTTGTTTGAAAAAGTTTCTTTTCTTTTCTTTTTTTTTCCCGCTTCACTCTAATTCAAATTAGGTTGTTGAGAGGTAAGAAAATGATCAACAAATTAATATATTTATTAATTGAGGTGAGAATAATTATTGGTTAATTTGGAAAGGCTGGTCATCGTGTTATGGAGAATAAGGAGAGGATATCTAATTTATGATAAGTTATTGCTTGTTTTAAGGATTTCATTTACAGTGGGATTATTTGCTGGAATAAATCCCTAACTTCTAGGGTGTTAGTTGCATTGTTTGACGTTTTCTTTGTTACTTACCACAATGCTTTAGTTGTGCATTAGTGGGCTGTTATTTCTCTTTTTCTGTTACTTTGTAAGGCTATTTAAGCCAAGTTCATCGGTTGAATAAAGTAAGCAATTTTCAAATTGTTTAGAGTTCTTGACTTACAATTTCTTATGCGATCATTAATTTCCTAAAATTTGGTATCAGAACCCCCCACTGGGGCTTGAGAAAAGAAAGCGGCAGTCTTTCAACGTGATTTTAAAACACAAAAGAAAGAGAAGAGATGATGAGTGAAGAGAAGAATTTCGTGCAACCTGCCATACCGCGTTTCGATGGTCACTATGACCATTGGAGCATAATTATGGAAAACCTCTTGAGATCAAAGGGGGTATTGGAGTTTGATTGAAACTGGTTATCAAGAACAGAGGTAAGAGTGGTGTTGTCCGAGGCGCAACAGAAGCAATTGGAGGATTTGATGGTGAATGACCTCAAAGTCAAGAATTACTTGTTTCAGGCTATTGACAGGATAATTCTTGAGCAAATCCCGGAGAAACGTACCTCGAAACAAATATGGGATTCGATGGAGAAGAAGTTCGAGGGGAATGCTCGGGTAAAGCGCTCGACTCATCAAGCATTGAGGAGAGATTTTGAAATTCTAGAGATGAAAGTAAGTGAAACATTACAAAATATTTTGCTCGTGTCATGAGTGTAGCAAATAAAATAAGGAGTAATGGAGAGCAGATAAGGGATGTAACTATTATGGAAAAGATTCTTAGGACTTTGACCGAGAAATTTAACTATGTTGTTTTCTCGATTGAAGAATCTAAGGACATTGATGCACTCACAGTTGATGAACTACAAAGTTCACTCATTGAGCATGAGCAGAAGTTTCATAGGAGCAATGGCGAGGAGCAGGAATAGAAAGTAACTATGGATGAAAGAAATGGAGGTAGAGGTCGAGTCAGAGGTAGGGGAAGAGACAGAGGTTGAGAAGCGTTCAACCAGAAAACTGTTGAATGCTACAAGTGCCATAAGCTTGGCCATTTTCGATATGAGTGTCCAGATTGGGAAAATGAGGCTAACTATGCTGAATTAAATGAACACGAAGAGATGCTCCTGATGTCATATGTCGAGATGAACGAGAAGATATTTGGTTCTTTGATTCATGCTGCTCAAACCACACGAGTGGGAAAAAGTCTGCATTTTGTGAGTTGAATGAGACTTTTTGACAAATGGTGAAACTGGGAAATAATACCAAAATGAGTGTGCTTGGGAAAGGAAAGGTGGAAATGCATATCAATTGCAATAATCTTGTAATCACTGATGTTTTCTACATCCCAGAGCTGAAGAATAATCTCCTAAGTATTGGACAAATTCAAGAGCATGGTCTTGCAATCCTGATTCAATTAAGAAAGTGTCGCATATATCATCCAGAGAGAGGGCATATTATCTAGCTCGAAATGACAATCAACAGAATGTTCATATTAACAGCAAATTCTCAGTCCGATAAGGAGAAGGCTATTGTAAATAAAGCCTCTATACAAAGAATAGAGTAGAGCTGAAAATACAAAAGATAAAGGAAAGAGGAAGTGCTGAATTGATTCATTTATTCATTAATCAATAGCATTTATAGAGGCAATTACACCAACTGATAAAGCATGAAACCGAGCACTACATAACGTGCAAAACAAATTTTCCTAAAAAATAGAACCACATGCTTTTGAATAGAACACTTGTGCTACCAATAACCAATTAAATAACAAACTCCTATTGACTAGGACTCAACATAAGCTAAATTGATTTTATTTAAGACTTGGTCATGTGACCTACCACACGTGCTACACACAATCAAACTTTAACACCCTGTCTTAACCTGAAGAAATTAGTTTACATACACCAAATTTTAATGCTCTCTTTTAAACAACTTCGGCTTCCTTTGAAGAGCAAATGCCAAGCATACTTTGAAGTTTCATAAAAACTGCAGGTTTTAGCGGTTTAGTCAATAAATATGTCAATTGATCTTCACTCCTGCAAAATACCAAATCAATAACACCATCCTTACATAAATCACAGAAGAAGTGAAACCTCACATCTTTTTCTATGGAGGACTGGATTTTTTGAGAGTTTCATTGCAGAAACAATAGATCACAGTTGGTCCTTGCTGCTGGTTGTGTAAAGTTTCAAGTAACCTTCTCAGCCAAATAACTTCACATGAACTTGATGCTGCAGCAACAAACTCAACTTCGATTATTGACAAAGTCACTATTTGTTGCTTTTTAAAAGACCATACAACAACTCCAAAATTCAACATAAATACTACTCCAGATGTGCTCTTTCTATCATCAATATCTCCAGCATAATCGCTGTCTGAGAACCCAATCAAGTTTGAATTTTCACCATTTTTGTACAAGATTCCAAAATCTGCAATGCCTTACACATAGTGAAAAATTCTCTTTGTAGCTAAGAGATGAGCTTCAGTGGGATTCTCCATGTATCTACTAATTAAACTGACAGCATGCATAATATCTGGTCTTGTTGATATCAAATAAATAAGACTCCCAACAATTTGTTTGTAAAGAGTAGCATTCACCCTTTTTCCAACTTCATTCTTTGAGAGTCTCATCCCATACTCTGTTGGAGTTGAAACCGAATTGCAATCCTTCATTATGAATCTGTCAAATTTCTAGAGCATATTTTTTTTTTTTAGAAAAAGGATTACAGTACTTCAATGCCAAGAAAACAATGCATCAACCCCAAATCAGTCATATCAAATTCAATCATCATAGATTTCTTAAAATCATTAAGCATGGCTATGTCATTACTAATGTAAATGAGATCATCAACATATAAACACACAATTAATATTTTCGTATCACCTCTATATTTAATATATAATGTGTGTTCATAAAAGCATTTAAGAAAACTTTCCTTAGTAAAGAAAACATCTATATGACTGAACCACGCTCTCGATGCTTGCTTCAATTCGTATAATGCTTTCTTTAATTTGTATACCTAATTCTCATGACCTTGCCTCACATATCCAAGAGGCTGATCAGCATACACCTCTTCTTTCAATTTGCCATGCAAAAATGTTGACTTTACATCCAACTGATAGATATGCTAAGAATTATGTGTGGCCATGGATAACACCAAGCGAATAGTGTCAAGCCTTGCAACTGAAACAAACGCCTCTTTATATCAATACCATGTTCTTGTTTGTACCCTTTTGCAACGAGACGAGCTTTGTACTTGTCAATTCCACCACGATCAATTTGAAGAGTTTTAATTATTTTCCCTGTTTCATTCTCAACACGAGCTTTGAAACTTTTAAATATACCAAAAACTTTTGATTTTTCCTGCAAAAAATACACCGATGTTTTTTGAGTATAATCGTCAATGAAAATAATTAAATACTTTTTACGTCCATTAGATGATGGTTTTATCGGCCCACAAATGTCAGAATAAATCAACTCCAAGACATTTTTTTGCTCTCGATGACTTTCCTTGAGGGAATTGAGAATGATGTTGTTTGCTAACAACACATTCTTTACAAACTTGAGAGGGAATGGTGATTTTAGGAAGAACCATGATCATATTTTTTTGTTGGAGAGTTTTTAGTCCACCAAAATTCAACTGGCCATAGCGAAAGTGCCAATGCCATGAAGGATCTTTTACTTCAACCATTAAGCAAGATTGTGCACTATTAATCTTCAATGAAAACAACTTGTTTGAATTCATTTGAACAACTGCAACAACTCCTCTAGAAGGGTCATATATTTCACAAGCATTGTTTTGAGTGGTTATTACATAACCCTTTTCTTGCAATTGACCAACACTTAACAAATTACTTTTCAAGTCAGGAACATAGAAAACATTGGAAATTATTTCTACAAAACCATTCTTGGTTATAATTTTAATATCACCCTTTCCCATTATTTCAACAATAGAAAAATCACCAAAACTCACTGTAGAATGAAAGTCTTTATTTAAGGAAGAAAAGAGTGACTTAGTTCCACACATATGGTTGATGCAGCCTGTATCCACATACCACACATATGACTCAAGTTCTTTATTGAATTGAACAACCATCAACAAGGTTTCCACTTCTTTCTTTTTATAAAATTCGATTTCTCTCCCTTTTATTTGTCGTTAGGCAATTTTGTATAGCATTCAGAACGATAGTGACTAAATTTATGACATCTAAAGCACTCTATCAAATTGATGATTTCAGCCTCTACCTTTGTTTTGGAAATCTGATTGGTCTTCATCATCTCTAAAATTGCCTCATCTGTCTCTACCTCTACCTCCATCTCTATTTCCTCGTCCTGCTCTTCCTCTTCCTCTACCTCAATCTGCTTATCTATTCGGTGATGTAAAATTTTTGTTAGTTGAAGCCTTTAGAGCTTGCTCTTCCTTGTCTTCCCTGGAGAATTTCTGGTCATGAACTAGCAAGGGTCCCCGCAACTCATCAATTGAAAGTTCATCAATTGCTTTTGATTCTTCAATGGAACAAACAACTTAATTAAATTTCGAAGTCATTGAGCGAAGAATTTTTTCTATTATTGTAACATATGTCATCGTTTCTTCATGAGTTCGTATTTTGTTTACAATTGCCATTGTCCGAGAGAAATACTCTATGACTGACTCTCCTGATTTCATACGAAGTAACTGGAACTCATTACGAAGTGCTTGAAGCTACTGCCTCTTAAGTCTTATTGACCCTTGATACTTTTTCTTCATGGAATCCCATATCATTTTGGAGTTGTCTTTGCAAAGAATGGTGTCTAAGATTGAACAATCAATTGCTTGGAATAGGTAATTCTTTGCCTTTGAATCTTTTAGCCTCTGCCCTTCAATTTCTGTTTTATGCACATCCGTCACTACCGTGCCAGTTGTTGGTTCTATTATGCCTTCAGAAACTACTTGCCATTACTCTTTAGACATGAAGAAATTCTCCATCAACATGCTCCAATAATCATAGTGACCATCAAAGCGTGGAATTGCAAGTTACACGAAATTGTCAGAGGCCATCGTCCTTAACTGATGTTTTCTTAACCTCGCTCTGATACCATTGTTGTAAATAAAGCCTCTGCACAAAGAATAGAGTAGAGCTAAAAATACAAAAGATAAGGAAAGAGGAAGTGTTGAATTGATTCATTTATTCATTAATCAATAGCCTTTATATAGGCAATTACACCAACTGATAAAGCATGAAACTGAACACTACATAACATGCAAAACAAATTTTCCTAAAAAACAGAACCACATGCTTTTGAATAGGACACTTATGCTACCAATAACCAATTAAATAACAAACTCCTATTGACTAGGACTTGACATAAACTAAATTAATTTTATTTAAGACTTGGTCATGTGACCTGCCACACGTGCTACACACAATCAAACTTTAACAAAGGACAATTGTTTTCATACAACTGCATCAGATCTAGCTCACCTTCCGCATTGCAGGTATGGACATTTAACCTATAAAGGCTTCAGAACACTACAACTTTAGAAGATGGTTCACGGTCTATCACAATTTCCTACATCAACTATGACTTGTACTGACTGCATGGTGGGGAAACACCATAAAGACCCTATTCCCAAAAAGAGCACATGGAAAGCCACATACACTTAGACATTTGCGGTCCAATCTTTCCAATGTCAAATAGTAAGAAAACATATTCTTTGTGCTTCATAGATGACTTTATGAGAGAAGCATGGATATATTTCTTGAGTGAGAAGTCTGAAGCTTCAATATGTTTAAGTGTTTTAAGAAGCTTGTTGAAAATGAAACTGGTTTTCCCATTAAATGCCTACGTACTGATAGAGGTAGGAATTTAATTCTCAAGATTTTAATGAGTTTTGCAAGCAGCATGGTATTAAGAGACAATTAACAGCAGCATACACTCCACAACAAAACGGAATGGCAGAATGGAAAAATCGGACTGTGATGAATAGGGTAAGGAGCATGCTGCCTGAGAAGAAGATGCCGAAGAACTTTTGGCCCGAGGCTGTCAATTGGACAATTTATTTACTAAATAAGAGTCCCACATTCGCTGTAAAAGATGTAACACCACATGAAGCATGGAGTGGGGTAAAATCGACGGTGGAGCACTTCAAGGTCTTTGGATGCATCTCACATGTCCATGTCCCTGATGCAATAAGGACAATGCTAGATAACAAGAGTTTTGTATGTATTCTGTTGGGTGTCAGTGACGAATCAAAGGCATATTGATTATACGATCCTATCTCAAAGAGGATTGTAATAAGTCGAGATGTCATTTTTTAAGAGAAGAAACAATGGGACTGGGATAAGAGTTTTGAGGAACAAATCTTGGTGGATCTAGAATAGGAAAATGATGAGAGTTATTCTGACTTAGCTGATGATTTGATAATAGTGAAGGAGGCAACAATGCAGATATGAGAATGGTGAATGATGAGCCGAATTTAATCATTTCAAGCACATCAACAGAAGTTAATGATGAAGGAGGAGTCAAAGTTGATGAAACTTAATTTAAGCAGATAGTGGGAAGTCTCATGTACCTCACCACCACTAGACCTGATATGATGTTCATTGTGAGTTTAATTAGTTGTTACATGTCTAAGCCTACAGAGCTATATCTGCAAGCAGCTAAAAGAGCTCTTAGGCACTTGAAAGGCACAATAAACTATGGGATACTATACAAGAAGGATGGAGCTGAAGAGCTTCTTGTATTCACTAATAATGCTTACTCCGGGGATGTCGAGGACGGGAGAAGCACCTCGGGATATGTATTTTTAATGAATTCTGGAGTTGTGTCCTGGTCGTTAAGGAAGCAACCACTAGTCACATTATCAACCACTGAGGCTGAATTTGTGGCAGCTGCAGCCTGTGCTTGTCAGGCTGTTTGGATGAGAGAATCTAGAGAAGTTGGGATGGAAGCCAAAATGTAGCACCACAATAATGTGTGACAGCAGCTCAGCTATTAAACTCTCCAAAAATCCAGTCATTCATGGAAGAAGCAAGCACATAGATGTGTGATTTCATTTTCTTCGAGATTTGGTTAAAGATGGTGTTATCGAGCTAGTCTTTTATGGTGCAGATGATCAATTGGCTAATGTGATGACTAAGCCTTTGAAGTTGGAAGATTTTCTGAGATTGAGAGAGATGCTGGGAGTGTATGAAGTGACTGTTAAACTAAGTACTTGAAAGTGCATAGTTTAAGGGAGGGAATGACAAGTTATTGCTTGTTTTAAGAATTTCAGGTGCAGTAGGATTATTTGCAGGAATAAATCCCTAACTTTTCGGGTGTTAGTTGCATTGTTTGACATTTTCTTTGTTACTTGTACCACAATGCTTTAGCAGTGCATTAGTGGGCTGTTATTTCTCTTTTTCTGTTAGTTTGTAAGGCCATTTAAGCCAAGCTCATCAGTTGAATAAAGTAAGCAATTTTCAGATTGTTTAGAGTTCTTGACTTGCAATTTCTTTTGTGATCATTAATTTCCTACAATTTTTTGGAGCTCATTCAACTTCGCATTTTGTCATTCCTCTCATTCAAAAAAGTGCACTCTCTAAAACATGGAAACAGGCACGACATAGATTTCCATTTCTGGTATTTGATTCAAGGTCTCTTCATCGTGTTACTGTGCAGTGTGAGAAAGGAAAGGAAGCACAAATTCAGAAAGTGATGTTATGGGATGTGTTCAACTATATGGAGGAAACTTTGCATAGCCGCCAGAAGGAGATGATTGGTATAACAAGTTTCATACTTACGTGATTAGTATAGCTACACTTTTTTGAGGATTCGAGTCATTCATTGACGAATGAGTTTGCTATGAGATTGAAAGTGATGTGAAATGGATATGAAACTTAAAGTTCAAAATTGGGCAAGACTGTAGAACAAGTTGCGTGCTCTTTGAAATTGTTAACTATCTTGGCATTAAATGGCTGTAAGCTGGAGTTATGAGCAAGTTCGTTGTTTCCTTCTTTGAGACAGTTACGTTCGTCGTCAGCTAATACAGATGATCATGTTGTTAAGAATTTACTTGGTGGGTGTGCTTTGCTTGAGGTTATAATTTTTGATGATTGCAGAGGGTTAAAAAGTCTCGAGTTAGCTGGTCTGAGTAATTGAGATCAAGATATGGAACAATTGTCATGATCTTAAACTGCTGGTGATCAAAGAATTGAGTGTCCATTCGATTGAAACAAAATTGAAAATTTAGTTCTGAGATGAATATGGAAATGTATATCTCTTCTTACAAAGAATCGAGTACCTGCACCCATGTACCCAAATTTGAGTCCATTGGTCGTGCCAATGGATTCTTAGCCCATCGCTAACGTGGTAGCTCTATTGAGACTTGAGAGATATTAAAAAATTAGATAGTGCAAGTTGCGATTTAGTTTCCTCTAATATTTTAATGTTATTAAGCATATACAATCTCTTAAAAATAAGTTTAAAAAAGATATATTTTTTATTAATTTATTTTCACATCCGGATCCAGATCTTTTAGATCCTTGCAGTTTCGGACTGGATCCGAATTTAATTGCCATTCTTAGTACTTGGAGGAACTGTTAATTGAAGTAAACATATGGTGAAAAGTCAAATTGATATTGGACAACTTGAAAAACTACATTTTGGAAAGAATATAAAGTTCTCATTCTATTGAGACAGATCCACAACTATATTGATAACATCTTGCACGGCAACACTCAATACTTCAATAGGACGTTATGACAATGTTCAAATACTTGTAATTATTACAGAAGGGGAAATGTTGAATTTGCCTCCTTTTTTTCAACAATCAAATTGGTCAGAAAAATAAAACTAAATGAGATTAAATTAAATTTTTTCTGATAATAAGAAAGCAAATAACAAAGAATATGTAAGAAGAGACATACCTTTCCGACTTAACTTTTTTTTAACATAATACGAATGAGTGTCCATATTTTCATAACACAAACAAAGATCAATCTTCGACATCAGAAGTGCTGAAGGACAATAAATCATCCAAATAAAATAAAATACGCAAATCAGAAGTCCATAAAGCATAATGCTAGCAAAATGTAATCAGTTACTTAAATAGCTGAGTCGTCCAAATTTTTTAATGTGGTTTTTTAAAAAAATAAGATTGATTTCAAGAATTTATATTTTTTCAAATGAACGGACTACATTTTTAGTTCTAGAAAAAATATGTAATTCTCTTGACTTGGTAGTTATTCTTAAATAAATATCGTAATAATAATGTTAGAAAATTGCATGATAAGTTTCTATTTATAAGGCATAATGTGGGGTGAGACCTACTTGATAAGTGAAAGTTCATAAGTGATTCGGACTCCCCTCCGTAATCGCTTTGTAATAGCATATTTATAAGCTCAAAATAATGCTCGGATAGTTGGGAAATTGACACTTAAAACAAAGCCGTGGAGTTGCGAAAGTTCAAAGAAATTCACCTGTCTCACATGAAAAAAATGGCTAAAGCACAAGTAGTATATCTATTATTACTCAATTGTGAATGGTTAAGATTATAAACATAAAGGCCTTCTCTTGCGTGCCTGCTTGACTTTCACATTTTTTAGCAATATCATTGATACCTCCAAATGTGAACAGTATGCAGGGAGCCTATAGTGGAACCATTCAGAGAAAAACAGAGACATTCGTATTGGATTCAAAGTAAAACAGAGACATTCATATTGGACTCCGATATTGCATTTCTTCCTTTCTCGTATTGATAAAAAGATTTGGACTTGTTGAAACAAAACAGCAATTGACAACTGTACCAGGAAGAAATCAGAAATGGCTTTCAACAATCTGGACTTCTTTGTTTCTCCTTCACTGGTCCAACGTGACTCCAAATGAACCCAAGAAATACAAATCTGAATAATGCGGTTTGCAGCAATAAGTATCCAAAATATAAAAGAGATATTAGATTAAAAACGAAACGCATCTAAATGATATTAAACGAACATAAATTGATTGGAGCACCGGACTTACATGAGAAAAGCAAATACGGCATATCTCTTACGAAAAGATGGGGAAAACGAAGAACTTCGTTGTTCATCCTCATCAGAGCTGCGAACACTATCAGTAGTTGCAGTCATGTCAGCCTTATTATCAAGAAAGTCATCATGCAATTTGCCATGTTGTGCGCATTCTTCTTCATTGCTGGCAGCAAATTTGAGAGTAAAGGTGTTGGTTTTGGCCTGGTCGGGATTTGCATACACTGGATTCACCCCACAACATTTCACCTTGTGGCCTTTTCCACCATGGCTAATAAAGAAGTGGAATGAAACAGCTGTACGGCGGTCCCCTTCTGGTAGTCCAATATCCCAACAGTGATCAAATCCAAGTATGACATGATCCGAGTTGATAGCCGCGCTATCAACCAAGATGAAAGAGTGATCAAACAACTCGCAGAACTGCTCAAAACTGTATTTACACCCGACTCTGAAATAACAGCTTTCATCAGCATCAGAACCTCCAACAAATTCAATAACAGCAGAAAGAGCAAATCCAATAAGGTATTTGTTACAGCAATGCTGTGGCAGTTGAATAGTTATTGAAGATCCTAAAGATTGATTCCCGAACCAGTCTGGAATTGCTCGTCCAGGTAAACAAATGCTGATTCCACGCGATTCATCAATTCCCTGTAATATTAAAATCATGATTACAGATGCTTCTAGTGTACTGGTCGAGTGATTATCATGCAGCTTTATTCCACGGGTAACTAGAATTTGAATCTTAAGAAGGTAGAGGTTAAAAATTTGTTTGGAGTTTGCGCCCCTCACTACCTCTAAAATTCATGATTTCAGATGTAATTGAGAACACAGAGAGAGAGAGAGAGAATTGTTTACCTTTTGATAGAATAGTCTCAGAGATACTGTTGCCAAATGATGAATTCTTTTCTGCATTTCTGCCCAAATACTTTTGTTGTTTGCTTTTTCATTCAGTTTGAGGCAATTAGCAAATATAAAAATCCGTCCATAGATGCATATTTCCTGGGAACCATCGGACATTGTGTGCCATTTAGTACTGAAATTTTGATCTTCTAGACACGATGGAAGCTCCGGCAAAGATCGGAGCCGCCTGCAATTTTGAGCATTTAACCTCAGCAAGCCCCGTGGAAGCTGTGGTATTGGCTGAAGCATGTTGCAATCTAACAAGTTAAGCTGCCTCAACCGAGAAAGTTGGCCGATACTTGTAGGTAAAATCTCAATTTTACTTCCACTTAGGTCTAACACCTCCAATGAGGATAGACAGTCAATATCTTCTGGGATTTCTTTTATCTCACAGCCGCTTAATTGTAGCCGTTCCAATGAAGAAAGTTTGCTGATTCTTGTAGGCAGTGCCCAACCGCTGCATTTGAGTTCCGAGCAACCTATCAAACTCAACTGCCTAAGCCCTTGTAGATTTTCAAATGACGGTGGCAGCTCTTTAACTCCCGTCCTCTCTAAATCGAGTGTTTCTAAGAGTTCCATTTTCTCCAAGATTTCAGGAAAACCCTCAAGGTTTGAGCAGAAAGCAAGAAGAAGGCTGCCAAGAGATTTCAGTTTACAAATACTAGTTGAAACCCTCTTCAGCCTTTCGCAAAGACGCAAATCTAAGGTTTCAAGATTAGTTAGGCACTCAATTGATGAGGGAACTTCCTCTATTGGTGTATACCATAACCTTAGCTTGACTATTTTTCCAGAAATCTGTGGAAATTCTGTGAGATTAACACACCAAGTGCAATCAATCTCTATGGGAGATCTGAAATGAATGTTGCGTGGGAAGCAACGAAGACTTTTGCAGCCCTTCAAGGACAAGGAACCAAGGTTGTTGAAATTCTGGACGTACAGGGGAATGTAAGATAAGTTTGTGCAATTGCATAGATTAATTCTCTCCAGATTTGGGGCTTCTAACGGTTCCGGGATGCTAGTGAGATTGTGCGAGTCGTGGAGGTCGATAAATTTTAACTTGAGAGCTTCCTGTAGTAAAATATGAACACTTTGATATTAAATTAGAATCAATGAACCCCAAAATCCAGATAAATAATTAAAAAAGAAAAAAAATATAAATAGTCATCCTAAGTGCAGAAGTCCGAACAAAATTTTTATAATAAAATTTTTTATAGCATTGTAAAAATTTTTTACAAAGTTTTAGAATGTTATAGTTCCTTTGCAGCATTTCAACGACACACCTTTCTAACATTACATTTTCACACATAATTTCGTGTAAGCATCTACTTGAATATTTTTATAAAAATCATATTTATAAAGAAAAATAATATACCGGTGAAGTATGAGTCTATACCTTTTGTCCTTTCCAAATTTGCTCAACTTCACTATAAGGCAACTGGAGTGCAATAAGGTTCTCCAAATCAAAATCTAATGGCAATGTTTTCATAGGATATTCGTGCCAATAGAGATATCTCAGTTCCTCTGGAAGACATTCTAAATCCTCGTCAAGACGAACGTTAGAGCTCATAATTGGAAGACCACAATGCTCAGGCATATAGAATTTTAGCAATCTAAGATTTGACATATTTGCAAAAGCTCGAGAATTTAGATGTATGTCTCTTATTTGCGACAAATTGAGGAATATACCTTCAATTGCATCAGTCCCCTTATAAACAAAGCAAAGAATGAATTAGCGTAAATATATAGAAAGCTTCCCAATTGAATACAAAATCTCCTTTCGTTTCATTTTTATTTCTTTCAATACAACATGTAATCCCCCCCCCCCCCCCAAAAAAAAAACCAAAGTGCAGGGCTATGTGCCCCTTTCAAATCCCCATAGCACCCAATTTCTTCTCATCTGTAGTCATCTCCATTCTTTCCCCAATAAATCTTCAATTAAAAAGTTGAGAAGATAAAATTTAAGCACATTCATAAGCTTAACCATTCTTATAGGGTTTCAAATAGCAGCATTAGTTGATCTAGTAGTCGATGAATGTAATGATGCTGTCACTTAATATTAGGGAGATATTTACTCTGCCTATATTTTGTGGGAAAGAAAATTATCCTTATCCAATTAAATTAAGAGGGAAAATAAGTTACTTGGACTCGAAGCTAGGCACTCAAAAATTGTGCCAATAGGCTATGAGCGCATTGACTATAATATTGTAAGTGTTTAGTTACCTAAGGTTTTATGTTTGAACATGATTATAATCAATCATTGACCTAAGTTGTTATTTTTTTTTAATTACTAAAAAATTTCAAATGCACTTCAGGTGTTTGATTGCCTAGAATTTCATAACTAAACTTTGTAATTTGTACATGATTCTTAAATCCGGTACAACTAGGAACTTTGAAAGTCACTTAAGCTGTTTAATAAATGTTTGAAATGACATGATGTATTGATGTTGCATTGAACGGATGTAAACAATAATTTTGGGTTTTACATTTTAGGTTGTTTATCCGTACAAATAAATTTTGACTACCGACAGTCGTGGGATAATAAATTTACTGAAAACATGGTTATGGCTATGAAAATTCTTACCTTATTTTTCTTCAATACATGACAAACATCTTCATGATACCACAACCTGCTACGTTTGCCTGGCTCTTTGACGCACTCTTGACGAACAATTTCTCGTCCCATTTCTTGCAATAAATCGTGCATTTGTATGTCATAACCTGACATTGTTATGAGTGACTTTTCAATGAGGACGTTCAATCCACAATGTGGAAAATTAGGATCGTCTAGTATACATGTCAGAAAATCTTTTTTCTCCCCTGCAAAGAAGCATGCAATGTCTAAGAACATACTCTTTTCTTCTGGCCTTAAGTCATTATAACTGATTTTCAACACATCATAGATATCAGGGTCAGAGATTCGATTTAAGTTCTCCAATGCTTTCTCCCAATCTGATTTGCTCTTCCGGTGAAAGAAAGAACCCAACACTCTAAGTGCTAATGGATTTCCATTGGCATATTTCAATACACGCTCTAAGAGCGCCAAGAGATCCCCAGGGCACTGGTTTTCGTTAAAGGCGAAATTAGAAAAGAGCACAAGAGCTTCGTGAAATCTCAATTTATTAACCTCATATATGTCAGTGTCACATACACGAAAATCATCAAGAATCCGTTTATCTCTAGTGGTAATAATAATTCTACTTCCCGGACCAAATTGATCAAGCACGCGAGCTAAGTAACGTAATTGCCTAACTTTATTCACATCATCAAGAACTATCAGCACCTTCATCTGATTGAGCCTTTCTACGATATAATCAGGAAGATAAGGCGTTCCTATTTTGATATCTTCTTGGAATATTTCAGAAACGACTCGGTCTCGTAGATATACCAACCCGCCTCCATTCTCTGATTCTTCCCTGACATTTGGCATGAAGCACTTGCCTTCAAATTCCCTAGAAATTAGTTTGAAAACAGCACCGGCAAGGGTTGTTTTGCCTATACCACCCATACCCCAAATTCCTATAGTTCGGAAATCTGGCAATCCGATGCATAGTAATGATTTAATTTTCTGAATTCGTGAATTTAATCCTACAAAGCCATCGGAGTAGGTTGATGCCGTTACATTTTCTAATTTCTTCAAAATATCTTTAACAACAACGTCTACAAGCTGTGCCTCAGATCTAGTAGCAGTTGTGAAGATAGAAGTAAATTAGTCGAAATTTTCAAAGACAGAAACAGAACAATGAGAAATACTTATTAAGTATCATGTAAAATTTCCAGTGTTACGGCGTTGAAAAAGACTGTTACAAATCCTGTAAAGGCCCATACAGAAGTTCGTGCAAACACAAAAGTGTTAAATACTTCAAAGGATCAAGAGATATACCTGATCTCCTTGGAAGCCCATCCGGACAGATTGGATGCCTGGGTCAACGCAGTCTTCCAATTCTGAGCCTTTTCTGGCATATCCTTGAACTGTTTTTGATGCTTAACAAACGCATCCCTGAAGCATCCAGTTTGGTTCCGCACGTCGGATGGATCCACTTGGTAGAAAACTGGCACAACCATTTGTCCATTCAAGTTCTTGCAATCAAGAATCTTGACAAGCTCATCCAGGCACCATTTTGAAGAAGCGTAGTCCTTTGAGAAAATGATCACCGAAATCTTCGAACCTTGGATTGCGTTCAAAAGGGCAGGTGAAATATCATCTCCTCGCCTAAGCTCTTCATCATCGATAAAGGTTTTGACTTTCTTTCGACACAAAGCAGCGTATAGATGGCTCGTAAAATTATAACGAGTATCCTCTCCTCTGAAACTGAGGAACACATCAAATTTACAACAACTAGAAGAAGATGAGGCCATGAAGGATCTATATTTGGTGACTGAAACTGGGTGATGAATTTTGAGAGTTGAGATTAGTCAGCAGAGTAGACTTGTAAAGCAAATATTTTAAGCGCTTGCAGCTTTCCTCATAATTTCAACCAAACTCGAGTTTCCTGGACATTTCCAATTTCACATATTTTTTTCCTTTCGACAATTTTTTTTAGGGAAATGACATTTGGCCACCCTCAGGCCATAGGGAAGCCAGAAACGACATGCTTAGTGTGCCGTTTTTGGAGCTTTAGATTTGGAGACTAAAAACAAATTTTATCATTAAAATATATTATATTAAAAACAAACTTTACCATTAAAATATATTATATTAAATGTAGATCTAGAAAATCTAAAAAAGTCAAATTCTTTACTACTCTGTCTCTCTCTCACTCAGTCACCCGTTTTCTCCCTGTCACTCAGCCAGAAGCTCTCTGGTCTCTGCCCCTCTCACCCACGAAGCTCGTTGCAGCCACGCCCATGAAGCTCTGTGTCACGCCACGCCCATCACCGACCAGTTGTCTCACGTCAACGACTAGCGAGATTTGGTACTATTGGTGTTCAGTTCTTGATTTTTTTCTGGATCTGAAATGTAGATTTTGTTTGTTCTTTTATTTATTAAATCTATGGGATTTGATGAAGTATGTCTATGTGGGTTTTTTTTTTTAATTATTATATGCTAATCTGACGAACTCTTTTACTTTTGTTCCATGGTTTTTCTTTGTTATGATGTTAAAGTGTTATATTCCAGGGTCTAGCAAGCACCATTATGTGTTTAAATTTATTTTGGGCCTTGCATGCATGCATGTTTAATTGATGGACATATCTGGGAATTATTGTTTGGTAGCCGAGAAATTAAATAGAAAATTTTTATTTAAGCTAGCTAAAGGGTTTGCTTTTCGATCTTTGTTAAGCTTATGCTGGTAGTCTAACTACTTTTTGGGTTCTAATTAATTTCTATTAAGTTTAGGGTGATCAATACACAAGTCATATCATAGAAAAATAGAATCCATCCTTTTCTTTGTCTCTTTGTGTTGCTAATTTGTATTTGATTTTTATCAAATTTAGAAATCTAATGGCTCGTTATACCTTGTTGATGCAAAATTCTGGTCGCTGTTTCTACGATCAGAACCTTTATTCGTTCAACCCATTTTCGATCAGGATTCTTTCTCGTTCAATTGTTCTTCTCTATTTCCTGCATTTCCAGAACAAATCAAAATCCTCCGACACTCAAATCAAATAAAAAGGCTTTTTGGGAAACCCTGACCATAAAAATATATGGCCCTTGGTTTTTCTTTCAGTTATGAAATGTTGCTCTTTCTTTTTTTAGAATCACAAAAAATCCAACCCTCTTACCTTCGTCGGCTACCTTTTTATAGGCCTCCCGAGGATTCAAACCGTCCCCTCCACGCACGCCCATTATCTCTCCATTATTGCCGTAGCGGGCGGTTACGTGTCTCTTCATTACTGCGGTAACAGGTGGTTGCGTATCTCTCCATTATTGCTGTAACAGGCGGTTGCATATCTCCCCACTACTGCGGTAACATGCGGTTGCGTGGCTTGCGTGGCTTTCGTGCCTTGAGTCTCGGGTTGGTTAACATGTCACCTCAACTGGCATTGATCAGGTCTCCTCGGTCTAAGTCTTAACAGTAATGAGCATATTGCCTTCCTCAGCAAGTTAGCCCCGCGGACAGTGTGCCTAAGCAGTGGCAGGGGGTTTCTGCTCTTGCTTCTCCGCTGTCAGGTTCTGCTTGCCTCCGCTGATCCCTGTTGAAACACATCCTACGACCAGGTTCCTGCTAGTCATGTCTGGTCTCGTCGAAATATCCCTAAACACAGGTCCCCCAGTTTCTGGTGTTGGGTAACTAAGTGAATCGACAGTAGAAACTCAACAGTTTTGGTTGCGTAGGGCGGGAAAAGCTGCCAAGGGTCGTGTCGCATTTAATTGCGGATGAAGTGACGTGGCGGAAATTTGGCCTTCCGTCTGAATTTCAAGCCAAGAGTCACAAACCCTCGGGATCTGGTGTCATTTGAATGCTGACAGCCCAAATGTCCCCTCTCATTTGGACACTTCAGAATTTTCACCCAAAGCACTCATTGTTCTCTCAGTTTTCCGGTGAACGATTTTCGGTAAACACACTTCCACCTTTGGTTCTCTCCGATTGAACTATTCTCTCGGACTGCGCCTTCCTCTCCGACGGCTGTTTCTTCAGGTACTACCTCTATTTCCTCGGTTTTCAATAGTTGTGGACATTTTTTTTCTCTTTACTTCATTCGGGTATTAGTCAGTGGTGGTGCTAGGGTTGTAGATTGAGAAATGTCGAAGGGTAAGGAAAAAATTATCGAGATAGACGACAACGAGGAGTCAGACTTCTTACCTAGTCTACTCGCCGACGCCGTCTTTGACCCTAGGATCCCCTTAGAGCCCAGCAACCTTGATATTGCAACTAGGGCTAGAAGAATGTCCTAAAAAATGACCTCTTCGAGCCGAAATAGCGGTGAAGTGGGAACATCCGGCTCGTCAGACACCCTAAGTGATGAATAGAGAGGTGATTCAGGTGGGAAGCCTCTACCAGAATCATCACGACCAGAAATGAGGAGTATGGTAGGGGGCAGAGCATTGTCATACCATTACGCTATTGACCTAATCACTTGCACGACCACAGTAGACGAGCTCACTTCCCTTCGGGATCGGTATGGGATTCCCGATAACATAACTCTTAGGGTCCCGGGCAAGAAATATACCCCTAGCCGGCCTCCCAAAGGTTTCGTCACTTTGTTTCTGGAAAGCTTTAAATACGAATTGAGGTGTCTCATACAACCATACTTTGTTCGGATATTTAGCGGGCTAAACTTATCACCTGGTCAGTTGAATCCCAACGGGTGGAGGGTGCTTTTTGGTCTGTTCGTTCTATAGGACAGATGTTGTCAGAGTGAACCCACAATTGATGACGTGAGACACCTGTATCAACTAAAGAGCAGTCCCAAGGATGCTGGCTGGTACTACTTCCAATCTAGCGCTAAGAGCAGGAAACCTGTAACTGAGCTTCCAACAGGGAGTGGTGGGACTTGGAAGAGGAAGTTCTTTTTAGCTGGGGGTCCCTGGGGTCAAGTTACATAGATTGATGGGATGGACTATCGCGTCCCGTCCCGATTCGTGGTCCCAGGTTGCCTGCTCGCCTTAGGTGTATTGACTCTATAGTAGCTCTTATTTTCTTTACTCTGATCTTAATCAAATGTCTGCTCATTCTGCAGGTTCTTGGGGTGTTCATTTTCTGCTTCAACCCGGGCCGCTCAAGCAAGTGAAGTCTGTACTAGCCAATTCTTGCTCCCATAGAGAGCTGCTAACTCTAGAGAACTTGGTCGCATCTAGCTTAGTAGCTTCCGGCCACAGGATGGAAGATGTCGTGATTGCAGCTTTGAGCAGGAAGCGTACTCGTTCTCAGGCTTCCAAGAAAGGCAAGGAGAAAGAAATTCCTGCTGTGAAGCGAGTCAACGTAGCAGAGCAGGTTCCTCCCCTAAAAACCTTGTCACCTCCTCCTGCTGTCGCTGCGGGGAGTAGCGGTGCAGCCACTGATCCAGCTTCCTCCTCTGCTCCCAAGAAGCCTACATCCCGTATTCCAGACCACCTGGTCTCTTACATGACCGACCTTTCCAGATATGTAAGCAAGAAAGATTTGGATGAGTTTTCCCGCTTGGCCCTACCTGACCTGATGGACGCCATGCAGTTCAGCGCCATCCATCTCAGCTGCATGCTTACTTACTACCAGGCTAAGTCAAACCGTGTTGAGAAAAAGATGCAGGATGAGAAGAAGGCGGCAGTCACCAGAGCTGACAAGGCCGAGAAGAAGGCTGGGGATTTAAACATCAAGAATCTGAAGCTGCAAGAGAAGGAGGCTGTTGCCCAGGCTAAGGCTGCCACTCTCGAAGAGGAGCTGGGCAAGGTGCAGGAGGAGCTCCAAAGGCAGAAGGATATGTGTGAGGCTCAGCTCGAATCTCTCCGTGAATCCCACCAGGCCCAGCTCGAGGACATAGAGAACGAAGCTGAACTTCGATACAATCAGGGGCTTCGGCACTCCTACCGTAGCATCATGGCCGTTCTTGAAAAGCAGTATCCAGATCTCAACATGGAAGGCTTTGCAACTGCCGTTGCTCAGCACATGGATGAGGAGGAGGCAAAGGAGGATGCCGAGGAGGTGGAACCGATTGTGGTCGAGGAGAACTCCCCTCCTCATGTTGACCCTGCTATGGTTGGTGAGACAAGTGTTCCTTCTCCCGCTGGTCCTACTGCGCCTGGTGACGCAAGTACTCTTTTAGGCGCTACTGGTGACACCCCTGCTGCCCCCGACGTGACACAACTTGCCGAGGAGACTGCTCAGGATACTGACTCACCTCCAGCTTAAAATTTTTTTTTTATATGTAGCAGCTTTGCAACTTATCCCAATTTTAATAAGATACCTTATTGCATACTCTCTCATGTTAGAGTTTTGACCGTAAAATTTTCGCGCCTTAGAAAAATTTTTATTGCGGTTTGCGGACTTTTCAGTGCTTGAGAGTTTGCTCACAATTAGAATGATCGAGCAGCTCCTGACATGATCGGCTTTTGATCGTGTCATGCGTAATGTTTAGGATCCGGCTCGCCTTAGCTTGGTCGAGTAGACCCGGGCCTGCTTGGCTTCGGTCTCGCCATACAACAGGCTTCAAGACTTGACCCCTTACATGCCTTAGAAAATTTTTGAAGCGTTAGGAGTCGGCTTGCCTTCACCTGGTCGTGCAGATCTTGGCATGCTTGGCTTCGGTCTCACCATATAACAGGCTTTGAGACTTGAGCCTTTACACGCCTTAGAAAATTTTCGAAGCGTTAGGAGTTGGCTCGCCTTCACCTGGCCGAGCAGATCTTGGCATGCTTGGCTTCGGTCTCGCCATATAACAGGCTTTGAGACTTGAGCCTTTACATGCCTTAGAAAATTTTCGAAGCGTTAGGAGTCGGCTCGCCTTCACCTGGTCGAGCAGATCCTGGCATGCTTGGCTTCGGTCTCGCCATATAATAGGCTTTGAGACTTGAGCCTTTACACGCCTTAGAAAATTTTCGAAGCGTTAGGAGTCGGCTCGCCTTCACCTGGTCGAGCTGGCATGCTTGGCTTCGGTCGCCATATAACAGGCTTTGAGACTTAAGCCTTTACACGCCTTAAATAATCCATGGATGGCACGATAATATGAATTTCCTCATTCATTGATATCTCATTACATTCAGCTTACATGGTATTGCTTGAAGCAAAATAAATAAAGCATAAAAGATGAAGCAATAATTACGAACATAGATATCTTTCGAAATGCTTACGAATCTTATTGAAAATATTTCCTAAGGTGCACCGCATTCCATGGGCGTTTCACCTCTTGGCCATCTGCTCGAACCAGCTTGTAAGCTCCGCGGCTGACTAGCTGCTTGACCGTATAAAGCCCTTCCCAGTTTGGTCCGAGTACTCTTTGGGCCGAATCTTTGGTGTTCTGATTCACCCTCCTCAGCACCCAATCTCCAACCTTGAACTGCCGCACGTTCACCTTCTGGTTGTAATAACGAGCGACCCTCTGTTGGTAAATATCCGCCTGCCTCGATGCATGCTCCCTCTTCTCGGCTAGAAGATCCAGATTTAAGCACATCTGGTCATTATTCTCCTGCTCGTCAAAGTGTTCTGTCCGATGAGTGGCAGTTCCTATTTCTGCTGGTACAACCGCCTCGTGCCCAAAGGCCAAAGCAAATGGAGTTTCCCCGGTAGCTGTCTTATGGGTAGTTCTATATGCCCATAGCACCCCTGGTAATTCATCAATCCAAGCTCCCTTCTTTGCTCCAAGCCTGGTTTTAATGAGCCGCTTGATTGTCTTGTTAGCTGCTTCTACTTGCCCATTGGACTGTGGGTGGGCAGGCGAACAGTATTTGAGCTCTATTGAAACACATCCTACGACCAGGTTCCTGCCAGTCATGTCTGGTCTCGTCGAAATATCCCTAAACAATTGTAATTTAATAGCCACCACTACTACTAATTCGTTCACCATCATTATCCCTTCCCTTCCAGCCAATTTTCACCGCTTGCTACCACCTTATTCATTGAAAACTGAAACAAACCTCCAAGCGCCACTTCACTTTAATTTTTCAATTAAACCATCACGATCTGAGTTAAACCACCACCACAATCACATTCACCACCATCAAAATCTTCCAGATCTACCCTTTTTTATCGTTTTCCCTATCACAATTACCGATGACATATTTTACTTATTTAAAAGTTTTACTTAATATTTTCTTTAATTACAGTATTCCCCTATAGTTTTCTATTCTCACATAAAAAAACCTAAAAAACCAAAAGAAATGAGGAAAAAAAAAGAAACAACAGCAATGGTTTTTAGAGAAAGCGATACTCAACTTGAAGATTGAGATACAAGGAACATAAAGCGACTCCAACAATAATAAGACTGCTTAACAAAAGTATTGTGCAAATCAATGAAAGCCTTACAATCAATGTAAACCTCAGCTATGGTAATGCAAGAAACATTACACAATGTAAAACAAGATTTACAAGAGTTTAGACTAGACCTAAGATGTAACCAAGAAGCTAAGGGTGTTGACAATGTTGATACAAAAGTAATTTTAGCAACCAAAAGAAGATTAACAAAGCTAAGGAAATAGGTAGCAACAATAGAAAATCAAAAGCTACTCCGCTCATTTTTGGTGCAGTCGATTTAGATGAAGAGAAAAAAGAAGATGAATGAGGAGAAACGCATCAAAATGACTACTGCATCAAAATTGAACCCCAATCATTCAATTGACAACTAAGCATTAAAGTGTTTCTTGATTGGTTATCTTGTTGAACGATTCTTTGAAATGATAGACTTTTTAGAATCAAAGAAGGTCGAGGTAGTAGTGTATGAACTCAAAGGCGCATGTATAGTTTGGTGGGACAATCTATAGACTTCTCGCGTACTATAAAGTAAAGGAAAAGTCAAGATATGGCATCACATGCATGATGCATCACCTGTTAAGAGAAAAATTTTTGCCTTTTTACTGTGTACAAAGCTTATTTTGTGAGTACAACAACTATCATCAAAAAGCCAAAATACTCGAAGAATATGGCCTTAAATTTCAAAGGCTTATAGAACTAAATAATCTCCACAAGACAGAAGCCCAAACAGTTGGTCGATTCTTGGATGGTTTACACACTTAATAAAAGATCAATTTGGGTTCCATTTCATACATTGCAAAACACCATACGACTAACTAAAACAGTGAAAATGCAACTTGAGAAACAAAAAGCTTATAATCAAGCCACCCATGCTCATTTACTCTTGGTCAACAGTTAAAATAGAGGCATAAAGTTAACAAGGGAAAGGTTCCTATGGAAAAGTTTGGAAAGACAACGCAAAATCGTAATAGACAAAACATCCAACCAACAAAAAATCCACAAAGTAATAATAATCCTTATGCAGGTCCTTGAGGTGAAAAACGTTTTTGCTGTTCAAAACTAGGCCACGAATTAAACCAATGTCTAGAATGAAGATGCTAAACAATCAATTTGGCAACTCATGCAGGGGAAAGTGAAGAGCCTTAAGATGAACCTTATAAAGAAAATGAACACATAAAAGAGGAGGAAGAGTGGACACATCGAGACGAAGGAGTATCATTAGTAATACAACGTTTACTACATACACCAAAGAAGGAAAATGAAATTGAAAGACATAGCATTTTCAAGACAAGATGCACAATTGATAAAAGGATATGTGATTCAATTATTGACAGTGGTAGTAGCGAGAATATAGTTTCCAAAACTATGGTTGATAAGTTACAGTTTAAAATTCACAAGCATCCTTCTACTTATCATAGTGGATGGATAAGAGAGTTAGAGAGTCTAAAGTAATAGAGCAATGTTGCGATCTTTTTTCTATCAGAAGATACAAAGACAAAGTAACCTGCAATGTTGTTGACATGAATGCTTGTCATATGTTACTTGGGAGACCCCGGCAATTTGACTTTAATATGGTACATTATGGGAATGATAATACATATAGGTCCAACAAAGACCAAATGAAGGTTATTCTTGCTCTAATGAAATAAAAAATCAAGGGAACCTATCTTTTAGTACCGAAAGAGGTAGCTGAAGCTAAGTTAGTGGCCAAACAAATCCAGATGCTACTTTTAGAATTTCAGGATATGATGCCTAAAAAACTTCATAACTAGTTACCTTTTATAAGGAGCATTCAACATCAAATTGATCTTGTTCGTAGAGCTAGCCTACCCAACGTACCCTACTATTGTATGAGCCCAAAAGAGTATGAGATCTTACAAGAGCAGGATAAATAATTACTTTAGAGAGACCTAATCTGTAAAAATATGAGCCCATGTGTTGTGCCCACTTTACTAACTCCAAAGAAAGACGAAAGTTAGAGAATATGTGTAGATAGCATAGTTATTAATAAAATCACAGTGAAATAGCGATTCCCAATTCCTTGATTAGATTATATGCTTGATAAATCAAGAGGATCAAAGATATTCTCAAAGACAGATTTGAAGAGTGGATATCATTAGATTTGTATCCTCCCGGTGATGAATGAAGACAACTTTTAAAACTCACGAAGGTTTATATGGGTGGTTAGACTATCTAATGCACCAACTACCTTTATGAGATAGATGAATCGAGTATTCTAACTTTCCATACGCAAATTTTTTGTTGTTTACTTTGATGATATTTTGATTTATGGTTATAACTAAGAAGAACATTTACAACATCTGCAAGTTCATCTTCACTACCTTATGGGAGAATAGACTATAAACTAACTTGAAAAAGTACAACTTTTTGACTTATATTTTAATATTCTTAGGCTATATTGTGAGTGGTTAAGGCATCAAAGTAAACGAAGAGAAAGTGAAGGCTATACAAAAGTGGCCGATACCAACGAATGTTACAGAAGTACGAAGTTTCCATGGATTTCTACATTTTATAGGAGATTCATTAAAGATTTTGGTACTGTTGCTGCTCCTCTCACTGATTTTCCAAGGCAGAAGCAGCTAGTTTAAATAGATGGGCAGAACAGAGCTTTATGAAGTTGAAAGAAAGATTAACCACTGCACCAGTCCTTGCACTACTAGATATCAATAAGTTATTTGAAATTGATTGTGATGCTTCTGGAATTGGAATTTGAATTGTTCTATTACAAAAAGGAAGCCTTTTATCATTCTTCAGTGAGAAGCTTGGGGAGGCTAGATAGAAATGGTCTACTTATGAATAAGAATTATATGTTGTTTTTTTTTTACTTTAAAATAATGAGAGCTCTATTTAATTCAAAAATAATTTTTTCTGAATAGCGATCATGAAGCTCTTAAATTCTTCAACAATTCTTCAAAACCAAATCATGCAACTCGATGGATTCCCTACATTCAAATATTTACCTTCTCTTTTAAGCATAAAAGGGGACAACTGAACAAAGTAGCTAATGCTTTGAGTCGCCAAGTAGTTTTTCTTACTCAGTAAAGAGTGAAATTATTGGCTTTGAATATCTAAAGGATGTGCAATGCAGATAATGAAGATTTCTGGCAGGAATGGAAGAACTATACCCTAGGAGCTTCAAGTAAGTATAAGATATATAGTGGATTCCTATTCCTTGAAGATTGTCTATGCATTCTGTTGAGTGTTAGAAAATGCATATTTATAAAGGAGGAAATCGTTATTTTATATATCAAGTATTACTAACAACCCTTACTTTTATGTGTTTAAGTTTCTTGTACTTTAATTATGTGTATTTTATTTTAATTAAGTATTTTATGTATTTTAGGGGGCATCATAGTCATTTCACAATAAACGAGAGATCAAATGGCAAAACGGACATCATTTTTGAACTCAGGACGGTCGAAAACCTTGGGAGGAGTATAAAAGGAAAAATGACACTGTTCACATGTACGGTACTATTCACATGTACGGATACTGTCGGCGTTACTGTGCAAATAGTGGCGGTTGACTGAACTGTGCAAATAGTGGCTGTTGACTGTACTGTGCAAATAGTGGCTGATGACGTGGCGAAATCTTGAGCGTCCAAACTGTTTTTAATCCGATGGCCATTATTTACTCGATGTAACTATAAAAAGGGGGCTTCCCCCCCCTAATTAAGCACCTCTGAATCCATTTTTAGGATTCATTTTCTGTAATTCTCTCTCTATCTTGTATTTTCTTCGTATTTTAATAAATTCCCATTTTGCCCCTAGTTCAACTATGAGTGGCTAATTTTCTTTCAAGCTTGGGTTGAAGGTGAAGTCTCAACATGTGTCATGGGCTTGATTTGGTAAATTTATTTTCTCTTCCCCTCTAGTTTTTGTGGATGTTTTGACTTCTCGTCGACAAATAATACTAATCTTGTCTAGTACTGCCCTGGTTTCACCGGCACCCTAGTATAAGATTATTATTATTTGGCACGATAAGCCCTTAGCACCATATTTATTAGAGCGTGGTTCATGAGGTGTGGATTCCCCTCTCATGATTTAATTGGTATTAATATGGAATATTTAGCCCATGATGCATATTGATACGGATCCGGATACCTAAGTACGTCATTTAATAGATTTATAATTCAATTTATTTCTGCCATTTTATTTCCAATTTCAGAATTTAATCTTGCCATTTTAATTTAAGTTTTAGCATATTTCAAATCATTTCCACCATAAATCCAACCATCCATTTACAGAATTAATTCTATAAATAATTAAAATCCACCTCCTCGTGGGATCGACACTCGCACCATTAAGCTATACTACAATAGATTCGTGCACTTGCGAGTTCAATAAAATTTGCACAACAAGTTTTTGGCGCCGTTGCCGGGGAGGTAAGTAATTTTAATTCATATAATTAATTTTTGTGAATATTTCCATTTAATTGTTTTCTTATATTTATTTTAAAAAAAAGAAAAAAAAAGAAGTGAATCTACATTTAGAGGTTAGTATGTTTTTTTCCTTTTTTAAAATTCTGTAATTTAATTTTTAATTTATTTTCTTTGTATTTTATTTTTTTTTTTGTTTATCGTATTAATTTATTTTTAGTTAATTTATTTCACGTATTGTTTGTGTGTATTTTTATAGTAAGGTTATAATAGCGCAATAAGGTTAGTATTGTAATTTCTCCTTCTTCTTTATTTTTATTTGTTTTGTTCCTATTTATTTTTGTTTTATTTTATTTGTTTTGTTCCCATTTATTTTTATTTTATTTATTTTGCATGCATGGTCGTAGGTCATTATTACCCAATCTTGAACCTATAGACCTTGAACTAGAGAAAACACTTCGCATACACAAGCACATTAAAAATAACATGGATTTACAAGCACCACAAGAGAGGCCATTTAAGGACTACTTTAGTCCCTTAGCTAATTTGAGCACATCATGTATAAGGTATCCAAATGTAGCCGCTAGGAGTTTTGAATTAAAACCTAGTGTGCTAAATTGTCTCCCCACGTTCTATGGCCTAGAAAATGAGGACCCATACAATCATTTGAATGATTTTCATGCAATTTGTCAAACATTTAAATATGAGAATTTTTCAGATGATGATGTAAAACTTAGATTATTCCCATTTTCTTTGAAGGATAGAGCTCGTTCATGGCTTAATACACTACCTGCTAATAGTATTGCATCATGGGAACAAATGGTTACAAAATTTTTAAATAAATATTTCCCAGTTCATAAAACAAATGCTATTCGCAGGGAAATCTCGGAGTTTACCCAGAGAGATGACGAGCAGTTTTTCGAAACATGGGAGCGATTCAATGGGCTACTCTTGAAGTGTCCACATCATGGGTACGAGAAATGGCACCAATGTCAATATTTTTTGGAGGGCTTATTACCGAATGTGCAAGAGTGGCTAATGGCAACAAGTGGAGGAGAGCTTATGTCAAAAAGTGCATCAGAGATTTGGGAATTCTTCCAGCGACAAGCAGATAATTCCCAACAACGGAGTCGATCACTCAGGAGTACCAAAAGGGTTAAAGGAGTAAATGAGGTTCAAATTGGCGAGTCAACGTCAGGAATCAAAGAAGTCAAGGAGATGGTTGAAGGTCTTGCTCGACAAATAGCATCATTATCGACTGCTAAATCAACAGAGCCACATGACCATGACTCATATTCAGAACAAGCCAATGCCATAGGAGTAATGAGAAAACCATTGAATTATAACCCATACTCCAACACATACAACCCTGGATGGAGAGACCACCCCAATTTTTCATGGTCTCAAGGATTCCAACAAAATGGACCAGCAGCTCCAGCTCCACCAATGCAACCAATTGCTCAAAATCCTCAAGCCTCTCAGCCCCCATTCAGACCATACAATCAGAACCAGAATCAGAATTACTCTCAGCCCAGACCATGGGAGGATTCATTCCAGAATCTCAGGAATGTTACTCACTCCACGATTGAGCAACAGAACCGCACCATTGATGGACTACGCAATGAATTGAGAGCGGGCTTCAACTCACAAGCCCAATCAGTTTCAAGCTTGGAGAAGATGGTAGGACAACTTGCTTCTTCAGTTCAGACCTTGGCAATGACTGTTGAGAAAGGTAAATTTCCAAGTCAACCAGTGCCTAACCCTAAAGGAGTGCATGAAGCAAGTACCAGTTCACCACAGCAGCATGGAGAGGTCAAAGCTGTCATGACCTTGCGAAAAGGAAAAGAAGTCGACAACAAAGTGGAGATGCCAGTGACGAAAGAAAACCAAATTGTACCTGTGAACGTTGAGGACTCATCACCGGAGGAAAAAGAAGACACCAACCCACGAGAATATGTTCCAAAAGCTCCATTTCCTCAGAGGTTAGTGAAAGGAAAGAAAGGAAAATCTACAGGTGAGATTCTCGAAATTTTCAAACAGGTAAGTGTTAACATCCCATTACTTGATGCTATAAAGCAAGTTCCATCTTATGCCAAGTTTCTTAAAGATCTGTGTACTAAAAAGAGAAATATGCATGTTCAAAAGAAGGCATTTTTAACAGAAAATGTTAGTTCTATACTCCAACATAAAATTCCTTTAAAATGCAAAGACCCATGCTCCCCTACTATCTCATGTAGCATAGGGAACCACACAATTGAGAATGCTTTGTTGGATTTAGGAGCTAGTGTAAATTTGTTGCCTTATTCTGTTTTCGTGAAACTTGGATTGGGAGAATTACACCCAACTCCAGTGGTGTTACAACTTGCAGATCGGTCCACGAAAATACCTCGTGGTATTGTGGAGGACGTGCTTATCCAGGTAGACAAGTTTTATTTTCCTGTTGATTTCATTGTAATTGACACTCAACCAATACAGGAGTCAAGGAAGCACATCCCCATTATCCTAGGCCGACCTTTCTTGGCAACTGCGGATGCTCACATTCAATGCAGGACTGGAAATATGCAGTTGTCCTTCGGCAACATGACTATGGAGCTGAACATCTTCAATATTGCCAAACAACCTCACAACACAGATGATGGAATTGTTGATGTGGACTTAATTGAAGCATTAGTTGATAACTCTTTTGTTTCAAACCTTAGTGATGATCCTTTACAAACATGTTTAACACACTTTGGTTTGGATTTTGATATTGACAGATCGGTCGATGAGGTCAACGCCCTACTTGACTCAGCACCATCTATGGACACTAATAAATGGAAGCCACGAGTTGAACAACTAGCGCCATCAGAGAAGAAACTCATTCCATCATCAGAATCACCACCGAAACTCGAGCTCAAACCATTGCCCAACACTTTGGAATATGCATTTTTGGGGGACGAAAGTACTTTACCGGTAATCATCTCATCATCCCTCAATGACGAACAAAAAGGTAAGTTGTTGGATGTTTTAAAAGAACACAAAGGAGCATTAGGATGGACCATAGCAGATATAAAAGGTATAAATCCAGTAGACTGCATGCATTACATTCACCTTGATGAAAATGCTAAATCTACTAGGGAAATGCAACGTCGGTTGAATCCTAATATGAAAGAAGTTGTTAGAACAGAAGTCCTTAAGCTATTAGACGCAGGTATCATTTACCTAATTTCTGATAGTTCATGGGTCAGTCCTGTACAAGTTGTCCCCAAAAAGTCAGGAGTCACTGTAGTTACTAATGCCGATAATGAATTGATACCAACTAGAGTAACTACAGGATGGCGTGTATGCATTGATTATAGGAAGTTGAATTCTGTCACACGTAAAGACCATTTTCCTTTACCATTCATCGATCAAATGCTTGATAGGTTAGCAGGTCACGAATTTTATTGCTTTCTAGATGGCTACTCAGGATATAATCAGATTCCCATAGCACCAAAAGATCAAGAGAAGACCACTTTCACTTGCCCTTTTGGCACTTTTGCATATAGGAGAATGCCATTTGGATTATGTAATGCACCTGCTACATTTCAACGATGCATGTTAAGCATTTTTTCTGATATGGTTGAACGATTCCTTGAGGTCTTTATGGATGACTTTTCTGTCTTTGGTGATTCATTTGATCAATGTTTACGTCATCTAACACTAGTTCTGCAGAGATGTATCGAAAAGAACTTGGTCTTAAATTGGGAGAAGTGCCATTTTATGGTAACACAAGGTATTGTTCTCGGTCACATCATTTCGAGCAAAGGTATTGAGGTTGACAAAGCCAAGGTGGATCTCATTTCCAATCTTCCTCCACCCAAAACAGTCAGAGAAGAATTTGACTTGGAATTCAAAGATAAGAAAGGCACAGAAAATGTTGTGGCGGACCATCTCTCTCGTCTTCATTTTGACACAATTACAGAGCCACTAACATTGAATGAGTCCTTTCCAGATGAACAATTAATGAGTGTGGAAGTTTTACCTTGGTATGCTGATATAGTTAATTATCTTGTTACAGGCAAACTTCCAGAGCATTGGACTAAGCAAGACAAGGCCAAATTCTTTGCAGAAATAAAGAATTTCTTTTGGGATGACCCATATTTGTTCAAATATTGTGCAGACCAAATTGTCAGACGATGTGTCCCAGAAAATGAAATTCAGAATATCCTTTCATTCTGCCATGAACAAGCTTGTGGAGGCCATTTCAGTGCTAAAAAAACAGCGACTAAAGTTTTACAATGTGGTTTCTATTGGCCAACTATATTTCGAGACGCTTATACTTTTTGTTCTTCATGTGATAGGTGTCAACGAATGGGGAGCATTACACGAAGGAACATGATGCCACTAAATCCAATTTTAGTGGTTGAGATTTTTGACGTATGGGGTATCGACTTCATGGGACCCTTTCCCCCTTCTTTTGGCCATCAATACATCTTGGTAGCTGTTGATTACGTATCGAAATGGGTAGAAGCGATTCCATGCAGAACGAATGATCACAAAGTGGTGATAGGGTTTTTGAAAAGTAACATTGTTTCACGCTTTGGATTCCCTCGAGCGATAATCAGTGATGGTGGTGCCCACTTTTGCAATAAAGCATTCAAAGCTCTTTTGACAAAGTATTCAATCACTCATAAAGTGGCGACCCCGTATCATCCGCAAACCAGTGGCCAAGTGGAGATCTCCAATCGAGAACTAAAGCACATATTAGAAAAAACGGTGAGGCCGGACAGAAAAGATTGGTCATTAAGACTTGATGACGCATTATGGGCATATAGAACGGCTTTCAAAACCCCGATTGGGATGTCACCCTATAGGCTAGTGTATGGAAAAGCTTGCCACCTACCTGTGGAACTCGAGCATCGTGCATATTGGGCTATCAAGAAATTCAATTTTGACATGCAGCAAGCCAGCTCAGAAAGAAGATTACAACTGGCAGAACTTGAAGAAATTCGTAATGACGCGTACGAAAATGCCAAGATTTACAAGCAACGAATGAAAGTCTTCCATGACAAGTATATTATGAGAAAATCTTTCACCCCAGGTCAGAAAGTGCTTTTATTCAACTCTCGTCTGCACCTATTCCCAGGTAAGTTACGCTCTCGATGGTCTGGTCCATTTATTGTTCATACTGTTTTTCCACATGGGGCAATTGAAATTAAGGACCCAAAGAACGGGGTCACGTTTAAAGTTAATGGTCAAAGATTAAAGCCATATCTAGAGTACCAACCACATGGAGAAGACACCGAAATAAATTTGAGTGACCCATCATATTTGAATTGATGTTTTCTTTTCGGTGGTTTGATTTTTCTTTCTTTATTTATTTTTATTCTTTTGCTAATTGAATTTATTTTTGCATAAGTGTGTTTCTTTTGTCATTAACTTTTCTTTTATCATTGTTAATCATGAGTCTCTTACTTAGACCGTTCCTCCTGAACATTCTTAAACCACTTCAACGTGTCAAAAATCATCTCAAAAGGCAAATTCAATTTTGTAAAACAAATCGCATTTGGGCTCTACAACCACCAGAGTTAGTAGCCTATGTTGAAGGTTTAGAACGCCAACTCAGAGATATTGAGAAAAGTGTTTTCGATATCCAGTTGGAGCTTGAGGTAAATTCAATAAGAGGACGATTTTGATTTTCTTTGTGTGTTTTAATTTGTTTTTCTGTTTGTGTGCTTTAGTTTGTTACCCCGGTGAAATGGCGGATAACGGTACTCCGTGACAATCAAGTCGGTTACTTCAGTTTCCCATAATAACTGATATTCTGAGGTGAAAGAATGGACAGAACCGAGATTCTAGCGAAGCTTCACAAGCGATTCCCTTCACTCCCTCAGAATGCCCTCCTTACGATCTACAAAACTCGGTCCGAACGCATGCGACTGCTCATGAAGAATAACATACCTGCTGACATCCGTTGGTTAATCGAGGCAAAAGTACGATCGGCAGGTGAGTTACCTCCAAAATTTATTGCATACATGCCTGGTTGTGGAAAAGGAAATTATGCAAGAAAACGACGAGCCCGAAGAATTTCTGTTGCTTGTCATAAGTGTGCCAGAATGAATTGCAATAAAAACCGATGTTCTTTAGGAATGGTGTCTGATAACAGGGAAGATAAGATTAAATTCATTAGGGATGGCTTGAATAAGGAGTCATTGGACGATATCCTTCTGTCTCTTGAAACGCATCCCAGTGGATATGTGCAAGGAGCGATTCTCCAGTTATGGCCATTATTCCAGAAAGAGCATGCACGATATAGTCTCGGGAATCTGACTATAAACGACCCTGTTTGCCAGTTTATAAGAAAACTGGATGGGAAGCCTATCCTCGACCCATAGAGGGCGTTCAAGCCGTTTCTGGACGTAAAACCAGAGGAAGATGTGAGCCACAGTCGCAACTACCTGTAAATATCCTTTTACTTTATTGTTATTTTATTTCATTTCACTGTTGTTTTATCATTTGCATTATTGTCTTTAATAATTTTATTACTGTTTGTTTTTACTGTTTGCTTTTTGACTATCGAGCCATGTGCGTTATGCGTTATTTGACACTGACATGCCACCACATACACAGTTGTAATCCATTGTCACCAAGATTCTTAAATATGACTTTTTGTTATGCACTCACAAATTGTTTTTGAGAAATATTCTAATGGCAACTACTCCTAATAGACAAATCAAGAACATTTGTGTGCTTTCTGGATTTACCTATGGCAAACATAAAGAGTTCGTTGATGCAGCCATAGATCTTGGTCGAAACATAGCAGAGAGGAAATTACACTTGGTGTATGGAGGAGGTAACCGAGGGTTATCCAAATTGGTCTCAGAAGCTGCTTTTGTCAGAGGAAGCCAAGTGTTAGGCATCATCCCTAGAGTCCTAAAACCTTTGGGCAGTATGTCTGACTCAACGACTGGAGAAGAGTTAGTCGTCTCAGGTATGCAAGAACGAATAACTGAAATGCTTAATCATGCTGATGCTTTTATTTTCCTTCCAGGAGATCTTGCAACACTAGAGGCACTTATTACGCTAGCATCTTGGGCCCAACTGCACATTCACCAGAAACCCATCGGTTTGTTAAATGTCAATAATTTTTATGATGGCTTTATCGCATTTCTTAACCATGCAATAAGAAACTACTTTGTTCCTTCTAGTGCCAAAAAGCTTTTTATTTGTGCTCACACTGCTAATGAGCTACTTGATATGTTACAAGCTTATAAACCAGAGCCAGACCCTTGGAGCTTTGTGTTGGAGCGTTCAAATGATGATGGTAACAGTAGCCGCAGTAAGAAGTACAAATTAGATTTAACTCTCCGCCTGTAAATATTTTCTTCTGTGTTACACCACCCAGGTGATGTCTTCTAAACTCTACTTCTTTCCTTTAAAACATTGAGGACAATGTTTCATTCTGGTTGGGGGGAGGGAATAGTTGACAATTGTGGAATCTTGGTTAAGTTTTTACTAATTTTTTGTTGTAGAAACTAACTGTTGCTAACTTTTTGTGTTGAAGATGGCTGAATATGGAGTGTAGTAACTCTAGAAACGCATCTTCATCGTTTGAAAAAAAAAAAAACAAAAACAAAAGAAAAATTCAAAAAATTCAGATATTTTCTTTTTCTTTTTAATTCCTCCTTTATAAATATACATTTTCAAACAAATTTTTTTTGAGTCAAAGATGGCTGAATATAGAGTGTAGTGCCTCTAGAAACGCATCTTCTTAAGTTAAAAAAAAAAAAAAATTTGTTTTCTATCATTTTCTAATTAGTTCTGCATTATTTTCACATTTCTGCATGCATATTTTCCTTTGACATTTAGAATAGGTTGGGGGGGTAGACTGTTGTTTAAAAAAAAAAAAAAAAAAAAAAAATTTTGTGTGTTTTGTTTTAACATTGGATGACATGATGAATTTCAAATTTTAGTATTTGTATTATCTTTAGTCTGAAGTGATGTTACACTATGTTTGCTACTCTACATGTTGATGTCGTAGACAAATATGAGTTGCTTAAAGGAATGAACATGTCATAATAAATACCAAGTGAGTTTTTGAGCCTATCATTTTTCTTGGAGAGTAACCTCTTT
Organism: Citrus glauca; assembly: GCA_029633175.1. NCBI lineage: Eukaryota > Viridiplantae > Streptophyta > Magnoliopsida > Sapindales > Rutaceae > Citrus > Citrus glauca. Next base: position 25,224,021 of record JAQOOD010000003.1, on the reverse strand, counting down.
TGCCCATTTTCTATACAGCTTAGCAGTTTATTATTGTATACACGATCTCTAGATTTCTTTTGAGTTAACCCTTAAAAAAAAAAAAAAAAAAAAAAAAAAAGAAAAAAAATATGTGTTGCTACATTTGGAGGCCCATCTAATTAGTAGATATGGAAGATTATTTAGAGCCCTAAAAGATGATGGAAAGGCCGTCTTTGATCCGTTTGAGCCTTTCTAGCCATCCTGTTTATCAAATATCCATAGTTAACCCTTTTGAGCCTTTAAAAAAAAAAAAAAAAAAAAAAAAAAAAAACTTTTTCTTTGTCAACCTATCATCTTGACCCACTCCGATTTGGAGTACTACCCATTATCTTACAAGATCCATCACCTATTTATGTTTGAGAAAAATGTAAATAAATATTTTGTATAATGAATTTATGACTAGTTCAAAAAAAAAAAAAAAAAAAAAAAAAACAGAAGAAGAAAAAAAAAAATTGTTGATTCAAAAAAAAAAAAATGTTGTTAAAAAAAAAAAAAAACAACAACAATAATAGGTGAAATCCACCTTGCAAATTCCAAAAAAAAAAAAAAAATCCTCTACATTTTTCTCAAACATATATTTTGTTTTTCCCATTACCCTTCTTTGTTAACCATGTCCCTAGCCTACGTTACGTCCTAATAAAAGTCCTTCTTGATTTTAGGGAACTATAGTCTGAAGTAGAAGCTAGTTATATGAGCTAAAAAGATGTAGTGATGCATAAAAAAAAAATAAATAAATAAATAAAATAAAAATAAATAAATTGGGTTGACTAGCATTTTTATTTAACTTGAGATTGTATTATTTCTAAGCTGAGGGCATATTTATTTCATCCTGGTGAGAGCGTGTGATATCATTTCTTGATTATTTTCTCTCAATTACCATTCATTGGAGTGACTATTTTTTGGGTTTAATTTCTTTGTGAGAGTGTCACTACCTCCAGTGAGATTTTGGGGTTTGACATGTCATTCTTGAAGGTAACTACGACAAAGTCTACTGGACTAATTCATGTGGATGGTTGATGTGGGTGTGATGTTTCTTTAGACTTGAGATAATGCTTATACTTTCATTTGATTGTTATCATTAATCTGATTGAATAAACAAGATTGTTAAAAAAAAAAAAAAAAAAAAAAATCATTTTTGAATTTTGTTTTCGCTTTATTTGCTAGGGACTAGCAATAAGCTGGTTGGGGGGTGTGTTGAGTGTTAGAAAATGCATATTTATAAAGGAGGAAATCGTTATTTTATATATCAAGTATTACTAACAACCCTTACTTTTATGTGTTTAAGTTTCTTGTACTTTAATTATGTGTATTTTATTTTAATTAAGTATTTTATGTATTTTAGGGGGCATCATAGTCATTTCACAATAAACGAGAGATCAAATGGCAAAACGGACATCATTTTTGAACTCAGGACGGTCGAAAACCTTGGGAGGAGTATAAAAGGAAAAATGACACTGTTCACATGTACGGTACTATTCACATGTACGGATACTGTCGGCGTTACTGTGCAAATAGTGGCGGTTGACTGAACTGTGCAAATAGTGGCTGTTGACTGTACTGTGCAAATAGTGGCTGATGACGTGGCGAAATCTTGAGCGTCCAAACTGTTTTTAATCCGATGGCCATTATTTACTCGATGTAACTATAAAAAGGGGGCTTCCCCCCCCTAATTAAGCACCTCTGAATCCATTTTTAGGATTCATTTTCTGTAATTCTCTCTCTATCTTGTATTTTCTTCGTATTTTAATAAATTCCCATTTTGCCCCTAGTTCAACTATGAGTGGCTAATTTTCTTTCAAGCTTGGGTTGAAGGTGAAGTCTCAACATGTGTCATGGGCTTGATTTGGTAAATTTATTTTCTCTTCCCCTCTAGTTTTTGTGGATGTTTTGACTTCTCGTCGACAAATAATACTAATCTTGTCTAGTACTGCCCTGGTTTCACCGGCACCCTAGTATAAGATTATTATTATTTGGCACGATAAGCCCTTAGCACCATATTTATTAGAGCGTGGTTCATGAGGTGTGGATTCCCCTCTCATGATTTAATTGGTATTAATATGGAATATTTAGCCCATGATGCATATTGATACGGATCCGGATACCTAAGTACGTCATTTAATAGATTTATAATTCAATTTATTTCTGCCATTTTATTTCCAATTTCAGAATTTAATCTTGCCATTTTAATTTAAGTTTTAGCATATTTCAAATCATTTCCACCATAAATCCAACCATCCATTTACAGAATTAATTCTATAAATAATTAAAATCCACCTCCTCGTGGGATCGACACTCGCACCATTAAGCTATACTACAATAGATTCGTGCACTTGCGAGTTCAATAAAATTTGCACAACACATTCCTCGAGGTTCTTAAAGAGCACATATAATTCGAGAGCTATATAGTTGAGGATTAAGAAGACATATGGGTCAAGATTAGAGCATTGCACTAGTAAAGGCACGATACTACTAGCCGCATCTTCAAAGAGATATTGAGAAGTCTATTAAACATTGTTACACCTGGCAAACAACTAAAGGCTACACAGAATACAAGTTTATATAGTCCTCTCCCATTGCTAAGACTCCTTGGGAGGATTTGTCTATGGATGTCATCTTGGGACTTCCACGAAACTCAACGAGGAACATATTTTATCTTTATAGTTGTTGATCAATTTTATAAAATGGCGCACTTCATTCTATACAAGAAGACTTTAGATGCAAGGAATATTGCCCAACTGTTCTTTCATGAGGTTGTTCACTTACATGGATTACCTAAGACTATTGTCTCTGATCGAGATAGTAAATTCTAAGTTACTTTTAGAAGACCTTATAAAGGAGACTAGATACATTTTTACAGTATAATAGTACTTGTCACCCACAAAGAAATGGGCAAACTAAAGTTGTTAATCGCACACTAAATAATATTCTGCGAAGTTTGATTCAAGAAAACCACTACTAATGGGGTATGTTTTACCTCAAACAGAGATCGCTTATAATAATAGGCCCAATCGATCAAGTGGGAAGACACCTCTAAGATTTTCTATATTAGACCTCCCTTGCATATCTTAGATTTGGTTCATTTGCTTGAACGACCTAGAATGAGCATCATTATTAATCATATGATAGACAAAGTGATCAATGTTCATGAAGAAGTCAAGAAGAAATCATTACTAAGTACAAGACAAATGCAGATAAGCATAGGCGCTTCAAATCCTTTGCTGTAAGAGATCATGTGATGGTTCATCTATGAAAGGACAAATTTCGTATTAGAGCTTATAATAAGCTCAAGTAAAAGAATATTGGACCATTTTGCATCTTGCAGAATATCAATGACAGTGCTTATGTCATGGACCTACTAGCCAACTACAATATTTTTCCATAATTTTAACTATTCAAGACTTGTTCGAGTATCATGGTCATTCGCCATTGCCATATGATTGAATCAACTCGAGGGCTGGTTTTTCTAAGGGGAGGAGGCTAATGTAGGACAAACATAGTCATAGGAGGAACATAAGTCTAAATTCTCTTTTCTAGTTTGATTATGATTTGCTTTATATTTTCCTTTTTAAGTTATATTCTTTTTCTTATACGGAATCATAAGTTTATTATGATTAAGATAATCCTAACTACTATAAATAGGTTTGTTATACTTGTTTCTTTATACAAGCTTTTCATCAATAATATTTGACATTTTTCTCCTTTGTGAGAATCCTTCTTCTTAGGTTTTCAAAAATGTACACTAGAATCACATCTAATATAGCTTCCATGATGCGTCAAATTACATGCTGGTTTATTTAAAATAAGTGCACACATATTATAATATCATTTACTTATTATATGACTGATATAGTAACTTAAAAATATTTTAGAATTTCTCTTAAATCAAACTGAAACTAATTAAGTCAATGGTGGAAGCCCAAAATATATAAAATTAGGGGTATGATGCACCCATTGCACCATAATCAGATCTTATAAACAAATAGTTATTAAAGTGTATTTTTAAAACAAATAATGTTAGAAACAGTAAGTCGAACATCTAATTTCAAACTCAAGTCGCTAACTTAAGTCGATGTGGATCGTTATTAATTGAATAATTTATAAAATTAATCTCATATCAATTTTGAAATCAAATTATGTTCAAATCTTAATGTTCTTAGAATTACTTATTTGAAAAATAATAGCATTCCGAACCGAGTACATAAAAGCTAATCAGATCCCTCAACTCTGATGCAAAAAGCTTGTTTCATTGTAATAGATCTTACAAACTGAATCAACTATTAGCCAGTGCAAAACTTTGAAGGAATATGTATTGTATTAGTTAGCCACTTTACTCAGTTATTATATAATCCTCAATTAAATCTTTAATGTGCAATGACGAAGCAACTTCTAACATAGAAACAAAATGTCCACGGTAAGCTAAGTGAGTCAGCTGCTGCGAACACACACAAAATGACCCAAAAAAAAAAAAGGAGCCAGTCACGAAAGAAATAATTTATGCAAAAGCGCGAGGTGGGCGGTGGCCCTACAATTACTTAAAGAGTAGTTTTAATGTGATAATATGATCCACTACTCTACCACCAACTTTATTATTAAAAAGTCTACAGATTCATAATGCGATCCACTACTCTACCACAAAATAAAATATTAACAAGCTCATCATGCCAACACCGCACCATATTCAGCTGATACGACAGTCTCATTTAAATTTTTCTCCAAAACGTCTCCGTCCACACTGCTAGTCAATAATTCTTTTTTTTTTTTTTTTGCCTTTTCCTCCGAAATTGAGGAATACGTCATATTTGCAGGACGAAGAAGATAAGAAGCAGTAGAAGAAGATGAGACGCATGAAGGATACTCGGTGACTAAAACAGAGTGAATGTAGAGAGTTGAGTATAGTAGATGGAGATGTAAAATGATTATTTTAACTGCTTGCGGTTTTCATCTTCTTTTTTTTCGATAAATGATAAAGGAACTCAATGGCAGGAATGACACGCCTATGACTTTAATCATTTTACATATAATAATGAATAAAAAATAAAATTTATAAAGAAAAGGCAGGCAGCTCACCAAATCTGCGAATCAATTTAGAAACAAAATTTTTTATTTGAATTTTGAACCCAAAAATAATACTCTCACTATCTAAAAATTTTAGAATACATAATAAATAATATAACCAATTAATACATATATAATATGTATAATTGAATTTAATATAACCACAATTTATATGGTAGTTTTTTAAAATAATTACACATATCTAATAACATTATTTGCTTATTTTATAACTAACATAGTATATCTAATGTGTTTTAGAATTTTTTTCTCAACACTAGATAGCAATAAGAGGGGAGAGGAGGGTATTGATATCTCTGTATCTATTCTTAATATTTTGTTTATGCTTTTGTATACTCTTTTTTCCTATCATAATTATTTGATAGCATAGAGAGGGGATAGAGATTCCCAAATTATAAAAATGGATTCCTAAAAGTAAAAAATCCTATTACCAATACAAAATCACCAAAATAAACTTCAATCTTTAAAATCATTTCCATCTAACAAAGTCAGCGTCATCAAAACTACAAGATAATCTATAAAATTAAACAAAAGGAAAGCTTTAAATTTGAACACATCCATAAAATAAAAATACCTATTGCAATAACATTATACATTCAAAAGTCGCATGATATTGATATTTTTTATTTGCATTCATACTATTACAATTTTAATTTTAAATATATTTTTAAAAAAAATTAGAAAAAGGGAAAATTAGGACGAATGAATTTCACTCTATCCTCATCCACTTTCTGAACAAGATATTAATTATTAAATTATCCTCATTTCTTTTCTCAATAAAAAATTATATATAAAATTATTCTCTTGCCCGAAAAAGGAAAATTCCTCATGTCCTCATCCCTAACAGAATTTCTGTCATCCCTATTCTCAGCTCCTTTTTGTCCATAAAATTTTATACTTCAAATTTACTCTTATTTACTTATAAATTCTTATTCTCTTCTTCATCTATGTTATTATTTGCTCTATAAAATTTCTCAATAAGTTTACTCTTCCACTTTAATGAACATCTTCCACTATGAAATATTTTGAAAAGATTATGGTTTTAATCCTTTCTTGTGAATAAAATAAGATCTGTTGAAACAAGAATAATGCCATTATTCAAGTTTGATATCAAAAGCTAAATTAACATATTTGTGCAACAAGCTAAATTAAAATCGTTAACAGATTTGTGCAAAAAGAAGGAAAAGAATTATTCAAAAATAATCAAATCATAACTCGCAGTTTACTCCAGAGAGTAGTATTGAAGTCATTTTTGCACAAACAGCAAAAATCTCTTTACTTGATACCAAATCAAAATTAAGGAGCTTTCTCAATTAGAAATCTTTATGATTTATAAATTTATATTAATATATTAATTCCGAAACTAATAATTTGTAAGGAAAACTTAATAAATTTACTGGTTTGAAACTGTTCTGAAAAATATACCATGGAATATGATCGAGAGCTTCAATGTTCATACTAATCAAATCGATATTGATAAAGAGAATATAAATGAGAGGATATTTTGGGAATTAAAATGAGTGTTTGAAGTAAAACTAGAAATTTTAAATTTTATTGATGAGTGTTATGAGAAATTCGATTTACAGAATATTTTTATAAGTTCAAACAGCCGTACTTATTTTTAAAGTAAATAATGATAGAAACAGTAATTCAAACATTTAAGTGAACACTTTAGCGATAATTAGTGTGTATTGCCATTTATTAAATAATAATCTAATAATTTATAAAAATAAATCAATTATTTAAATAAAAATATCACATTCGTACAAATTCAAGTCCTAGCATTGTTCTTCTTACAAAGGAATAGTGCTCAGAATCGACTACGTAAAAGTTAATCAGATCCCTCGATAGCCAATTCTGATTGCAAAAATCTTGTTTCATTGTTAAAGAACTCAATCCACTGTTTAGCCAGTTAAAAAGTGTAAAGTGAACATGTTAGAGAAGTGGGAGACAAAGACAATAAAAAGAATAGCAGCAATAAACATGGGTCCATATTTGATTATTTTCTGTATAAAATGATAATAAAATGAAGCAAATCGAGAAAGAAATATACTTTATACAAAGGGGAACTTTGAAATTACGAGAAAAGCAAAGCAAAAGGATAAGGTTGCCCTAAAAATACTCAAAAAGACACGGCTACTTCTAGGTCCCATCAATCCAACAAGACCTTCAATTAACTGAATTAACTTGTGGAGTGAAATTATTTATTCACTGATGTTAGTGATG